>JAYWIR010000086.1:0-300352 GCA_036172245.1 Raillietiella orientalis | reverse complement strand
GCATTCCGATCTCTGTCGGGCTTGCAGTTGGTCAGCGAAAGCGAACCAAACGTCCACTCGGAACGCGAGCCGTCCGTGCGGCTTGGCAGTCCACCCACGAAGCAGGCGACAGCTGATGGAAAGTTTCCTCATCGGCTGGTTGTCCCCCCGCGGCATTGCAGGCCAATCTCCTGGACGAGCGCGCTGGTGGACGGCACGCCCGGACGTTCACTATAAAAAATAACAAACAACGATGGGTACGGCCGTCGGCCCTACATCGTCCGCAAACGCTCGCAGCCTGGCCAGTCAACGGCACGCACGCCGGCCACGTTCGCCTCGGAAGCGGAGGAACAAACAAAAAGAAAAAGCGTGAAAGAAAGCAAAAATGTGCGGCACACGGCAAGCGAGCCCTGTCCGCTGTTGGGCAAGGACGAACATGCAGACTTGCCTTCCAGCACCCTCCAATGAGGTAAGGAAGCAACATCAAGGCTCCGTGAAATCCGATGCTCAACTCGACGGTCCGTCTTCCTGTCTCTTCTGCTGGTGCCTGATCTTACAGGCAATCGAATTGCAGCCCAATTTCCGAAAACTGGCCCTGCAATGCGATTCAGCGACGACACACCAGATCCTCTGGCATGCACCCGCCATGCGGGTTCAACTCGGCGCTCACGAGCAGTCGCTGCAGGGTGCACTCGGCGGCCAGTTTGTCTCCTGGGTAGATGGCTACCTTGGTAAAGGGAAGACGCATCTCCTAATGGCCGTCCACTTGCAAGGGCACCGCCTTCATCATTAGCCAGCCACAGTTCTTATAAAGAAGCCGAAAAGGTGCAACTGCTCAACGCTACCACCTTACTCTCGACCCCAACGGGGGAGCGAGTAAACCGGCCAGTCGACGAGCCGTAGAGATTGGCATTGCCGTACACACTCATCGGCGGATGGGCGACGGTCCACTTGTCCATCGCGTCTATTCCTGGCACGCGAGGTCACAGGCTGTCACCATGCGGGCGGGCCTGCTCAACCTCTGCAGTGGTGAACTGATGGCCCTTCCCTCCTCTCCGTGCTCGGACATTTGCGTGCTTTCTATCGCATTGCACTGTAGAAGAACCGTCGACGAGCTTTTCTTCCGAGTGAACGATTAGCGTATGGCCGCAGCATTCATAACCGTGCAGCCAAAGACGCGGAATCGCAGTGGCTGTGCTGGCCGCCAGAATACACAGCCGATTCTCCTCATGGCCATTTCCAGTTTCGGGACAGCTGGACGCTTGTCACCTCGTGCAACTACAAGCAAAACATTTCTCCGGTATCGCAGCAGTCATGCACAACCACGAGATTCCCATGTTCTTCCCATGCTTTCCCAATGCTCATTTATGGCATTTCCCCTTCCTTACGAGGCATCGAATCGCGCGATGCACACTGTCCCGCTGCAGTGGATGAAGCAAACAGCTCGTTTCCTTCATCTGCGCTTATCTGTTGCACGAAGCGTCATGCCACATTTGGGTGAAAATACCTTGTAGCCAAGTGCACCTTACAATACATACTTCTCCTCTGTCCGCATGTCCATCCACGTCCAGTAGTGCTGCTGCAACGACGCTGCTTTATTCACGTGGAGAAGGCAGAGAATGTGCACAACCTCACCGGTCCTCAACCGACTTCCTCCTCGTCAAACTTGAAGCCTTGAGAGCTGAGCTTCCCCTCGAGAAGCTCCCTGCCTTGCACTCACACATGCCTATGCGGCTGGACGGCTGTTCCACCAACTAACCCCTAGCCACCATCACATCAAGTGCCAAACCACACGAGCCACCACAAAAAGAAATCGTACAGCCTGCCCCCTCGATTGCAGCACGCAACCGTGCCACGCACGTGTGCTCAATCGCATGCATGGCCTACCGATGAAACCAACGAAAAAACACACGATGAGTGTACGAATCACGCGCAAATACATTTCCACCAAACGGAAGAATTGCCTCCACGAGTACTTTCGTGTCGCTCTTCAATAAAATTCCGTTTCCATTGCAGGGTACGCCCTCACATTCGTTCTTCGGCCGATTCACTTTCACGTGTGCTCGCAAACGGGCTGCTGATCTACCCTTCAAAAGGCACTTTCCCTCGAACATACGAAACGGAAGTTTGGTAAAACACAATCCATATTTTCGTGATTCAATTCGGGCCGTCAGAAGATTTTCCACTGCTGCCGGTGTTCCCAACACCTTTCCAGCAAGTTAGTCAGTCAGTCAACGAAATGGAGAAGGAAGAACTAGGAAATGCCTCAGTGAAATACCGCATTCAACGACGTAAGAAATACAAAAACTGCACCCTGCTGATGAAATTCGGCAGCAATTTATTATGGAACGATCGAAACAAAGGAAGCATCTTTATTTTCGTTTTCCTTTAATATTCGGCAGCAAACGGATAATACGGATGATCCACAGTCCTGCAGGATCAACTTGCAAGCATCTTTACAAGTCACGTCATTCCCTACCATGCCAAAGAAATGTATCGCTTCTGTTTATTTAAGGCGAGAAGTCGGCTCATGTCTTCATTGTCCAGCTCAAAATCAAAAACGTCAATGTTTTCCTCGATACGACCTTTGTTCGCAGACTTGGGGATGACCGCAATGCCACGCTCGATCTACATTGCATCCGCAACGGGCTTTCCAACCACGTTCTTCCATTTACCTGAAATCGTATCAGGATCTGCGCGACCGTTTTCTTATGTTTCTGTGCAATGGACCGAATGCACTCATCGTCAAAAAGACTAGCATCATCATCCGAAGACCAAGGTCGATCTCTTGATCCCAGTGGACTGTAGGCCGTCAACACAATGTTTTCAGATTCGCAATATTCATGCAATTCGCTCTGGTTCAGGTATGGATGACATTCCACCTGAAACACACGAGTTCCATCTCACACTACGACGTCCTGCAGCACACCTGATTCACCACAGGTCGAATAGTGCACACATCCAGAATTCGCTTCATCTGCTGGCTGTTAAAATTCGACACTCCAAGAGAGCGCACCAATCCTTTGCCAACACACTCTTCCATGGCAGTCCACGTATCCACATAATCAACGTCACCGTATAAGAGTTTGCCAGAAGCGTCTTTGGGGAACAGCTCGTCTCCTTCCTAAGGAACAAACTGGAAATCAGCTTGGTGTTCGCCATTTCCTTAACATTCCTTGAAAGCCATGGGCCAATGCATCAGATACAGATCCACGTAATCCAACTGCAGATCTTTTAGACTTCTCTCCAGTGCAGGTAACACCAGAGCAGGACGATGGACAGTAGACCACAATTTGCTGGTTACAAAAATTTCATCCCTGCTCATCGTGCCATCCTGGATTTTCTCCGCAATGGCGCTTCCCACTTCCGCTTCATTTTGATAGACGAATGCACAGTCGATGTGGCGGTAGCCCACGGATAGTGCATGCTTCACTGCTTCATATACTTCTGTAGGTTTCGACTAACACAAGGATTGCTAATCAGAAAAAAAAAATTGGCAACAAATACATGTTTCAAGTGTTTTCAATAAAACTTTTGTCCAATGACTTTACCCATCCTTCTTCAGTTTCACTTCAGACTGATCTGCGTCCATTCCAGTTTTCACCATGTTAGTAATTCGAAACGTTTCCTGATTACGATTGCAACGTAAGCACCACTAGCAGTGAAGTGTACTATTTCAGAACAACAAAGCATACACACACTCATTTCTGCCAAACAGACTGCTGTCCATTATTGGAAGACCTGAAATCTGTTACATCAACGTGGCCAGGAGAAAGTGAACTGTTACGTTGTTTGAAATATCTACCAGTGATCAAAATTAGGTTGCAGTTCATGTACTTCCATTCTTACCCAGAACCGGTAGAAAAAAATAACAAGCGTTACCAACTCGGTTTCAGGGTCGAAATTACACACATGAACACCACTACATGTTAGGTAACACAAGGAATTCTTTTCACGCCCAAGATTCTCAAAATAAGCAAGAAGCAATTGGTACAACCTATATCTTTCTGCTTCATCCACTTCTTTTAAGAGAACGATCCTTCTCTGTTCAGAGCATTGCATGTTAGGGTGGAAGATTCCAACAAACATGAAACGAAATACTTTTCGTTTTCATTAAGACCATCATGAGCCCTCTAACATGATGCACACCACTGTCAAAATTGCTTCAAATCACTCAAATCAGTACAATCTTTTATGCAAGAAATTCGGATTAGCAAACAACTTAGTTTGCAGTCAAGTAACAAAGAACCAAAAAAAAAAGAAATCTCGGCACAAACACATTTTATTCATCAAAATCCTATGTGAACACTGGTATATTGAATCCACACAGTCACGACCCGAATGCATTGCAACTCTTCTTCAGAAGAGAAAAGTAAATTAGGAGCATCTTTCAAGGCCACTTCCCTCATGCTTCCACTCCCAAAAAACTTCAATGTTGCCTTGAATGTTCTTAGTTTCCAGGTTTCAAAACCTTAAACCAGTGCATTCAATTCCTGGAAATCTCATGCTAAACATATCCAAACTCTCAACATTCCAAAAACACAAAGTCCAAACATTAGTCTTCAGTCTTGCAATGTTCTTCTTGAATAAACGGCTCTTTAGAATTTCTCTTACTGCTCTACTATTAAGCTCTTCTTCCCACTTACCCTCTTCTTGAATTTCATTCTACATAACCAAACTGTTCCCAAAACACAGTTTATGAATTCAAATCATGCACATACTCATAGTCACTATTTCACAGAATTCCATGATCACCATGCCAGGGGACTTCCAAATAATGCATTTCATGCATCTCTGGGCAGAAACAAACCTACCTCCCTTGTAGCACTCACTTGCAAACAAATGCAGACATTATTGCAAAGCATTCATGCAATTCATGCACTTCTTCTTCTTATCAAAGTATCTTTTCACTTCTCCAATGAGTTGTTCCTTTCTTCCTAACATGGAGAACCATTTTCAGCAGCAATCAAGTTTTGCCAGCAGACTCAGCAAGTGTAATCAAGCAAACCAATTGCATTCTCTCTACCGTGTTAACCGAGTGGATCTCCTTTGGACACTTCATTGATTTTCTTCAACTCAGCCATACCGCTGACCCTTCTACAGTAGCAAAAATCATTGCCTGGCATCGACGTGCAGTGAAAGCATTCTTAACCATCTTACTTACGCAAGCCACAAATGCTGCTATTCACTTCAAAAACTTTACTTATTTCCCCTTCACTTGCCATCTTCAAGTCTTCCTTGATCCCAACCGGACACACTCCTCTTTTTCAGCACTCTGCGTTCAGTGCTCCGCATAGGCGTTTGCAAACATGCAAACCATGCCCAAGTAGCAACGAATGCAATCGAATACTCTTCCTTTTCCTTTTCTCCTCCCACTTATTTGCTCTGTTCATTCGGCGGTCTTTCATTTTCTGCCATCCCAATCAACGCATTCTCCGCAGTTTCCTTTTGCTTTCACACACTCACATGCATACAGGAATTCCTTTCAAGCAAGCAAAACAACAACTTACTCCAAACGCACGTGCAAAATCAAAATACCCACACGAATGGAGAAAATACTTTCATTCTTCTTGCCTACCCTTTACTTATTTCCTAACTGCTTGACATTCGAATTTCAGTAATCACAAGAAAGCAAAGCGCTCACCACTTCTCCGCATCCTGGCCAACATCCCCATTTGCCAAAGCTCCTCAACAGAAAAGGCTTCTTCAGCTATGGGCAGCATTTCTGTGCAAATAAATGCACGCACTCGCATTCCCACTGAGGCATCGGCCTCGAAAACTGCACCAATGCACAGCAACGTCCTTTATCCACACACCTTCCCGAACCGAGAAACATGCTTTGCACATCTTCCTCCAGGCACCAGCCCTGCTCCCCGCCGCTTTCCTCCAGCAGCCTCCGGGGCCGTCTTTTGCCCAAGTACCCCCGACCTTCCGTTGCGTGTGGGTGCCGCCCTACGCCTCGCACGACCGGTCGCAAGCCCTCCAAGGCTTCCCTCCACTTCCAACTCAATCTTCAAAGGAATCCAACAAAAATCCAACAAGCACCGCCAGCAGCACGACTGGCAAGCAATGCTCTCTTCGGAAGCGGTCACCACAGCCCCCCTTCCCACGCACGCGCAGCCGCCAGTCGAAACGAAAAGTAAATTAGGATTGCGTCCCCGAATTACCTTCCACGTTCCCAAACCCACGACCGGGATCGTCAAGCTGTTGGAAAGAGCAAGCTTTCGGCCGGCTTGCAGCATCACGTGGCCCGCGACTCCCACACAACCAGCAAAGGCACTTTCGCGTGTCACCGTCACCCGACCACGTGCACGTACCACCAAGCAGCAGCGCAACACACGCCCCCCCCTCTGCCTGCTCGCAATTCAGCTCGCCGAATGCATTCGCTCGCCCGAGTTCGTCTCGCGGCCGTGATTTGCAGCACCTTTTTCCTGCTCTTCCCCATTTTCCGTTCATTCCTTTGCATTTACGAATGCACGAGAAACGTCCAGCAGTTGGCAGAAGAGTCATTCGCAGTGCTCGTCCGACATGGGCTCGAAACCGAAGCTCAATGCACAATTCAGGGTTTTCTTCCATTACGCAGCTTTCTCTGATTTCCGGGCACTCGATTTCGTGAAACAGCAGCTTCTCCATTTGTTCACGACCGAACTCCTTCAGCATCCCGTATGGCAGCTACGAGACCCTTCCCGTTCACGCGTTTCCGATTTCCTGAATCCCTCCTCCTGCCAGGCAGACTGCGCCATTCTTCCTGCGCACGTGGCCAAGCAGCCCTTTCCTGATTAGGCAAGCAACTCGCCTTTGAAGAAACGGACGAAGGACCTGCTTAGAATTGCCCTTTGGGGAAGAGGGAGGCCCCGAGTCCCGTTGAAGGACTTGTGTGCTCCACGTCGGCATGGCGGTCCCGGCCTCTTGGCGATGGAGCGAGTAGAGATTCAGCTGCGATGGCGAACTCTCGCCATCGCAGCGAAGTTATGGAGCACCCCTTGGTGCGTTCCGGCCCGACTGCTTGCCAGCCGTGTATCCGGGACGGAGGGTCTCGCGTCTCATCTTCTGTGCCGTGGCTCGAAGATCAAGAGATGCGGACTTCTCCTGGGACGCATGGCAACTCTGGCTAAGGAAAACGGCTGGATGGTATGCAGCCCCGCCAACTCCTCCGCATGGCTGGAGGAGACAGCTGGCACGTGGGCGAAGATTAATGAAAAGAATGAAGAGATGTGGAACTGACTGCGACGCGGCGCCTATTCCCGCTGCACTCTGCGGAAGATACTCCAGTGTCCCGCGAGAAGCACGTGGGCCGAGACCACGCCCCTAGCTACGGCGTTCTCCAGCAGCCGCAAGCCTAGGTGCCAAGTGTCCTGCCGCATCGCAGGCAAGGAGAAGTTGATGAGCGGCTGGTCCATGGGGGAACTGGCGGACGCCACTACCCCTAGTGTCCAGCCGAGAGGACTTACGAGATGGGGCGAGCTGCTCGGCATCCAGCCGGATGACCTGAAGTGGCCCCCGGTATCGATTGGTTCCAGGATCCTCCCCCTGAAGTGGCAGGAGTCGGCGCTTCTGTTGTTGCATTGGGGTCTACCCTGCGACGCACGCCGCCACCACTGGACCAGGGGTCGAGTGGATCCTGCCTGCATCAGGTGTGGGGAGCGGCAAACCCTCCCCCACCTCCTTGTTGATTGTGCTGCCCTCCGACCCCTGCGGGAACGTCTTCGTGCCTCCCTACGGATCCAGGAGGGCAGCCAGCCCAGAGACGTTTCTCGGCTTCTGTTCGTGCAGGATGCCCTGCGACCAGCCGCAGCCCTGGCAGCACTCTGCAGCGTCCGAGGAGTTGTGACGTGCTGGAGCGACGTCGGAAGACCGAGCCACGACAGGGATGCCGTCGTACTTGCAGTCCGCTACCTGCGGATTGCGACCAGATGGCCCCACCTGCGAATTATGCGGACGGACCTGGAGGGCATCCTGCAAAGGATGGACCCTCCTCCCAGTGGTCAGTGATCGCTTCCCATCCCTCCGAAATTTTTTTTTTTTTTCTGTGTTTGCGTTTTATTTTCCTTTTTGTTTTTTCCCCCATCCCCTAACGCTGCCGAGCAGAGTCGCACCGGTCTGCGTACCGGCAACCCGGCAGGTCCTGTTGAGTTGGCCGTAGCGGGGCCTCGTACCACGAATTATAGAGAATTTCGAATAAACGCCCCGGCGTGACCGGGTGGCAACAAGCAACTCGCCTTTGCCATGTTCCGACGTTCCCGAAAGGGCTCAAAACCGCAGCCCACAACTCTCACCCGGTCCCGGAAGGGCTCTACTTGCAAACGAAAAGAGTACGAATGCACAAAGTGCGCAAGCGTGCAGGAGAGAGCGCTATTCAAGAAATGACGTGTGCAACGGGCAAGCTGCACACACCTCGAATTCCAAAGAAAACAAAAAGGGCTACTGCATGCTGCAGGGATTTCGAATAGCACTTTCTTTATGGAACTTCGCTGCGAGGCTGTTTGGGCCTCGTCTTGCCGCATTCTGTATTTCACGCCTTCGTTTCATGCCTTTTCCCTCACAGCACGGCTTCCGCGTGCGTGGAAAAGTCGGCGCAAATGCCCACCAAGCAAAAGTATGCGGGAAAAACGTGTCAGCAGGCAAGATGACGTTCTTGATGAGCCTTGAAAGAAAAGCAAAAACCTCAATTTGGAATTCGATTCCTGGATGCTGCCTGCCTCCTGAACGGGAAGGTGGAGTGCGTTTTTCTGCAGTTCTTGAATCGTGGGGGCTGCCCAAACTTACATGAACGGTTTGCTGATTTGCTGGAGTGGCGATGAAATCTCCAAGTGCGAGTCGCACTCTTCGGGGATAGAAAGGATGGGGTTTGAAAGTATTGGGGCGGCGCGCCGGGGACGTCCATCTGCCCTTCGCTCTGCTCTTCCTGCAGACGGAACCAAGATGACGGAACGACGTGGGACACACTCGGGTGGAACTTGCCGGAAGCCTGGGAAGCATGCAGAGGACGCCCTGCAGCGGACAGCGATCCCTTCCCACATCTTTGCTTTTTTTCTCGCTTTTTCTTTTGGTTTGCCCCTCCGCTGGCGAGGCGAACCTGGCCTGCCTGCGTGCCGCTCACTGGCCAGCTTTCGGGCGTTTGGCAACGTTGTTTGTTCTTTTTTATAGTGAACGTCCGGGCGTGCCGTCCACCAGCGCGCTCGTCCAGGAGATTGGCCTGCAATGCCGCGGGGGGACAACCAGCCGATGAGGAAACTTTCCATCAGCTGTCGCCTGCTTCGTGGGTGGACTGCCAAGCCGCACGGACGGCTCGCGTTCCGAGTGGACGTTTGGTTCGCTTTCGCTGACCAACTGCAAGCCCGACAGAGATCGGAATGCCGAAAGTGGACGCAGGCCATGATCGGGACGCAACTGGACTTCCGGATTGTGGGGCTTTGTGTCGAGTTATGGACGATTGCGTGCTGTGCTCCCGCGCTTTGCTCTTGCGGCGCTGCACCAGCAACGGACGATGTCCATGCGCAAGCAAAGGAGAGAGTCCGTTGCTGCCGCACGCAAGCACTTTCCCCGCCGAGGGAGCTCGCCTCGCTTCCGGAAGCTCAGTCCTGCATATACTGACATCAAACAAAGTACAACGGGTGGTAGTAGGAACCGCGAGCGATCAATGAGGAGGAGTGGTAGCTCTTCGAACTTTGGTTCCATGGTGTGCGATGTTTGAGAACCAGGACAAGTGCACTCGCCCTTTGCCGCAACGCTGCCTGCCCCAAGGGCAAGCGTTGTTAGTCGCATACCAGCAAACTCAAACGTTTCCGGCAGTCTGCTAAGATGAAACTTCAGAAACCACGGTCTCTTGTCTTCTATCGCTTCCCATATCTCTTAGAAAGTCATCAGTGGTCCCTTCTCTCTCGTTCGGAAGTTTCGATGTTTCCCACTTGCGCGTCGGCATGTTTCCAATCCAACGTCCTTTCGCCCGTGAACTTTGTTTCTTTTCTTTTCCAGAATGATCCCTTCTTCGCGACCAAATGGTAAACTGCTGACCGTTCTCCAGGCTTTCGATAACTTTCGTATGTTGGGCCAAGCACTGGTGGTTCTCCTTGAAGAGCACCAGGTCGACGGCTAGCAGGGAGGGAATGGTGTGTCGTCTCTTGCGGACGTCGCCAGGCCCGTCGACGTTTCATATAGCAACGACAAGTTGATTGTAGGTGGCCAGTGTATGGGAAGGTGCTGGGAAGGTGATCCTGCGGCTGGCGCTTCGGGTCCGGGTGGCATGCACCTTCCCAATTCGGCGGCAACGCCCTCCGCATTGATCGGCTCGGGCGATGAAGAGTGTCAAGCGAGCATTCCTGCCCAGCCATGGTCGCCGTAGCTTTCTTTCAGTAGGGTTCCCATTCCCCGGAAGACACAATCCCCTAGGGACTGCAGAACTTCCGTCCAGAATTCCCAATTCGTGAGGACGCGGATGGAGAGCCTCCGCCCCACAGGTGGTAGTCCTAGGTCTGGTCTTTTCGCGTCCTTCAGTCCGACTACTGCACCATCCCACTACCGTGTGATCGATCTTTCTTCTCGAGTCAGAAGAAGGTCAAATGGAAAAGGTCAAGGGCGCGACCTCTCAGTATTGATGGCCATATTTCGTATGTAGCTGGCATTTTCTAGCCAACGATTTCATTTTTGATTGCAACCCGGATGCGAAGCGTCCTCTGGTGGTTGTCAGGGAACACTCGGGATTCGTTTGCTCAGTTACGATATTCAAAGGAGAAAGCAAACACAGTCTGGACTGCAGGCGCGCCTTTCGCAAAGAAGGAAGAACCAGCAAGATATTGATGTGGGGTCTGGGAGCAGCGGCGGCTGCAGCCTGGATCTACCGTGAAGAGGTGCGTGGAGCCGGTGCGCGGCCTTCGCCCTAACGAGTTGGTTGCGGGCGCCTTCCGACTGCATACCGCAGGGGTGCAGCCCACCTTCGGGTGTGCTCTTTCACACCTCCCTTGGCGGCTTTTCTTGCTGCCCCTGTGCTGATGCCGTTTTATTTGCAGATCTGGAGCGCTGTCAAGCGAGCATGCGCAGCACCGACTCCTAAGAACGAGGGCAGCACAAAGGAAAAGGATGCCCGCCATGCTCTGTCGGGGGGGGGCAGAGAAAGGCTTGGGTCGGGATCGCATCCCTCTCGACCTGTCACGTGTGTCGGAGAAACGAGGGCGTGTTTCCAGTTACTGGCAGGGAGTGGCCACAGGTGGCGGTCGTTGCTGACTCTTTTCGCAGCGATCCGAAGTGCTCCATGAGCTACTGATTGTTCTGTAAGGGAGAAGAAGATGCCCTTCGACGCGGCACCGAAGGCACAGCTGAATTTCTTCATTAATGGTCTCCTCGGTTACACTGCAGAATTTCTTCATCGATGGTTTCCTCAGTTACGATATTCAAAGCAGAAACCAAGCACACGCCGGACAGCAAGCGCGCCTTTCGCCTATCAGCAAGAAGAAACGGGCGCAATGAACGGACGGAAGATTTTGATGTGGGGTCTGGGCGCAGCGGCGGCTGCAGCCTGGATTTACCGGGAAGAGGTGAGTGGAGCCGGTGCGCGGCCGCCTTCGCCCTGGCAGTTGGTTGCGGGCGCCTTCCGACTGCCTAGCGCAGGGCAGCAGCCCACCTTCGGGTGTGCTCTTTCGCACCCCCCTTGGCGGCTTTTCTTGCTCCCCCTTCCCTGTAATGATGCCGTTTTATTTTCAGATCTGGAGCGCAGTCAAGAGAGCCTGCGCAGCACCGACTGATAAGAACGAGGGCAGCAGGAAGGAAGAGGCTGCCCGCCGTGCTCTGTCGGGGGGCAGAGGACGGCTGGAGTCGGGAGCGCATGCCTCTCGACCGGTCACGTGAGTCTCCGACGCCACCGCTTTTTTCACAAAGTCTGTTCTTTTCCAGGAGACGAGGCCCGGTGAGGCGATAGGCGTGCTGCTATAGCCGCTGTCTGGGGACCCCCTGGGGCACCAAGGGGGAGGTGTCCCAGGGGAAGGTGTAAATAAAAAATTTCTCTTCCGAAAAGGTTGGTTCTTGTTTTTTCCGGGCAATTGGAAGGGGCGGCCGCCATTGCACTGTGTTCGTTTCGAGCCCGTGCACTTGGTCGCCGCATTCGTGTGTTCGGAAACGACGCTCTTGGCCGACTGCCAAGTACCGGTCTCCCGAATCAAGTGTTTGATGAGGAACCGATGTTATCAGGAATGGAGTACGAGATTTTTTCATGAGACGTGCACCGGGAAATCCGGTTGAGAAACATCGGTGGCGGTCGAGCGTCCCTGGTCCTCATCGTCCAACAGACCAGCTGCTGCAGACTGCCAGACCGAACGCTCGGCCCTCGCCTCATACTCCGTGAGGTGCCAGTCATCCGGGAATGTGGAAAAAGGGATGCGAGTCTGCAGAAGCGCTCTGCGGTTGGCCACACCTTCCCGGAAGCCGCGGCAGCAGGTGCAACAAGAACGGGCAGCAAACTCGCAGACCGCTCTTTTCGGATGGTCTCAGTTCGCAAGCTCATGAAGGACGAAGCCCCGGAGGTGCTGGCGAAGGCGTTTTGCGGCCACCCGAGGGCTTGATCTGTCGGCCTGCATCCTTCGGACTTGCAATCGAGATTCCTTGCCTTACGGAAGAAGCTCCCATTCCAGCCCTGTTTGGTCGGTGAACATGGACGGCACGCCATCCTTCTCATCCATTCGGGAAAGCCGCCGTTCGTCGAGGAACGCGTGGTCCATCTGTTTGTTTGATTTTGTGTTGTACACGTGGCTTCCCACACCCCTGCAAGTTGCCTGTTCATTGTTCATCTCAGGGTGGGCAGCAACGGACCAAGAGGTTTGGACGTTGTCCAGTGCACATTCCCGGTCTTCTTCACGCTTTCCGTCAGCGGCGTACAGCTGCATGTGCTGTTTCGTAGGCAGATGTGTTCTGTACTCGCTCGTGGCGTCGATTTTGTTGTACTCGAAAAGGAACTCTTGCAGACAGCTTGTTCCGTTTTCGGGAAAGGTGGACATGCAGCCATATCGTTGAATGAAGGAAACCCTTGGACGAAGTTGGCAGCCAAACGTCGGTCGCGATGACCGAAGTTGCAACCGCTTGTGTACTGGGCGAGCATTCGTACGGGAGTGTACCAAGGTGTCGCACAGCTTGGACGCAAGGGCAAGTTTTCGAAATTCGAACGTGGAATCTGTAATGAAGGATGCAAGTGTGAAATATTTGGATTCCATTTGCACAATGAAGAGGAATCCTGAATGGCAATGCTGAAAAATGGTGAGCTGAAAAGGAGGAAATTTTTTTGGGGTGGATGTGCGATGGAGATGCTGATTTTAAAAGTAGGATGGTGATGAGTGACAGTAATTCTATAGCAGATGGGAAACAGGCTGAAAAGCAGAATCATGGACTCGTTCTTGGTCGAGCATCAAAGAACAATCGAAAGAAACTGACAAAATAGAAAGATACCTGAAAAGAAAAAAGAAAAAAAAAAAACCGATTGCTGCCAATGGAAATGCGTTTCTTCTTCTGTTGCAAGGGTACGTGTGTGTGCGAATTCTCGTTCCTCGTTTGGCAACTCAATCCAGTGGAGGATACAATCACAACACAATCACAATCGTCTGCTTTCTCCTTTGATTTCATTTCCTGCAAGGCTGAAGAAAAGCAGGTAGGGTACAAGCACGAACAAACCCACTTTGATTTTTTCCATTCCATTGAAATAGACCTTTCAAGAAGGAGCCTGGTTCCTTTTGGAGCGATGTTGCTTCTTGAGTAGGTGCAAGCGAGAGGTGCAAGGAGACTTTATTTTTGCTGCATCATCACAGGATGACAGCGAGCAAGGAATGGAGGAACCGTAGTCCTGTGAGACAAGATGCAGTCCCTCAGATGGAGCATGTTCAAGTGCGCACTTGTTCCAAGTTTGTGGGCTAGGTTCATGCAAAAGTTCATGCAAATCCTGAAGTGTGATTCTCCTTTGGCCCACTGCTATTATGGCTGCCATCATTCCTCTGATCTATTTGCAAAATACAATAACCACTCAACAAGGGATTTTTACCTGGCATGGTAGAATACCTCTTGATTTGAGGCAAAAGTGATGAAAACGTACAAGTGTACTATACAAGGGATCACATCGTTCATCTAACATCCCCCTTGCAGGTGTTATCCAGATAGCATCCATGTTTCCCATGGTATTCATTTCTATATCCCCGTTGGAAGTCTTCCTCGAAGATGGAAAGTCATTTAATCCCTGCAGGAGAGTAAGAGCCTTCATGGCTAGCTCAACGCTGAAAGGCTGGATGAGCAATATCATGTTCTTGTTTCCATTCCTCCTGCTCACCCTATGCAACCTCATGTATTAGCTTCGGTAATGAGTAGAATTGATGTTCGATTTGGGTATCTGGAAACTGGATCTTAACATTCTGAAGAAACAACAGGATGGTACAGGTAGGTTTTGGAGTGGATACTCTTTTGGCAGCTGAACTCTTCTGCAGCACTTAGAACTGTTCTCAGCTTGCAGATCCGTTTTCCAAATCACAATTTGTTGAACAGCCACTTTGCACACCTGAAGGGTACATCTTCTTCCTGGAAAAAGTTGTCGATCCTTCTGAAAACAAGGTAAAGACCGTAGGAAGCATGGGGCCAATTCGGATGATGGAGCCACGTGTGGGCTGAGGAATGAAGAGCGTGGACTCCTGCATCTGTCCTAAATCATGCTTGAAATCAACTGTAAAAATCATTTCTCATCCTGGAGCGCGGATAAACGTTAGGGTGTGAAGAGTAGTTTAGCAGTTTCAGACCTTCTTCCAAGAATGCTTGAATGGTGTAGTTCTCCACTGTATTCCTACCTAAAGCTCTTCCGGAACCTCTGAAGCAGCCATAGATTTGAAATACGAAAATCGGAACGAAATTTGAATCGTGTCCCCAGATATCCGTAGGTTATGAAATATTTTGGTACTCTCACCACTTGCGGAACACCAGAATTTGCTGCTGCCATTGCAAACTATCAATGCGCATCAAAACATTCCAACGCAAAATGGATCGATTAATATTCCTCGAGACATACACTGACAAATTTGGTTCTTTTATTGGAACGCGGATGCGAAGCGTCCTCTGGCTCTTGTCAGGGAATACTCGGCGATAGGCGTGCTGCAATAGCCGCTGTCTGTGTACCCCCTGGGGCACCAAGGGGGAGGTGTCCCCGGGGAAGATGGAAATAAAATCTTTCCCATTCCAAAAGGCAGGTTGTTGTTTTCTCAGAGCAAGCTCATCGGGCGACGGCCATCGCAAGGTGTTCATTTGGAGCTGGTGTCACGGCTTTCGTGTCTTCCGAAACGGACCGCTTGGCCCACTCGCCCGGTAGCAGTAGGCGCACTGCTCTCTACACATCCTGGCTGGTGATGGTCGCGTGTATTGGGACAAGCGGGGCGCTTGTACAGCGATGCGATCGAAGACATCGTTCACGAAGCTGCTCATAGTGTACACAGCGCTGCCAGAGAAACTCGTGATCGAGTGCACGTGCCTCAACTCTTTGCGCATGTGGATCCCATAACTGTCGTTCGCCTTCCGCCTCTTCTTCAGGTCTCTTTTCGCGATGGTTTTCAGGTATCACCATTCTTCTTTTATGCCTTTCCACTTGCTGACATAAAGGAGCCGTCGTGCTATTGTGCCAGTGGGGCGTCCGGGTTGGCGACGTTCGAGCATGAGAGCTCGGTGGTCTGCTTGGCTTCCCTCTTCCGCCTCGCCTCCACTTTAAGCATCGAAAGCAATGCTCGGGCGACGACCCTGTCCGATGAGTGCTCTCACTCCACAACTCCTCCGCCTGGTCGGGGGAGACTGCTGGCACCTGGGCAAAGCTCAACCCGAGGAGTTACGAAGCGAGGAACTGTCTTGGTACTGGCACATTCGCCCGCCGCACTCTGCGGGAAATACTGCTGTTTCCTACGAGTTGCAACTGGGCGGAGGCGACCCTCCTTTCCACGGTGATGCCCTTCCTGTGGTGGGCGCTTCACGGCAGCCGAACGCCGAGGTGGCAAGTCTCCTGCCGGATTGCAGGCAGGGAGAATATCATCAACGGCTGGACCATGGGAGAACTGGCTGACGCCACAACCCCGACCGTCCAGCCGAGTGGACTTCCGAGATGGGGCGACCTGCTCGTCATTCCGTTGGATGAGGTGTGGTAGCCCCCAGAAATGATTGTATCCAGGATGCTGCACCTTAATTGGCAAGAATCGGCGTTGCTACTTTTGCACTGGGGTTCACCCTGCAGCGCAGGCCGCTTCCACTGGACAAGGGGTGCTCTGGATCCTGCGTGTACCAGTTCTGGGTAGCGGGAATGGCTCCCCCACCTCATTGTTTGTTGCGCTTCCCTCCAATCCGTTTGGGAACGGTTGCGGACGACTCTCGGCCTCCCTATGGGCAGCTCGCCCATTGACGTTTTCCGGCTCCTCTTCGTGCGGGACGCCCTGCAGCCAGCCGCGGCCCTGGCAGCACTGTGCTGGGTTCGAGGTATTGCGGCGGCCTGGAGTGAAGCCGAAGATGGAGACTCGAACGTGACGGACGTCATCCCGTATTCTGCTCTCTTCCTGCATGGAGCTACCGGAGGGCCCCGGTTGGGTGGAATGAAGGAGGACCTCGAGGGCATCCTTCGACGGATGGGCCCTCCCCGTAGTGGAATGTGATCCCTTCCCGGTCCTCCAAACTCTTTTTGTTTGTTTGTCTCTCTCAATTTTATTTTTATTTTTGTTTTCTGCCCCATCCCCGTGCTCTGCCGAGGAGTGCCACGCCGGGCTGCGTCCCGGCGTCCCGGAAGCTCCGGTGTCGCGTGGCCGTTAGTGCGGCCCTGTACCACGTTCCGTACTGACCGAAAGTTTTTAAATAAAAGCCACGGCTTGACCGGGTGGAAACGTCAGTGAACCCTCAGGCAAAACCAGGTTTCGGCGCTTTACCCCAGTAACCTTCCGGAATCACCCTTACTCGCCAGAGAGCGCCCTAGCCCTTCGTAGAGCAGACAATTGCATGACCAATCAGGCGAGGGGAAACGGATGCCTTTGTCCTCAGCACGCTGAAGGATTCTCAGACACGCCTCCCAGGAGCTGTGGGTTCCGTCTGTACAGAAGACCAAGGACTCCTGCGGACGTCCTTTGTGTTCCGAAAAGAGAGACCAACTGCGAGAAAGAACTCTTTCTGTTGAACTTGGTCTCGGCTGCGAAGTGGGAAACGCAGGAAGAGGAAGAAAACAATAGAGACGAGCAGCTGCTGCTTTCAGTCTTGGATGTTCAGCATCTCTTCCCTCGTCTCAACAGTCGTAGGGAGGCTCCAACGGTCTGGAGATGCCTGCACTGGAGCGCCGCATCGCGGACAAACAGACGGTCAGCGCGCGCGCAGGCGGAACACGCGTGGTCCTGTCGAATTTCTCTTCGCGTCATTGCGTCTGCTTCCTCGTGCGTCTCTGCCCTCAGGGCAAGCCATGTCAGCAACCAGCCTGCAGGGTAAGAGGCCTCTGCATGCGGTTTTGGATGCGAACTGGTGCCGGCAGAGTGTTACTCAGTCGGCGCCAACGGCCAGCCTTCTCGATAGAGATGACTGCCCAGTGGGTGGCATTCCGACTCCTGCGGACTCTCCTTGACGCGGTACACTTATCCAGGATTCCGCGTATGCAACAGAGCACTGCTATACACCCGGAGGCTGGCATGGCGTCCTGCATCAGGAGTCGTCGAAACATGTTCTTGGGGTCGCCCCCCGGAATGTTCTGGATCGACGAGAGTCGATCCCACATCTGACGGAGGGCAACACACTCGATGATTAAGTGGGAGAAGGTTTCCCTTTCCCCGCACTCTGCACAGTGGGCATCCGCACTCCCCGATGTCCAGTGAGACAGGCGTGCTCTGCTGAATAGTCCCGAATGGAGCAGAAGAAATGCCGTCTGCTGTCACTACAGGGGAAGGGTGCCGTTGTTCCAAGACGCTGGGGGCTACTTCACCTTCTCCGGACGCATGTCGAGCAGCTCACCCCAGTGCACAGTTCCATTCGGCGAGACACTCGGCGTTGCAGCGTCCGCTAATTCCCGAGATGTCCACGCCTTCAATAGTTTTTGCCTGCCTCCGATGAGGCAGGACCCTTCCCACATTGCCTCCTCTTTGCTGTCCTTAGCGTCACCCAGGGAGGGCAGCACGACGGCAAGGGGGCTGAAAGAAGCCCACAGAAGTTTCTGCAGGTTGATAGCGATCTCCCACAGGGGCTTGCCAGCGTTCCTGCCTTGACGGAGGCAGGAGAATTCCACATCGCTGGAGCCGTTGATTTTAGCCCACGAGGAAACGGACTTCTGGAGCCACGTAGTCCAGTCCGCGAGGACGCAGGAGATCCACGGATTTTTTCTCACCAGGAAAACCAAGTCCCGCAGCTGAAACCCACCTTGGTTCAGACTGCGGTCGTTAGCCACCAGGACCGAATACAATCCGTAGTAGGCGGTTGCCCTAAGGGCAAGGAGTCGTGTGGGTGCACGCCATGGCGCAGTCCAATATCTCGCCACCAGAGCGAGTTTGTGGATTTCGAGCTGTAGCTCCACGAGCTCCAACGTCAGGAGACCAAGTCCACCGTCCCTGCGTTGAGCGCACAATTCTTTGAGTCGGACGCGGGGCCTCCGGTTGCCCCAAAGGGCTTTCCTGATGAGGCCTCTTGTCCGTGTCCTGATTTGGGGAGGAGGTGGGCACACAAAAAGCAGGGGGCGAAGGAGTGGGGCAGCGAAAGCGTTCCAAAGCGCGGCCCGTTCCTGCAGGTAAAACTTGCCGTCCCGGAACGGGCCGATCGCCAACTCCACCCTTTGGAGAGGTCTGACCAGGCTTCTGCAGCGCAGAAGTTCCCCAATGAAACGCCAAGGTACTTGAAGTACCCGTCCGTGGGGATCCCCAAGCAGATCCAGTCCGGCCGGCCGCCCCACGTTGTGTTCGTTTGAAGTAATGACGATTTCTCCCTGTTTACCTCCAGGCCCGTCCCTCGGCGCGGTGGCTCAAAGCAGTCTTCGAGCGATGATGCCGGGTGGACCCTGGGAGAAGGAGCAGAGGGTCGTCGGCATAGGCCGACGCGGCAGGCGTGCTGGCACACGAGCTCGGCAGGGTTGCCAGAGTCTCCCTGCATGCCCTCAGCACCAACTCGAAGTAGATGCTAAATGGCAGCGGGCTGAGGCTGTCACCCTGCCTTACGCCTCGTCGAACCGTCGACCGTAACTCGCGTTGCCATCGACGGCACGCGCTCGATCGTAACGCGACATTCCTTAATTACTTCGCGCGGCGGAATTTTCTTTTTACCGTTCGCGGAATTTTGAGGGATTTTCGCGTTATGATTTACTTTAATTTGGGGAGTTTTTTTCTTGTGTGACGCCAACTGCCAGCATTCCTCTTCGACTGCCTTTTGAGGAATCACTTTTTCCGATTCCATATTCGATGAACGACTGCTTTCTTAGCTGCCAGTTGATCCTTTGTTTTTTATTGCTGCCGCTTTCTCTCCCTTATTTTCCACCGGTATTTCGGGCGGTGGAGCTACGTTCTTTGGGCACACGACCCTAGTGTGGCCCTTTTCGCCGCCCGTAGGGCAGGTTGCCTCTGGACATCTCTTTCGTAGATGCCCGAAAGTCTTACAGTGCCCGCAGAACTTCTGCTTCCCCACAAAGGCCAAACGTCAACATATTCGTCGTTCACAATGATTTTGTGGAGAAGTTCTATGTTTTCACGCAATCTCCCGCGTGCGGCGACTCGCCTACTAAATGCGCCTCGGATACCAAAGGCTTACGATACATCGCGTTAATTTCCTCGTGTTTGCATAGTTCAGCACGGATGTCCTCGTCGGCCATCTTTTCGGTTAGTGTTTCATTTTTCTTTTTGTTTTTTCCCTCTTCCCCTTCCACTGCCGAGGAGAATCACGCTGGTCAGCGTCCCGGCGTCCCGGCAGGTCCGGCGAAATGTTGCCCGTTAGTGGGGCCTTGTACCACGTATTGTACTGACCTTTGGAAAAGTTTGAATAAACGTCCCGGCGTACCCGGGTGGTATCGTCGGCCATCCGCACCGTTGTGCCTTTTAGGTGGATCACTATAGAGCGATCCACCGCTCTCGGAAGAAGATTGAGTCCTCAAATGGAACGGGCGTGCAGAGCAGCTTGTGCGTGAGCACTGCATCTCTGCAGATGAGCTCTGCATACTGCACGCCGCTCATCCGCACAATCTCATCTTTAAGGCCCATCCTTCGGATGGCATTGCCAAACTTCTTCGTTGCAAGAGGAGAGTATAAATTTCCTACCTCATACAGGATGGCCAGTTTGTAGTCCTCCCTAATGTAGCTTTGTATTTCTGCGTAGCGGTCTCAGCCACCTTATCCCATGCCCTCGCCGGGCGACAAGGGTCGATTTTGTAATTGAGCATGTCCCCACCTCCAAAGGCTGGAGAGACGTGTCTTGCAGGTCTCTTTTCGCAGATATTGCGGCGTTTTCAGGCATTTCTGACCTCCAACAGCCGTCCTTCCACACAGTAAAACTTCTTCCATGGCTTTGCTCACGGGAGCTGACCAGAAGCGCGTGCAGCCCCAGTGCAGTAAGCCGCATAGTCCTCCGTGATGGGGAGGAACCGACGATTGCCCATGGGATCATGGGTGCGGAGCAGACGCTGTACGAGACTTGCTCCCCTGAAAATGACCTCCACGTACTGTCCGCCGCGCCTGATGGTCATCGCGACCTGCTTCTCCTGCGAGACGTTCATAGAGCTCAGCGCTTTCGAAAAACCTGTCAAGAAAATGGAGATTGCCTACCGTGTATAACAGGGGTGGGTTGTACCCCGCTACCAGGTGGGACTTCATTTCAGCTGCGACCGCAGGCTCCTGCGCCGCAGCCACGGAAATCATGCCCACCGGGCCGCGAAGGACGATTCTGTGGGTGAGGTTGCCTCCACTTCCATCGGCTCTGGGGCGACGTACACGCCTCCCTCAGTAAAACATTCTGCGGCCGCCCCATGGAAAACATCTGCAATTGCTGCAAGGCAAATTCATGCAAAACGAAATCTGACGCTCCAGTTTGGAGCAGGTTTTCCATGGGTGAACTGTGTTCTTGAAGCTGTCAGGACAACGTGTCCGTGCACACCTGGAAGAAGAGTGCACGAACTGCTTGCTTCCTTTCTACGGAATGTTTGCCGATTCAGCTCAGTACCTA
The DNA here is from genome assembly GCA_036172245.1 of Raillietiella orientalis. NCBI lineage: Eukaryota > Metazoa > Arthropoda > Ichthyostraca > Raillietiellida > Raillietiellidae > Raillietiella > Raillietiella orientalis. Next base: position 279,226 of record JAYWIR010000086.1, on the reverse strand, counting down.
TCGAACCACCTACTTGCAAAGTGCAAGGTCACCTCAATGGTACTCTCATTTCAGGTACTCTGAATCGTTTCCTAACACGATTGTGGAGGCAAAACCAGAAAGTTCCATTTCTGCGAATTATGCCAACATGATAGCAAAGAATTATCTGAATTCTTCCCAAATTGGTGACTCCAATCGTGCAAAGGGACATTCGGATAAAGTCCCACGTTTGCGGATGGCGGTGTCACTCTGAGTGCTGACATTCGCAATAGCCACGAAGGACGTTGTCCGCGTGGAGAGTGTGGCAATGGAAATTCGGAGGTCACGAGGACGGGAAGCGAACGAAAGGCGGAAAACACCCTGACAGACGAGACCATGCCTTTTCGACACGTTGACCACAGACTGAAGTGAGAGTGACGTCAGCGTCAACACTTCGCGTGAAGGGTGTTCCAGTGCGGAAGGTGGCTCGCTGACGCGGGCAGAACTGGAAACTCGGAGCGCGTCCGCCATCCAGCCCTCTTTCAGAGGTGATAGACTCGGGATGACAAAGTCTCGAAATCCCCACGGGAGTGTGAGGGAAGTGCGATGCTGAAGGATGAGATGACGTCAGTACGGAGCTCGCGATGTGCCTTTTTTGTGTTTCGGTGGGACCGCCCTTTGCCGGGGCTTTATCTTGTACACACCGTGTGTAGTAGGCACCAGCGACCAACTTTCCTCTTTCTCCCTTTCAGCGGGATCGATAAAGTGTTGGTGTTTTTAGCCTTGCAATGCATTTTGCAAAAGTGCAAACGGTAATGCTTGCACCACCTCTGCAATTCGGAGGCACCACCTTTTGCTGGCTCTGTGGATTTCCCTTCGAATGCTTCTTCATTTTTTGTTGCTGCTGAGAGAGAATGAGAAAGCAATTCCCCTCAAGATAGAAAGCTCAAATAACAGCGAAATTGTCGTACTCTCTTCTCGAGGAAACGGTCGACGTTTGGTGTGTGTATGCACTCTCCGGGCACTGGAGTGCAAGAAAGATTTCTTGATCGGATCAACGGGAAAGAAAAGCACAGGAATCATTGCGAGTCCATCGGATTTGCCACGAGGATGGGCACTCAACGGGGGGTGTAAACGTTCGTGCGTGCGAAATGGAAACTTCGCGACAGAACGGAAAACAAAAGGCAAAAGTGGCATTAAGGAAAAGGATTGCTCGTGTCATGTTATCGCCCCATGCACTTTGTATCCTGCTTCTTCAGGTGATACTGCTGAGTTCACTGCTTCTCTCTTATCCGTCACATGCCCGAAGCCTAGCGAGCCACAGTAAAAGAACTCGAGAAGCAGCGAAAATCCCACCTCTTCCTACTGCTTTGCTCGGATTGCAATCGGAATGGAATGCGGCTTGGAAGCTGATATGACTCTGGAAGGGTAGGAACAGTTCGTCATGGGTCCCAGTGGGGGTGCCGTCAGGTGCTCGTGAACTCTACCGCCCTCAGCGTTCCAGCTCACACCTGTTGGGTGATGTGTTCGCACAAATGCGTGCTGGTCCGATAAGATCTCATCCACGAATCGACCCACGCCACATCCCTGAGAACAACAAGCAGCATTTTCGTTTCCCCTCTGTCCCAAACAGTTACTCTGCTTTGGATTCCTCGAGGACGCGAACAGCAAGCAACTGCGCCACGTCCATCGTATGCTTGCCAGTTGTTGCAGGATCCGCGCTCCAGGCAAAGGATACTTTCCACTTCCGCGCCCTTCAACTTACCCTCGTCAGCAAGGCGAGGTCCGCAACGCTCTCGCTGACGACGCAAAGATGAGCGTAGGTCGCACATGCAGTGTTGCACTCTTTGAATGCCTCGATCTGTCGAAGATATTCCGAGAGGGGCTCCGGTAGTGTGAGCACCGTACGGTGGTCAGGTTTCTTGCAACCACATGGAGAAATTCTAGCTGGATTCTGGAAAGGAGAAGAAAGTTGCTCCTAAGCACTTGTTCTAACCTTTTTGGGAACTCCCAGAAGTCAACGCCGAACGATGGTTCTTACAAAATACCGAGCTCTTACCGAATGCTTTCACCACCAGCAGCGCCTGCAGCCGAACTTACTCCGAGATGCTCCTCGACCGGATGTGGAACACTGCCAAAGACCCCAACGAATTTGGTCAAAGTCCAGCAGCCAATCCGCGTCCTTCTCTAAAAAGAGATACGATGAATCAAAATTGCAAAAATTTTAAACACAGTTTCCCATTCCGGAAACCCGAGCTGCTACCCACATGCCTCGCACTTGCTGGTGACGGAAGGAAGCCAACGAATGCTGGGGCGAACAACTCCGCAACAACACGAACTTGTCCTCGAACCCCACTGATCGAAACGTTTATGCGAATGTGTGGGTTGGGCAACTTCTAGGAGGACGGATGTACACGTTCTCACTTTTCTGGAAGTAGAAGGCAAGCACTCAGAGGAAATCACCGAAGTTCTGGGACTCTTTCTCTCCAGGCTGAGCAGCCGTTCTTGAAGCAGCCTCCAGCTTCATAGCTGCATTTTCAAATCGTCCCACGATGGATTCCAATGCCTTGAAATACGTTTTCCACTTTTTCTGTGCAATGGAAAGAAACAACACCTTCCATGGGTCAACGGGTTCGAATGAGCGACACGCGGGACATGGAATTTCCGCATCCGTGAAAAATGCCCTGGAGAAAGGCAAACCCGAACCGATTTGACCAACCTTCTGCGGACTGATGGAACGATTCCGCACTGCACTGCACTGCACGCCTCGACTGATGAAGAATGCATCTGCAGACGGTCTTTCTCTTAGGGGTTCGAAAACGTCTCCTCTGCCGATGTCTCCATTTCCTCGACAGGGTGTGATTTCCGGTGAATCGACTGCTACACTCCAAATATCGGGGTCGTTCGCCGCGCTTTCCTGAAATCCCAACCCGTAGATCTGAGCAAGATCGAGAAATTCCTTCTCCCAATTTACGTTCCTGGTTGACTTCCCTTTTTGCATTCTGGACGAAGCCTCAGGGTTCGTTTGTCGGGTACTTCCCTAGGAGGGCAATTCCACCTCTTCCAACCTTATCTTGTGCTTGCAGACTAAAAAGCAAGCCGTGCTTTTCCGTGATCGGACTTTCTTGTTCAGGGCCTTGCTGTGTGCACCATCTTGATGCCCTTTCCTCAAAGCACTGGTGATGGTTCCTGCAGCTCCTTCCTGTTCACTCGGAACCATCTCGCTGTTCACAGCTCTCTCTTCTTCCGTGTTCTGCTCGACCTCAACTTTTGGCTTTTCCACGCTATCCTGCTTGTGTTGCTTCTGGACCTCCTTGTCCACCTCCTTTCTACGTTTCGCAATCTGTTTTTCTTCCTCCTTTTTCTGCTTCTTCAGCTTAGCATCCATCTTCCTTTTATCCCCCCTTCCACATCGGATGGATTCTTCATCCCTCTTTTTCAATCTTAGGCTCTCCTCCTCTGACGCACTGAGCTTTTTCTTGAACAGCCACGTGCTTTTGCGGGGCTTCGGGGGAGTTTCCTCAAAAGACAGAGTGTCCTCGCTTTCTCTGCCCAACCACAAGGACATTATCCTGGACGACATAATAATGCAAGCTGAGCGCAATTTTCAAACAGGACGTACACGACCTGGAAGTCATGCACAATTCCTGAATCACCATCTGCATCGCAAGTACTGCACAGTTTCAAGAACATTGCCTTCATCTTACCGATTCTCAGCTCTGCTTGTCGATCCGCTTTCCTGCTTTCTCAAGGTAAGCGTGTTCTCAAGTCGACAATAGGGAATTTCTTCGGGAATACCCTTAGGGCAAAATACACGAGATGTGTTTCAAAGTAGCGAGCGATGAGAATCGCTTTCCGCTTTGCTTAGAAAGCGAATCCGAGGTGGTCGATTCGCAGAGATCCGAATTCCATCTGGATGATATTCGCTATCTGCTACGATGTTCCGAAGTCACAAACAACGCCCAAGTAGACGAGGAATGGCTTCAGCAGCACTGCGGAGTTCCGATTCGCGATCTGTTCCACGAAATCCACGAGTCGATCCGAGAACGGAATTCACAATCAGCACGCGTTTCAGGGAAAATCTCCTTTGCTATGCCACCAGAATGGTTGCCGAGCGCAGAGGTGTCCGTCACACGACGGACGGAGCACGCACACGAGCAACGCGTTTGGCGGCTGTACGTTCATCCTGGTGGTGTGCACAGTGGTGCACACAAACCTGCGAAAGAACCCAACCGGGCCCTTCATCGAAAGTCTCTTTGCCTCGTTCCCTTTTTCCCGATTCTCGCAGAGAATTGACCCCCTTGGTTGGCTTGCTGCTTCACGGTTTCGTCTATCCGCGTTTGTACGATGATGTACGGTGCTAACGGAGGTGGTCACACGCACCATCGAAGGCGTGCGTGTTCCTTTTCCGTGAAGGATGCGCATGACCATCGTACCTGTGCACGCGTGAACCCCCGCACCACCATCCGCGAGAGTGCACGCATTCCGCGACGCAGCGCACGCGAGTTGCGCCAATAGGAAATGACGCTGCTGGCGTCGAATTTCTTCTTCTTCACGGAAGCAGTCCGTGGAGCACGGGCTTCCCGGAGACACACAGTCTTTTGGAGGAACCCACCCTTGTTGCCTCCAAGAACAACCAAGAGCCTGGTGATCACGATTCTGGCGAGTGCGTAGTCCACAGTGCACCCATTGGATGTTCGCCGAAAGGATCCGCCGGGAAAAACTCGCTTTCGAACTCTTTTTCAGGATGGCAACCTTCGGAAAGGTCGTGTCAGGTCGAGCTGAGTGTAGTGCTCTCCGGTGGGTTCATTCGTCAGTGTCGAGTGGCGAGGGCAGCACAGGAATCGATGCTGCACCTGCTGTCACGAAAGGATGGCTCCTCCTTCACACTGGGAAAGAAGAAACGGCGACGACGGCTACGGCACCACGCTCGAAACCAGCGGCCATGCACTCTGCTCGGACGCCTGCTCCCAATTGAACCACTGCCTGTGCTAAAGTTGAACTCCTTTTTGGACGTTGAGCTTGGCGGAAGGCCATAAGGAGTGAGGCTATACTGTAGGATAGAGCCACCAGGTAGGTAGAGACTTCTTAGACACGGCGCTGTTACACTCTTTAAATCGATAAGATCTAACGAATTACTTGGAGCAACAGGTGTCAGATAACCTCAACTGGGCCGAAATAAACATGATCATTACAACCCTCACTGTTGGGTACCCAAGACGGGTCGAGGTATCATCGGAAGAGGGCGAAACAGGGCGCGACGGATACAGGGGCACGGTAACGGATGTGGTGGTCCATGAAGATAGCTTGAAAAGTTACATGACTTGGACGGCATCGAGGATCCGAAACTGGGAGGGCGCAACCACCTAGGATGTGTGACAGTGTTCGATCAGGCGGAGATAGGGGAGGCGCAACCCCACTGCTAGATTAGGACGCTGGACTAGGTTCGCCGAGATGGTCCTTTTCCTCACAGGATTTGAGTAGACCGTCTTCAATTTCAAAACTGAATCTAGCCTATTTGAGAGTGGGCTAGATGGGTTAGTTCGTGGTGGTAACTCGGTGGGCTTTTCGAAGTGTTGAAAGCTACCGTAGGTGACGAACTAGTGGGCCCGCACAAGTGTCCCAACCTAGCCGGCTACCGCCATCGCTTATTCACAGGGGAAAATCGAACACGACGATGTGGCTTTGTCCTTGACCAGTAGGTCAAACCCGTTTAAACTGGTCTTGAACTTGCTCTGGACAGTGCTGTACAGTTAATGATAGTATTAGAAGGCTCCCTGCACTCATTGCCTGAACCTAACTTGCCCCTATCTCGTCGTTCACGTCTCGTAGGTCCGAAGACTTGCGGTAGGACGCCTAGAAAGCGATTGCAATATTTCTCTAGAAATGTCCGGAAGAACAAATCTGCTGAACAGGTTCTTCGTTCCTCATGCTGTTATGAATACATTTCAGGAGATGTATGGACAATGGAAATTACTCGGTCGAAAACTCAAGAAAGGAAACTCATAGTGGAGTCGGTAATGCGAGTTCTTGTCGATTGGTTTGACAGCGGGCTGCTTGCGTTGCGAATCGGAAAACAAGTTGGCAAAGAATGGCTGCAAACGAATCGCGTCTTTGAAGTGTTGCAAAATTATTGTGCACGCGAAGAAAGGCAAAAAAATTGCTGATCGCAACGAATCCGTTGTGGTTTTCTTTCTCTCTCCGTTTCAGATTTACGTAATCTCAGAGGAGCGTTTCAGAGACTTTCGTTTCCTTTTCGTTTGTCCGGTCGCCGGACGCCCTCTTCCCTTCCACTGAAGAATACGAAGCAGCTGGGATCCTTCGCTCTCGAACGAAACCAGGAATGAAGAAAGATTGCAGTTTCCCACACAATGTGCCTTTTGCCTGCGTTGTACCCGTAGAAAGACAGAGAGCGTCCAAATGAAGCTGGCTGAATCTTACTCAAGGGAAGTCGATAGCAAAGCCTCGAGTTCTGCAACCATGCTGGAACCCGCGAAGGTCAATTCACACAGGAGGCACCACGTTGTACATCTTCGACTGCGATGACGACGGGATCCAACATTTTTTGTGTCAACACTTTTTTTGCACGGCGCAGTCGAATCAGGAGATGGCATCCAAAACTAGAGCGTTTCATCAAAGATGCTTGTTCCATGCTGGTGAAGAGGGGAGAGGGAGGGCACTTCAAAATGAGAACCTGAACTTTTACGAGGGAAAACTTAAGGCATATCATGTTGAAGTTTTGCAAACTGCATAAAGCGCACATTCCCTCAGCTCGAAGTTGTGTTATCGCTCTACCGTGCATTGCAAAATAATACAAAAGATACAACAGTTACACCTTCAATCCCAACCGACTGGGCGTCTTCATAACGAACTTCCCCACAAACTTCAATGGCTTTGTTTTTTTAAAGATTCAAAATATTTTTGCATCTTGACTATCAAAGGCTTCAAATTAACGCCATCGAAGACGCATTCTAGCGATACGATTTCGTTTCCACCTCGAAAACAACACCCAAAACACCCCTACACAAGTTTCATCTTTTTCAAGAAATGAGGAGCGTCATCTAGAAAAACATGCAGGATTTCGTGTCCTTATGTTTACTAATTGATGCTCATTTCTTTTGGAGGTTTTAATTCTTGCACCTTTGGTGGTGACCACTTCTCTTGCATTGGACAATAAGGAAGCCTTGTTTCTTCTCTTGGAGAAATCCTTGATGCACTTTTGGCATTGAACAGAAATGGAAGCTTCCACAGTGGTTCACAAAAACCAGAGATTTCATCGAATTGATCAGAGGAACACTACCACAAAGTGTTATTCATAGTATTCCATCAAAACACCAATCCAAATAACATGCATGAAAAATAGGTTACCTTGAGCACATGATCAACAATCTAAAAAACACAATAGAAATATACAGCTTACAAGCACACGAACCAATAGATCCAAAGCAAACCTAGGCTTTCAACATTCCATGGTAAGGAAATAAATGGAATCTGAAATCATTCTGTATGTCCCCATAGTGCGAATTCTGTGACACAAAATCTTTGCCCTCTTTTTAAAATAGCATATCATTGGAGAATGCAGAGAAGATTTGGAACATGGTGCATATATACTACAGACCGTATTTCAAAAGTCCAGCAAGGAAGAAACACAAGTGCATGAGAATTACAGGTAAGGATTTCTGCAAAATGAAACTGAAAGGAAAACCGTTATATGAATCATCAAGCAAGGTTCTTTGTTTGCTGAAATGAAAAGCTTCTGAAAGCTTTAGCAACCCCATTACATCATTCTCCTAAAAAATGTTACATTACAGCCACAAACGTTTTTCATGGAATTTCCATAATCTCTCTTTACAAAAAATGACTGATGCCCAGTTCTGTTTATTAATCCACTTCTTTTACACACGAATGCATTCAGAAGGTTCCATAAAAGTAAGCGCATCTCACGCAGATGAAGATTAGCATCGATGTTTGCACACTATCCTTGAATGCTTTCCAAGCGACAGCTCTTCAGGTGTATTCCATGAATTTTCAAACTGTTCTTACTTTCAACTGTTTGAAGTGAGAAGGATAGGAACATTAAAATCTGCAGCACAACATGAAGATAGAGAAATTCAGAATATGAGAACTGAGAACCATGGTTGTTCGACGACCCAATATGTTGGAAAAAATACATGGCAATCCATGGCAAAAAAAATGAATGAAAACTGCAGTTGGGCATTCACAAATGCACTCTCTGATGGCTAGGGCGGCAAGTCTCCGAAACCAAACGGGAGAACAGAAAAGCAGATTTGCCAGTCGTGATAAAACATGAAAGGCCCAGGTTTCCAGAAATGATCTCAACACGGGGAAATTTTGATGAGTAAACTTCCACAGTTCTCCCTACCTAAAGATGGGTTTCTAAAGACGTGCACATCACCTCAGCTAAGAGCAATCCTGATGCTTACCAAAAGATGAAAACTTAACCTCTTCTGATTCGTGAGGTTTCGCTTCTGTTTTTCCCGCTTCAAAAATACATATTTGAAAGAAAACCTTCAATTTCGATCTCAAAGCAACCACATCAGTTCACTCTGTCTTTTCTCTGTCTCCCGCAAAAGAAAGGTGGTGCTTGAATTCCTCGTTTCCATTACCTTAGAATAGCAGATCCTGGATGCTTTCATGAGTCCAATAACTCAGCACACAACTACCACTCAGCATCCCATCCGGGTACTGCAAGTCTCCACATTCCCACAACGGACACCTACGACCCGCAAACGATGTCTTCCTTGCTGCTGGGCAAAATGACCATCCGTTGCTGCACCCACGGGGTGGTCGAATTTCCACGCGCCCGATACCATGCTGCCGTCTGAGATGGCCACCCAACGCCTCGGAAGTCCCCGTGCAATATGAGAAAGCCTTTATCCTTTGCACAACACTATTTTTCCCTGTTCGTACGCAGGGAAGCATCCGGCTTTTGGCTTCCACAACGAGAACAAGGCAGCTGTAAACTCCATTCACCGTAGGCACCCACGAACATATCAGATCCCGGGCGTAGGATTGATATCTTTTAGTACCACTACGGAAGCATGCTCGTTTTTCAAAAACTCGATCTGAAGCTCTAACTTCCACGGTTAGCAGAGTTCTGGAGGTTTTCGCTTTTGTGGTCATTCCATGCAAATTCGATTCCTTCTTAAGGCTGCGAGGTCCTCCCTGTGGTGGGGATCTAATTTTTAATGCACCCTCTGTTTAAATCATTATGGGGTGTTGCAAAGCTGTGTTATTCAGACGTGACGTTGGTGCATCGAAATCAAGTTGTCTTGCACACCACTCAGCTTTCTTCACTCCAGCTGGACAAACTCCACATATTGGTGACTTTTCAGCTGCCTGTGTTACAGCTGCATAAAGCAAGTTCCACATGGGAGAAACAGGTCGCAATGAGCCTCTCTTTAAAACGGAAGAAATCTCGCGAAACGGAATCTAATCTGTGGTCCCCTTGTCCAAGAGAACCATGATCTTAACAGGAATTGTTATTATTGAAATTATAAGTTTCTCGGTTTGCGAGGATACACATCAGCGACGCTCTGTTAGTCAACTGGATGCAAAAGGACTTTTTAACTTTGTCTTGTGGAGATCGTGTACGTCCAACTGCAATGTGAGACCTCAGCACAATCCCGAGGATACATAAGAGTCAAATTAGTCCAAGTCAAATTAGCAACCTTTCATAATCTGTAGAATACACATATATCAATGTATATTATAACTAATATTCACATGCATATTTATATATAAACGTATTCGAATTAATTATACTGGTATATATTAATAATACATAATACACTAGTGTATAGAATGCATTTATCTGCTTTGATAAAACATATATTTATTTCTCATATTCTTTCGGGATTTCGACACTCAGGGGTTATGGAGTTCGGGATTTTGAAGCAAACCCGTGCCGCTGAAATTGGACCACGCTCCCCAGGCACTCGGATTGCGGGTGTCTCCCAACGCACGTCACGAGAAACGCGTCGGACGTGGCGTGGAGGTGGTCCGCGTGCTTTTCCACTCTCCCATTGAGGTCGAGAGGGGAGCGCCATTGCCATGAGAAGAGTTGCACGCACGTCGGTCTCAATTTTTACCATTCGACTTGCCGTTCGTTTCATCGTAGGAATGCGTCGGAGAAAGCTTGCCCACTGTGTGTCAACGGTTGCTGTTCAAGACAAGAGTCCATGTTATGACCTTTCTGTGCAGCTCTCGTGGGAAAATTGTGTGTGTGTTTTTCCGTAAAATAGAGTCCAGCATGTCAGTACAGACGGAAGGAAATGCAGTGGACAGCTTTCCGCGCGCGTCCGCGTCGCCAGCTACTTCCGGGATTGCATGGGGATGCTGCCGATCCAGGAATCGTTGGCAACGTCGGTCGTAAACGAGACGTTCCTACTCGTTTCCGATTCTTCATAAAAAAGAATCCAAAAACAATTCCTAATTTTCCGTTGAGCATTTGAAGGTGGACGAAGTTTTGGTTCATTCCAAGGAATGCTGAGACCTCTGCTTTTCTTTATGCAATCTTCATTTTATTTCGTTTGTGTAATCACACTCAATAAGAATTACAATTCAACTTATTCCCAACAACGTACAAATATATTACTCCCATCTTATACCGGTACAGCACTCTGAAACCAAGATCAGTACCTTATCTGTTTTTCTGTTTCTGTTTCATCCCCCCTCCCAAAGACGTTCACTCATGCACAGCATCCGAACTGAAGTGATTTGTGGGCGCGTAGACGGAAGCGGAACGTGACCACCGCCTGCAGCCAGAGGTACTGCCAGGTGCTGGAGGTCATGTCGAGGTCGCACTCGGCTGGAGTTCTCAGGGAGAGGAGGGAAAGCCCAATTTCCGTTGAAATTCGTCTTTTCACGGAGGTTCTGGATGGCACAAAGAAGCTCATGGTGCTTTTGCAACGTGCTGTTAAATGCCATGCCTTTGGTCAGCTGTGATCGTCCATCTTCGGCAAAGGGTTTCACTAACTTGCGCGTTTTTGAGAACCGGCTTTGAATTTGAAATCTGGATGAGTAAAAAATGCTGGGATTCTTCTGATGAAAGCCTTTCAGGTCAACTTAAGCAGAGTGTTTTGCTACCACAGTAGAGGGCTGACTCGGATCTGCGGAAGAGTTTTGGGAACACCAGTAGTCATGACCAAGGACCTCACGCATCTGCAGCTAAGTGACGGGCATGTCATCCCCAGTCTCGGCCTCGGAACTTACAAGGTAATTTGGCTTATGAATTGCTGTACCATGAAGTGTAACTTGCACCAATGTCGGGTTGGGCGTGTGCTGAACCAGATGCATTCTGCTGCTGTTTGCATGTCACCGACTCGAAGCACCATTGCATGTGAAAGTGTGATTCTTGCTGTTGGATTTGCGCGTCTTCTATTTGTTGGTATTGCTTGGATTGCCTTCGTGTCAGTGAGAGCCCCAGGAAACCGAGCCCTCGATTGTAAAAATTTTTCAGAACTCCACTTATCCCACTTCCACTGCAAGCAAGTCACAGAGGCATGAAACAGAGTGATAGTTTATGTATTTACAGATGTGCGAACAAAAAACTTCATAGTGCAGGTCAAAATCACTTTAGTTTTGAAAGGAAATCCTAGGCTTGCATGCATTAAAGTGAGTCCAAACCAATACAGGGATTGGTCTGCAAAAATGAAATACACCTGGAAATTTCAAAAAAAAAAAATGCTTAAGTTCTGAAAGGAGCACTTCACTGCATAAACACCAGCAAGAAAAAACAGAGTGAACAAATCAGCAAACACAAGATCGAAAGGATGCAGTGTTAAAACAGGACAAAGTCAAAAACTTGTAAGACCATGATAAGGAAAGACAGTTGTTACAAGATAGTGAATGGAGTGCTAACTTTGCAGTGATCTCCAAATCAGGAAAGCAAGATGGAAAGCACATGGAATCCAACTGAGGGCATACTTCATATCCCATTGATCTGTGAAGGTGCTGACAATACTCTTCAGTAAATGAGCTTATTTCTTGGGATACATTTTGCCATCTTTAGACCAATGACCTTGTTGTCACTTAATTTGAAGATGTAGCCAACAAATGTTCGAGTTTCAACAAGCTTGGAAAGAGTTTGCTAGTAGGAATAATATTATTCAGTGCAAGGAAAGATTTCCATTGTAGAAATCACATGATTTCTTCCTTGATGGACACACAAAAATGCGATAGTTTTCAGATCAACAGGAAACTGTTGTTTTCTGTTGGAATGGAAACAGTCAGCATGTATTTTTATCCCGAAGGAAATTGTTCTTTATAACTACCGATCATCACTTCTTGTTTTTCACTGCTTTGACCCAAGTCACCTGTTCCATTCAGACCAATCTGATGCATGTCAGATTCATTCCATGCATGCAGCAAGTGTACTTGATGTGGTATTGCAAGCCCTGAATAAGGTTTCCATTTCAGACTGTCAATGTGAAAGATGCTGTCAAGCATGCCATCTCTGTTGGCTATAGGCATATTGACTGTGCCTATTTCTATGAAAATGAAGCTGAAATTGGAGATGCTATACAGGAAAAAATAAAGGATGGCACCATAGAGAGAAAGGATGTTTTCATCACCAGCAAATTGTGGACTACATTCCATCGTCCAGAGTTGGTACTCCCAGCACTGGAAAAGTCTCTACATAATCTGAAAGTAGATTATCTTGATCTATATCTTATTCACTGGCCTATGGGCTTCAAGGTATGCTAACCAACCAATGTTGCTTTGAAGGTTGATTAGGAAGGAGCTGTCCTCATTCCTGAAGACAGTTCTGGTCAAGTGCTGTTTAGTGATGTCGATTATGTGGACACATGGAAGGCCTTGGAAAGGTGTGCTCAGAAAGGATTGGTACGCTCACTGGGTGTGTCAAATTTCAACAAGCGGCAAGTAGAGCGCATCCTCAGCATTTGCACTGTGAAGCCTGTCGTGAATCAGGTGAGAACTAGATACAATCCAAAGTGAGGAGGACCCATGTGTCGTAGGTGGAGTGTCACCCATACTTGGCACAGTTCAAGCTGCAGGAGTACTGCCAGTCCAAGAATATTCTGTTGACAGCATACTCCCCACTGGGGAGTCCAGGAAGATTAAATGATCCAAAAGGCGAAGACTCTATTCTTTGGAACCAAAATGTTACTTTGATTGCCCAGAAACACAAGAAAACACCAGCTCAGATTCTGCTTCGGTTTCTGGCAAGTCCACACTGCGATGAAAAACTTCACTGCTTTGTTGTCACAGGTGGAAAGAGGTATCGCTGCCATCCCCAAGTCTTCCACAAAACACCGAATTGAGGAGAACTTTGCAATCTTTGATTTTGAGCTCGATGCAGAGGATAAGGCAGTGCTGAACGACCTGGATCGGAACAAGCGATACCTTGCGTGGGCCATGTAAGGACAACAGTGCTGTGTCTTACGATTATTTACTGAATTTGCAGTCTCGCTGGACACCCGCACTATCCGTTTCATGATGAATACTGAAGATGGGTGTGTCGGTTCTTGGGACTGCCCTCATCCCTGTGGGAGTTTCGCACAAGGGGAAAAAGGGACTCTGGAAAGGGACGTGAGCTGTTCGGAGTTTGCTCACCGGCGTTCACCTTCCTTTGCTGATGGACTGACCTCTGTGTGCTCTGAATTATAAGTTTGGAACATTGGTGAAACGTTGTGTTGCCTTGGTTTGCTGGTGAATCAATTTTGGATCTGCCTGGGAGAGCCCTCCATGGAGTCGGGCATGCTGTCCCCTTTCAGACGTACGCCCCAGTGTCCCCAGTTGGAGTCGTTTCGCGCATGCTCGGGAGTGCTCTCCTGCGGGAAGGAAAGCTTTCGAATCGCAGGGGGAACACGGGGCTGCAGACGAACTCTTGAGACGTCAACATCTCGGTGCCTGTGGGATGATCAGCTTGCAGGAGGAATTTGCCACCAACGCCGGCATGGTACGAGACTGGCGTTGGTGGCAAATTTCTCCACTTTCAACCCATCAACACCTGCTCTTGCGCTTGCTCAGTGTGCCCGAGGATGAGCCATCATTGCCAACGAGTTCGCTTGATGGAAAATGCCGTAGGGTGCAAAAATGATTCGCCTTGGATTAAGCAGAGGAACTCTCCTCGCAAAAGGCAATCAGTGATTTCCCGTTTCTGTTTCTGGATTCAGCAGTCGAAGATGAGGGGATTGCGGGGATCCATCGTGTGCACGGGAAAAAGACAGGAAACGACGGTGTAGGCTTTGTCGAGGGGTTGATCCCATAACTTCTCGTAGGGGTTCGAGACGAGTATATTGCCGGATCGAAGTATCCCTCAATAACGTTTGGATGAGTGCATTTACAAACATGCATTCAGTGTCAGAATTGTTCATTACCTAGGTAGCAAACTACCATTTTGGATGCAAGCACGGAAGATTAATGTGGAAGGAAACCAGGAACGTTCGTCCAAATGCCATGTGCCCAATTTTTCTGTTTGTTTGTTTTACTGTAAGAAAGGCAATTTTGTTTCTGCCTTCCTTACTCTTCCGTTAGAGGATCGAAGGACGAAACCTTCTCACTAAGCTCGTTCTTTGTGTATCTTCCGAAGAGCGGATCCGAATGTATCTCCAGCATGGCGACGACTCGGATGATCAACGATTTTCTTGCACCATCGATTTGATCTCGGCCTCACTGCTCGAACTCGGCACCGCAGAAACTCTCCGTACAACAGTTCTATCCTTTGCGAAACGTTGCTCATTGCACGAACTCGCGCGGGATGCATGGTGGCTGTTCCTTCGTCAAACAGTGCCATGCGGGAGCAACGAGCAAGTGTTTTCTTCCACGGTGTTCACCGACGTCTTCACATCGGAAGATACGTGCATTGGCGCCCGTGTTGCCTCTGAGGGAATCGGTCTGCGGCCAGATCCGTACTTCCGGGAGACCCACACTTCCTTGAGACACCGCGGATCTGCTTTTCCCGTTATTCGCACCGATACCGCGGTTTGGTGTAACAGTTGGATCTAACAGCCACCATCTCTGTTCCCTCTTCTTCCCTTGACTATCGGCAACGTTTCAAAAGCCTTCCTTCCATCGACCTTCATCTATTCGTAGGTGCTGTCTGATCGTCAGCGTTGTGTACAACCGTAGTGTTCATGGATCGAAGTGTACCTCCCTACGACATGGTTGTAAGCGCAAATCTCCAGGCGTCACAAAAGTACATGTGGTGCCAGAGAAACGAAATGTCTGCTCTGCTCAGTTTATGATGTTAGTCTCCATCTGGTCAGTTCGAAAGCACTGCTTCTGGACGAACTGAGATTTCCCCACCTTGTCCGGGAGTGGGATCTTAGCAGAAGTTAACTTCTCAGTTCTTTGTGGTAAAGCTTTCACGCTGCCACAGATCCACGGCAGATAAAGCATGCAGCCTTAAGAAGACGCATTCGCGAGTCCAGGCGGAATTAGCCGCAGGTCATCAGGGCACGCTTTCCTTTCTTCCCTTATACAGGCATGGGAAGGAACTTTTCGCGCACAATTCATGTCGAGATCTTCCATTTCCACACTAAGAAGAAGAAAAAATTCCCCCGAACGGAAAGTGCTCACCAGGCAAAGTGCACACTTCCCGCACGTGACTTCCTACACTTGACCACTTCGCAGTGACGCATCCCGCCCTAACCAGGCTCCCTATTCAACGGCAGCTCCTTCGTATGGCCGGAAGTTATTCGCTGTGCAGCTTCCCCGGCGCATCCGGGTGACAATCCATTGCTGATTTTCTTTCCTTGTGAGCCGCAACGTGTCCCTTTGCGGGCTTTAACTCCGGCGCCTAGCTGACCAGGGAAAGCTTGACCGAGACTCTGACCAGGGAGAGCACCTGGATCTCCCGCCTCTCCGCGCATAGTAGCGCCTGGTTGCGGGAAACGGCTCGCACGTGGGCGAAGACCAACGGGCCGAGCCCGGGGTCTCGGTGGCGGTTGCTGTGCCTTTCACAACAGCTGCTGTCTTCAGGTGATCATCGTACATCCCACCAAAGTGACGGCAAGAACTTCCCTTGGCCGCGGCGCTGCTCTCTTTGAGGGAACACACTGGCAGCAACCCACTGGCGAAACAGGAATTGTTTTATGAAATCGCCTCCAGGTGCAGGACGCTAGATGGTTGGACCATGGGTCAGTCGACAGACGCTGAGACCCCATGTCTCGACCCAGTGTTGCACGGAAGCCCCTCTTCGTGCGCACCGCATGACCCCCAGCCGCATCCCAGCAACTCTTTGCCGCCTATGCGGGGTGGCGGCGTCTTGGAGCGACTCCAGAAGAGGAGGAAGCGGCAGGAACGCCATCCGCTTCGCCTTACGCTTGGTTGCGGAGGGCAGCGAGATTGTCCCACACCGGAAAGAAGATGCAAAAGGAACTTTCCAGCATCCTCGGGAGAATGCAGAGCACGGCCTTTTAGCGGGCTGTGATCCCATCCCGTGCCCCTCGCCAAGTCACTTTATCCATATTTTGTCTGCCACCCTCCCCGGTCCGCGCATCGACTTCCCGGAAGGTTCTTCATTGTCTGGACGTGGTGCGGCCGATGGCCGTTCCACCTCTGTGTGTTTATTTTTGATAGACGAACGCCCGGCGAACCTGGACGGAAATCCGCTGTTGACCAACGAGTGCTTCAGGCAGTTTGCAGTGGGACCGGCGCGGCGCCTGGCAGAGAAAGGGTTGCGTCCGACTGCCCAGGAGCTCGCGGGCTGGGCAAGAAAGACTCCGCGAGCCGCAGGCTATCAGCGTCTGCTCCACACTCGCGTGTGCATGTGGTCAAACCCGATGTGTTTGGTCGATGATGGTGGTGGAGTCTGCGCATCCACTCGCATCGCGCGGCACCACGTGTTGGATGGAATCACGTGACGTATGGAATCACGAATCCGCGTGCGACTCCACAGGAATCCCTTGCACGAATTTTTTTATAGCCGGCAGTCATGACGTCATGAACTGTGGCACCGCCCTTGTGCGAAGCGCGAGGCGGTGACTCTGGTCCATCGATTTTCCGGATCTCCGGTGCGGTGTTCCCAGCTGGGAGCCACTCTTGTCCCTGCTCCCTGACTTTCCTTTTTTTTTCCCCGAGCAGGAACGTGGCAAGCAGGTGACGGGCGTCGGGATGCGACTGCGTCATCGTTGCGGGATCTCCCTCGACACGAGGAGGAAGGGCTCGGTCCAACCTCTCCTTTTGTATCGGGCGGGAACGTCTAGATCGTGTGGGGACTTGACAGCGCAGTGACCGGTGATGTCTTGCAAGCTGAGTGAGTGCCGCCTTCACAGTGCAACTCCGCAGCAGCTGCTTCGGCAAGAGTGACCCGTCCACCGCTGAATTGGCGTCAGCACCTGACCGGGTGCACAATCCCACACGGATCAGGAATGCACGTTCCCGCCGCGTTTCAGGGGCGAAGAAACCGGATCCGTCGACCCCAGGGTGCCTTCGTGAGCGGTCAACTTGGCAAGTGTTGGATGCCGCCCGAGACTTGCGGAGGAGCCGCCTCCGCGACTTCCTAGTGAGGCGGAGACCCGCGGTCGGAAGAAGGGGGGGTCACATGTCTTCGCGCGCGGGCGGAGCTCGTGCGAGCAAGCAGCAGCCACCCGAACACGAACCCGACACTGGGAGCTTCTTCGGCGTCGCTAGGCGGCAGGCAGTCCTCGGGGTGCGAAGAGATGCAACCCTGCCAAGGTGAGACTCTCGGCAAGCCTCTGCGAAGGACCAGGGATCGAGACGCTTCTGGTCGCGGTGCCACCTCTTCCTCTCGCCCACAAGGAGCTGCAGCGCGCCGCGAGGCAGGGAAAGAAGAGGATGCTCCGGAATGTTCTATCCGAGAGTCCCAGAGGTCGAAGACGCTGTAAGAGTCCAAGGCCCAGGTGGAAAATAGGGGATTCTCCCTAGAAGAGCAGAAGGCTGCCCACGGTGACCCCACGGCGATCATTCGGCGTGAGCCAGATCGGAGATGCTACCAGAGCGTCCCTGGACCCTGCCTCCACGGGCCATCACGCTCAGCCCTACTGTCCCCGTTCGGGTCCAGCCTTCGGGAAAGCTACAGAAAAAGGAAGAGGAGAGGGCGGAATAGCTTCCTTCCCCCCCCCCCCCCTTAAGGGGTGCCGCGAGCTGGTGGTCCTATCAGGGTATTGCTGAAGAGACCCGAGTTCGCTGGGGTCGTGGACGTCCACGGCAAGATCCAGGATACTGGCAGGCAAAGAGCATGGTGGTGCCGGTGCCCACGGCGTTCCAAGATATAGCGCAAGAGAAGAGCATCCCCGTCTGTGGACGAGATGCTGAGGGACGGGACGCATTTCTCACCCCGTCGTTTCCGCGTATTCCCCTCCCCCCCGGGAGGCCTAAGCGTGATTCCCTCACGTTAGCCTCCCGAAGTCCGAGATCTTCCCTTCCGGGAGAGCGACAGGGAGGAAGGACTTGCAGCACAGGGCAGCGTAATTGATTATGAATAATCCATCAGGGTGGCAGTGGCCCTGGCTGCCTCATCTTTCTTTCAGGAGCTGCCAGTCACGGTCGGAGGAGGAGAGGAGGAGGAGGAGCACCGCTCCCGCCGGCTGGAGATTTTCTCACGCCTGTGGTTGGGCGGGCGCGTTAGGGGGGTCGTCAGCTCGCAGTCGGTCGCCGCGCGTGCGGGCGAGCAGAGTCTCCTCGGAACCCACGGAACCCTGCGGTGATCAGTCGAGGGGCAAGCCGGACATGAGCGCCAACACGGAGGCTGCCGCCGCATTAATCCTTCAGCTAATGGCGTGCGTTGCGGGTCCATCGGACGGCTTCAGGATCGGTGAGGATTGACGTTGTTGTCTCCTTCCCTACCCCCCTCCCCTCTCTCCCTTCCCCAAGGCACCCCACCCAGGACGCAGGAAGGGGAATTTGGGAGATCACTGGACGCGTCCTCCTTCCTCCCACCTCCCCTCGCTTCTCTCCCTCCCTTCTTCGGCGTTCCCGCCGGTCACGCGGGTAGGAATGGGGGGGGAGGAAGACACAGAGCTCTCGTTTCCTCCCTTTTCCTCCCTTCCACATTCCTCGCCTTTCTATTGGGATCATGTTCCTTTCCTAGGAAAGGTCCTTTCAGGAGAGGAAGGGGCCATCCCGTGCAGGTCGCAGTCCCTGTGGGAGCCGTGTGCCAGCAGGGGCACCCAAAGGACCCCCCAGGACATGAGTTCCGTTTCGTCCTTCTGGACCACTGCCTTTTCCCCAACCGTTCCCCTCTCTTCGCCATGAGGGTCGAGGATCCGCCCTCCTCCTTCTCCGGAGCGTCCCATCACGGGACGGCTCTTCCTTCCTGAGGCGTGCTGCGTGCTGGGGCACCCACGCACCTCTTCTGTCAGCGGAGAGTCACCTCGAGGCGCTATCGAGGAGGTCCAGATCGCTCTTTCGTGGTCCCCGGGGGGCGCGAGCTCCATCAGCGGGTGCAAGAGGACCGTTGTCGTCGCGCTCCCCGAGGACAAAGGCTTCCTCTTTCCCTTGCAGGAGGATGAGGATGAGGCAGGTGCGAAGAGGAGGAAGGGGAAAGGAGGAAAAGGAAGGGAGAAAGAGCGGGCACCAGTATGAAGGTGGGTCAAAGGGATCGTTTCTTTGTTTCCGGGCGCGGGTCGGGTTCCTCCAGACACAAAAATGACAGTCCGCACCATGCCCCGACAGGTGTCCACGCCCACGACGGCTCGCATGATTTCGCTGCATTATTGATGGAGGTTCCCCTCCGTTTCCATGCAACCGTGAGCCTCGAGCATTTGGCACCATTCCATGCCCTCCTCCTCCGCACTCCCTGGCAGTCACTTGGCACCGGGGAAACGCAGCACTGTGATCCTGGAACACGACCGGTCGGACTCTTCCGGTGGGAAGGCGACCTAATTTTTTTTCTTTATTGGCAAGCGCGAGGTGGTCCGAAAGCTTCAGGTGCGAGAGATCTTTCCTCTTCCTTCTGGTAGAGACCAGCCGGTGGCTCGGAAATGCCACCCCTTCCGAGCCAAGTGCAGCTCCTGCCGGCGCCAAAGATGGCGATGCCGTACGGAAGAAGGGAAAGTTTTTTTTTCTCTTTCCTGTGCAAACGACGCTCGCTTTGGTCCGGGGGTTAGGGTGGAGAGAGACAAAGGCCGTCCCGAACCCACCAACAGAGGTCCAGTTGACAGTTCTCTCTGAGCCCGAGGAGACGGCCCCAGGGACGAAGGGCAGCAAAACGCGTTCTCGACGGCATCATCGAAGTTTCTCCCTCCGTTGCCTCAGCCGCCGCCGCTTTTCTGCCTCCTCCCAGGAAGCGCTGCCGTCGCTGGACCTTGGGTACCGGCAGCAGTACCTTGCGGGCGACGTGTCTCCACCCAGTTCTGCTCCAGAAGCGCCAGAGAGCGACTCTGGGCAGTGAGCTGACTGGACCAGATCTCGAGACCGCAGCAGAGTCCAGGAAAACTAGCTGAGGGACGAGTTCGCCCTTCCCTATTTCTTTTTGCTTTCACCCTCGAGGGAGGAGCAGGGAAGGAAGGGGCAGAGCTTTAAGAGAGGTCACTCGCCTGCGAGGGTCGAAGGCGAGGGAACCTCGAACTGCTCGCTTGCGGAGAAAACATCCTTCCCACCTGAGAAATTTGGGGAGCTGGGAAGGTGAATTTCGATCCCTGCAGCATCCCAGCGGCGTGGGAACATCATGACGTTCTTCCAGGGGGATGGTCCCTCACTGACGGCTGCCCGTCTCGGTCCTCCCCGTCTGAGCTCGCGGCAGTACTGTGACACCGGCCTCGGACGTGAATTCATCCCTTTTTTCCTCCCTTTTTTTTGTTCCAGTGTCTCTCGCGGATGGCGACTCCGACATCCAGAAGGTGACTCAGGCCGCCTTCGAATACGCAAAGGAGACCCTGAACATGAGCCTCAGCGCCGTCCACCTGGACTTCAACGATTCCTCAACGCAGGAAGACGATCTCACCGAACGTACGGGCAGTTTTTTTCGAGAGCGCATGCGCGGGTACTCTCCGTGGGTCTCTGCCGACGCTGCTTCCTGCCAGGAGACAGGGCGCTGCTTCCGCTCCGTCTCTGCCCTGGAGTTCCGAGAGCCCCTCCTCTCCCCTTTCTTGGAGGCGCCTCTAAGAGAACAGTGTCGCTCGGTGAGGAAAGGGGAGAGGAGGAAAGGTGTCACTCGGTTCCTTTCCTCCTCTTTCTCCTTTCCTCCTCCTTTTTCCTTCCTTCCTTTCTTCTCCTCCTCCCTTCCTCTCCTCCATCTTTCTTCTCCTCCTCCTCCTCCCTGAGCCGCGCAATCGAGTGGATCTTCTCATCTTTTCCTGTGGGTAGCAGGAAAAGATGAGTCGCAGCCGCAGTGGTCCGCCATCCACCGGCGCGGCGTCGCGCCAGTGACTGCCACCTGACCTGCAAGGGGAGTTCTGCGGTTGCAGTGCCTGCATCCGAGGGATTGCAACGTACGCGAACCCCCCCTCCCGCTCCAGTATAGAGCGGCTTCCCTCGTCGTTCTGAAGAAGCTGCTTGGTCCTTGTCCTCGAAGGAGCCGATGAGAGGGTCAGGTGGAATCGGCAGCGGCGTGCCGAGGGTGCGGATGTTTCTCCTTCCGGCTGAGCAGCCGGAGGCGGCAGCTAGAACGCCGGCCTCTTCCCGTGTGACCCTGCAAACCATTTCAGTTTGCTGCGTTCTGGACGAGGTGGAGTCCTCCGGGAAGCCCCTGGACCTTCTTTTGGACTTCACCAGGAAGGCCAGCAACAGCGAGTTCGTGAAGGCCGTAGCCAGCGCGCTCAGCATCCCGACCGTATCCTACTCTTCCCTGGGGATGGAATCCTCCAAGTCCGTATGGCTGCTGGGTGGATGAGCCAGCCTGGCAACGCGTTTTCCCGCAGGTGGTGGAACTTCTCGGGTCCAAACGCGAAGGATTACCTGGTCCAGATCGTCCCTCTAGACGACACCGTGTGTGAGGTCATCCGGGAAATCGCCGTCATCACCAACATGTCGAACGCGGCTATCCTTTACGAATCACACCTCGGTGAGTGCGCCGCTCCCAGGCATCGCGCGGCTGTCTCGTCCCAGCCTCCGAAGACATGCTCTCTCCACTCGTCCGCTCCTTCTCTTTTTTTTCTCTCTCTCTTCTTTCCGTGGCAGATCTTCTCCACCTGTACCAGTTCCTGCTGGTCAACGTCCCTTGCAGACACGTGATCTGGCCGGTGTCTCCGAGCAACCGTACGGAGGTTCACGAGCTCCTGAGGCAGCTAGTGTTCCTGAGATTCAGCAACCTCTTCGTCGTCGGCTCCAACCGCTTTCTGAACTTCCTCTTGCAGGAGGTAACGCTCGGTGCTCTCGCGAGCAGCAGCATTTCATGTCGCCTTCCTTCCCTTCTCTCCTCCTCTCATCCTCCTCCCACCACCACCATTACCCACTCATCTTCCACTCCCTCACATGAACACACGCCTTCTGCAGGCCAGAGAAATGAACATGCTGAAGAGGTCCAACGCGTGGTTCCTCCTCTCAACGGTGAGTGAGGAGAGGAGGAGGAGGGAGAGGAAGCCCAGAGGCAACTGCCGCCTGCTCCTCCACCGTTCCTTGGACCCCTCCACTTCCTCCCTTCTTCCTTTTTCTCCTTTATTTCTCCCTCCTCTTCCTCCCTTCCTCCTTTTCTCTCCCTCTTCCTCCTCTTCTTGCTCCCTTCACCCCTTTCCTCCTCCTCCTCCTCCTCCTTTTCTTCCTCCATCATCCTTCCTCTTCTTCTTTCTCCTCCTTTTTCTCCTTCCTTCGTTCTCCTTCCTCCCTCCTTTTTCTTTCCTCTTTTCCCTCCTTTTCATTTCTTCCTCCTCCTCCCCGAGCCGCGCGATCCAGCGGGCGACTTGTTCCCGTAGGAGAGGGGGAGCATCGTCTGCCCCAACTGCTCCTCCACGTCCGTCGTCTTCATCGGCCCGCAGAGCGGCTTTGACTGCAGCCGTCCCGCCGTGCAGCACCTGAAGACAACCCACCTCCTCTGGAAGTTGTCTGACTGCCAAGTGCTCATCCACTTGAGCGTCGTAATCCGCTCACTTCTCTCCCTGAGGTAAGTCCTCCCTCCCTCTTCCCCCAGTGTTCCTCTTCTTCTTCCTTCCTTTCCCTCCTTCCCTCCCTGCTCTTCCTCATCCTCCAAGCGTCCTCGAAGCGCACTCCCCCAGCGCCTCTCCCGTAGGAGGGCCATCGCAGCGGCTTCGTCCAGTTCCAGCAGCAAGCAAGCGCACCTGCCCGACGTCTCCTGCTCGAACTTCAATCCGCAGGCGTCCGGGAAGAGGAAGGTTCTGGACCTGAAGAGGAACCTGGACCTCACCGTAAGTGCGCGGTGGTGGCTCCTTCCTTTCCAGTGGGCATGAAAAGAAGAGGAGATGGGGCGCGAGGGGAGGGATCGGAGGGGAACGATGACTAGGGCGCGGAGTCCTCCTAACCTTGCCCTGATCTCCTCCCTCACTTCTTTCCCCAGCATTCCGGGCAGGGAGTCCGGGGAGACTCCCTTCCCCTCGTGCCCATCCTGAGGGGAGCCCAGGGAGTGTTCTATTTGGACGTCGCGTTTGACATCCTGCGCTTGGAGACGCTGGAGGGCGGTCAGCTCCGAGAGCGCCTCCTCGGGCGCTGGAAGGCGGCCTCGCGGTCGCCACGGCTGGCGCTGATCTCAGAGGGGCTGAACCGGACTTCGGCGCCCACTACGTACACCGTAGTGACCGTGGTGGTGAGCGGTGTGACAGTGTAGTTGTTGGTGGTGTTGGAATGGGTCTGGAGCGCGCTACCCGAGACGCCCTCCTCCTCGTTGCCTCAGCAACCGCCCTTCGTCATGCGGACCGTCCAGGAGGACGGCAGGGTCGTGTACTCGGGATACTGCATTGACCTGCTGGACGCCATCAGCGAATCCCTGGGGTTCGAGTACGTCCTGTACGAGAGCCCTGGTAACAAGCACGGGGAGCAGGACGCCGACCGGAAGTGGAACGGAGCCATCGGGGAGCTCATCAACCGCGTGAGCGTCGCCGGGCCCTCTTGGGGAGGGCAGGGGGAGGAGAAGGAGGGAGGGAAGGGTTCACCACGCACTCGAAGAGGGCGGACATGGCGGTGGCTGCCCTGACCCTGCTGGCCGACAGGGAGCTCGTCGTCGACTTCACCATCCCCATCTACGAGCTCGTCGGCATGGCGATCCTGATGAAGAGGAATCGCGTTCCGGACAATCTCTTCAAGTTCCTCTCCGTGCTGGAGGTCGAGGTCTGGTTCTGCATTGCTGGCGCGTACGTCCTCATCAGGTGCGTCCCCTCCCGCTGCGAGTGTTCCTCCACCAGCTGCCGGGCCCCGGTTCTCCGCAGCCTCCTCATCTGGCTGTTCGACGTCTTCAGCCCCTACAGCTACCGGAACTGCAGGCCGGACGACGAGCCTGAGAGGCGGATCTTCACACTCAAGGAGAGCCTGTGGTTCTGCATGACCTCGATGACCCCACAGGTATCGTCGGGCGTGGAGGATCTCCGAAGGGGGGCGGAGGGGAGAAGCCGGCTGCAGCAGCAGCAGCAGCAGCTTCCTCGCGGCGAGAGCAGGCGGAGGACTCGGCCGTGAAAGAGGGAAAGGGGAGGGAGGCAGGGGGAAGGGATTCCCGTGGACGGCGGCGGCAACTCCTCCTCCTTGCGGGAGCGCTTACGCTGCTTCCCCTTTTCTCCCACGGAAGGGAGGTGGGGAGGCTCCCAGGCAGCTCTCCGGGCGCCTCCTGTCCGCCACCTGGTGGCTCTTCTCCTTCATCATTGTGGCCTCGTACACCGCCAACTTGGCAGCCTTCCTCACGGTTAGCCGCCTGGACAACCCCATCTCCAGCCTGGATGACCTCATGGGGCAGTACCAGATCCAGTACGGCCCACTGAACGGGTCGCCCCACTCCAGACACTTCGAGAAGATGGCGTACATCGAGGAGCGCTTCTACAAGTGAGCCAGGGGTGTCCTAAGGGGGGTTGTGGAATCAGGGTGGGGTCGAAACGGAGCGGCGCCGCGCGCGCGCACGCACGAGAGGAGGGGAGGGGGAGGAAAGTCGACTCGCTGGGGTGGTGTCGTCACGGTCCCGTCTGCAGGGTGTGGCTGTCGATGAGCCTGAACGACGAGATCAGCGCTGCCGAGAAGGCCCGGCTGGCAGTCTGGGACTACCCCATCAGCAGCAAGTACAGCCGCCTGTGGAACCAGATGCGGTCCATACAGCTTCCCATCACCCTGGAGGAAGCCCTGGAGAAAGTGGCTGCGTCCGAGTCCGGAAAGGAAGGGTTCGCCTACATCGGTGAGCCGGGATCCAGCCCCTCCCCGAGCCCCCACCCTTCTGCTGGAGCTACGGGAGGCGGGCAGAGCGAGCTGCGAACCGGAGGGGGTTGCTCGTTCCCTGCCCTACTTCACCCCCCGCTTTCCCATTCCGAAATTTTTCCTTTGCCCCTTTTTTTTATGGGGGGCATTTCCGGAGCGATCTCTCCGGGGTCGCCCCCAGAGGACCAAAGGTGCAGTCTTCGGTTGACCACTCATCGAGGGTCCCACCGAAGAAGGCACACGCCTTCTGAAAGACCCTCGGGACTCCGGCAGTTCTTCCCCTGGGAAGGATTCACGTGAGATCCTCCTTGCCCTTCAAAATCCCCTCCTCCCACTTTCCTCTCGAGTCTCCGACTCTCGCCTCCGTCCTGGAATCGTGCTCCTTCCGGGAAAAGGGAATGGGGGCGAAAAAGGGGGGATTTTCTCTGTCCCCTCTCTCAGAAAGGGAGAGCTCGGACCGCTCCTCCGAGAGGCGCTGAGGGATGGGGAGTGATCCCCCCCTTTCCTCCGCGTCACCCAGCTCCTCCCTTATAGGAAACGCCGCCCTCCTGCGGTACATCGCCATGAGGAACTGCACCTTCATGGTCGTGGGGGAGGAGTTCGCCAAGCAGCCCTACGCAATCGCCCTGCAGCAGGGGTCACCCCTGAAGAACCAGATCAACCAAGTGTGAGTCATCCACGCGCGGCCTCAGAGGCGGGGAGGGACCTCCCGGGAGCAGTGGGAGGGAAAGGGCTCCTCCAGCAGTGAGAAAAAGGGGGGAAACCACGCCTTTCGGCTGAGTCGTGGCAGCACACCCCCATCGTCCCTCCCCTCCATTCTCCCCTTCCCGCGCACTCGAACGGCATGGGGAGAGGCCCCCTACCATCCTCGGGGAGTGGGTTGTTTTCTCCGCTTCCCCCACTCCTTCCTTTTGGGAATTTCCGGAAGCAACAGCTGCGGCGGCGGCCGGGCAAGCAGCCCTCATCTCAGGGACGGCTTCCAATGTGCTCCTCCTCCTCCCTTCCTCCTCTTCCTCCCACTTCCTCCTCCTCTTCCTCCTTCTCGCTTCCTTCCACTTCCTCCTCTTCCTTTCGTTCCCCTTCCCTCCCTCTTCCTTTTCCCCGCCTCTCCAGGTAGCCGCGAAAGGGTTCCTCTTCCGCTCCGACCCCGCCCTCCCTCGCACCAGGATCCTCGTGCTGCTGAACCAGCGGAAGCTGGAGATGCTGAAGGAAAAGTGGTGGATCAACAATCCGGAAAGGAACGAGTGCGACCCCGTCAACCAGGACGAGGGCATCACCATCCACAACATCGGTTAGCACGCGCGCCGGAGAGGGGTGGGGCGGCCCTTCGGACCGCACTTGACCTCCTGCCCTCCTATGTAGGCGGCGTCTTCATCATCGTCTTGGTTGGCATCTTCCTGTCCGTGGTGGCCCTCATCTACGAGTACCACCAGCATGCCGAGACTACCTCTCCCTATGCGTGGGGGGAGACAGTGACCCGGCAGGAGTGGAGGAACTGGTGAGCGGGGGGCCAGGGGCCGGAGCCCAGGGAAGATTCAACCTGGCGCACGACCGAGGGCGAGAGCTGTCGAGGCTTCTCCACCTACCGTCTGCCACAGCAGCTGCGGTCTCGGCGGGGCTGCAATGTTCACCCCATCCCCAGCCGCCGGCCTTCCCGGCCCCTGACTACCCCGTCTCCTTCCAGGACCCGCTTCGGGAACCGGGCGAACTAAGGCGGGAGCTCGACGGCGGCGAGTCTGCGGAAGACAAGGAAAAAAGAAAGTGCAGACGATGAGCCTTGACCTTGGCAACGAGGAAGGGATCTGGGGGGATGCTCCTGGAGGAGGTCGAGGAAGGGTCTCTCGCCCCAAGTGGGAAGCCGGACGGAGTCATCTAAAGGGCTAGGGTAGCACGCTCGGCCCCTGGAAGGAGGAAGGCGACCAGCCTCTCGTCAGCTTGATCCAAGGCGAGCCCAGCCCATGGGAACCCGGAGTCGCCTGTCCGGGGGTCGGACAGACGGAGCCCGCGACGGTGTCGGAGGCGGAAGCTGCCGCCGCCGCTCCGGCAAGTCGGCAATTCCTAGGTGACCGCCGTCCCTGTGGTGGCAGGCGCTGGTGGACCCGACGGAGCCTCGCCCTGTCGCGCCTGCGCAGCAGAGACAGAGCAAGCCGCCAGCGTGCCTCAGGAAACGTGAGAGGCACGGGATGGGTGGGGGGTTGCCTAGACCGAGAGGTGGAGGTGGCCAGCCAAATGACCTTGCTTCCGGCAAGGGCACGCAAGTCCTCGGGGTCTTTCCCCGCAAATGCGCAGGGGTGTGGCCGCGCGCAGAGAAGGTCCCGGGGCTGGAGGGGGAGAAAAAACCGAGCAAAGTGACCGTAGGGGGAGTTGAGGAGGAGGTCACGACCCGGGTGGAGGGCGTTCCTCCTCCTCGGACAAGCCACGGGGCACGTCGCTTTGAGCGTCCGGAAGGCGATGCTGGCAGCGAGATGGAAGACCTTGCCCCTAGTGACCTTAGATTCGGGTGACCAGGGGACGGTGTCGGCAGGGATGAAAAGCAGAAACGGCGCTCCAGAGCGTCCCCAAAGAGCGCGCGGGATAGTGATCACGTCGCTGCAGAGTTGCAGCCTCCGTCTCCAGGGGGATGAGCGACTGCCGTCCGGGATCAGCTGTACCAAGGAAGCGGCTCGGGGAGAGACAAGGACCCCCAGACCAGTCCACCTCAAGTCAAAGGGGCTCATTCGCCGCAGCCAAGCCCTCCGGAAGACGCAGAGAAGGGGGAGTGTAGGCCTCACGCCTCTCCCGTTCGCCGCTAGGGGAGCACCAGCCGCTCTCTGGCTGTCCTGGTGGTGCGAGGAGATAGCGGAAGTCCGGCGATCCGTCGCTCGTGATGGGGAGGGGCGCTCAGCAGGGACGCGCTTCGTCTGCGGTGGCCTCCCAACTCGCAGTGCGCCTCTCTGAGGATCCGGAAACTTCGCGCGGGTGACAGCAGCACTCGAAGAAGGACGGCGGTGGGCTGCGGCACCCGGCGGCGTCCCTGGAAGATCAGCCGAGAGCAGCGCCAGCAATGGGGCGCCCCTCACCTACCCAAGCAGAAACCATCGCGAAGACCCTATGAGGGGTCGGAGGCAGAGAGGGGCATCTCCTCCCCCTGCGCCCACGTTCGGACGCAGGTCACGCCGGACTCTGCCCACTCGTGCCCCACAACCTGAATAAAACACTCTGAGGCCATGCGCCCGGATGGATGAAACTGGGGGAAGTGGAGGGAAGCGCTCCCGAGGGCCTCCTCTGACCTGACGCAACGCGCCTTGGTCAGGAGAGCTCGTCTCAGATGTGACCCGTGCTGCCGACGCTCCCCGCCAGAGGCGCTGCAGCTGCGGGAGTCCCCAGGAGTGGAGAGAGAGCTTCACGAGGTCCCCGACCCCCAGGTGAGGAAGGGAGTGGGAAGGAGACTCCTGGGATTGGCTCCCGCCCGGTTTTTTCTCCCCTCGCCCTCTGGCGATGGGAGAACCCTGCCGCCTGGAGCGACTCCTGGAAACGTGCGAGACGAGGGAAGCCGCGTCACGAACTAGGAGAGGGGAGGGAAGGTAAGAGGCAGACTGGCGATGAGGCGCCTCAGGAAGGGTCCCTCGACCCCAGATGATCCCGAAAGCACGAAACAGCCCCTCTCTCGGAGGGACGATCCGCATGCCTGGATGAAGAAGACGCGGGGATAGTGCCAGGGGAGGAAGCTCCTCTACCGCCTCTCTCCCGCTGGGGAGGCGGGGAGGGGAAGAGTTACCGCTCCCGTGCCCCATACCCTCCCGTGTCCCAATGGAAGCGTCCCCGCTGCGCGCGCGCTTGCGAGGCGGCGATTTCGCCGCTAGCTCTCGGTCGTGCTGCCGTCCCCGCTGTCTCCAAAGGTTTTGTGTTCCGGGAAAAAAAGATCGGGGGTTGCCCTCTTTCCGTTTCCACGGGAACGAAAGGAGAGTTCCCTGTTGGGAAGGAGCTCCTGTATCTCCAGCTGACCTCTGCGGAAGAGCGTGCTGCGCGCTTTTGGATGCTGTGGAGCTCGGAGGCTGCTCCCCGAAAATACCTTAGAAGAATGGATGAATGACCCCTGAAGGGAGAGAACTCCTTCTCCTTGACAAACAGAGGGTTCCCGGTGCATTCTTGATTCCCGTCCTCACTCAGTTATTGTTGACTCTCACGTGGCGGCGCCACAGCCTTCGCTATGCCTTTCCTGAGACAGCGTTACAGCCTTCGCGACGCCTTTCCGGCGGTGGCGCTATAATCTTCCTGGTCGCGAGCTCTTCTCTGATGATGGCTTCACCCCTATGTTGGGAGCGGTGCAGCTGTCCTCGAGGATCGCACGGCCTCCTCCCTTCCTGTTCCATGATGTTTTGCGCCATGAGCTGATCTTACACCTTCCTTGGCGGCTCTTCCCGTCCTTGCCGCGAGGAGAGATGAGCACTCGATCCATCCGAGCGCTCATCTCTCCGCCCACCCGTCCGCCCACCGCGCCCTTTGGTTGGTCCCTGCATTCCCGGAGCAGGTATCCCCGACCTCCGCCCCAGATCATCTCACATCCTGTGTGTCGGAGGAGCCCACGGCCGACAGCCAGGGAAGGGTGTCACATGGGGAAGGTGACCCGCTGACTCTCCCCTGACGCCCCGCGGGCACCAGCGTCACGAGTACCTGGAGCGGGTTGCAGCAGCACCTGGGGACTCCTTGTGCACGTGGGTCACCCAGGCATTCCTGATCCGCTCGAGGACGGTTCGGGTATTCTGGAATGTTCGATGCACCACGTGATTGCAGAGGCGCTTGACCTCGCCTCATTAGGACCCTCCTGAAAAAGGGTTTCCGGATCATCCGCGACCTCCCCATTGTCTTCATGCCATAAGCAGTGTCTCCCTCTCTTCCTACCCCATCTCCTTTGTCGGTGCCCGGACAATCAGTAGTGGCGTAATTAACCGCTCACGATCGGACCGACCAGACACGTCACGCGGGTCTCGTCGAGCGGGGAACCCTCCTCCCTCGGAGGAGATGCGTAGCCCCACCCACCGGGACGAGAGCGAGCTTTTGAGGCGAGCGCTGAATCGAGACATTCCCCTCCCCCCCTCCCCCGACCGCCAGAAGAGCGCCCCGCGCGGAAGTCAACCTTGGCTACCGAGCCGATTCTTTTTCCGGCATGGGATGCTCTGAATCCGCGCAAGATCGCCTGCCTCTGTCGCCACCGCAAGCGATAACTACGCTGTTCCTCCCCTCCCGGTCGCGTGAGTTTCGGTGGCCGGGCGGGCTGACCTCCCACCTGGCGCTCGCTCGATGGAACGTCGGGGGAGGGGAAGCCGTTCCTCTGGCCCCCTCAAATGGGAAAAGCAGTGACAGGACGGCACGCGCCGCTCCTGCCCCGAAAGGGTGGCAAGGACACGCGAGCGGGCCCCGTGCTCCCGTACTGGGCCGTGCGCGCGCGACCCCGTTGCGCGACATCTCCTGGAGAGGGTTCGAACGCACCGTCCGGCGGGGGCGAGGGCGGAGGAACAAGCAGGAGGCAGCGGCGAAACGGGCGGCGGTCGACTCTCTCCCGGGGGAGGGCAGCGGATCGGAACGCAACACAGGCGGAAGGGGATCGCCCAAGCCATTCCTCCGCGTTGCCTCAGGGTGCCACCCGAAGCCTGCGTGTTCCGCGGACGCTTCCGCGCTTTCGGCTGTTTTTGCGCGTCTCTGCCCCGCTCGTTCGGCCATTTCCGACCGATACGCTCCGTCTTTCGCTTTCCCCCCTTCTTTCCCTTCTTTCTTTTCCCCTAAGGCGACTGCCCAATCTGGAGACCAATCTCTTCTTACTAGTTTCTTATGACCCTAAAGACCGCGGTCTGACCGGGTCATTCGAAGATGTGGAGATTTTTTAGACTTTCAAGACTTACTTCCGTATCAGAAAATTCGGGTCATGACGTTCGGGACTCCGTAAAGGAACGATATTGAAACAAACAGGCAAGCAGGCATCCGCTACCCTCGTTCGGCCTGAGGCCCTCTTCGTCACGTGACGCGTGGCGGAGTATTCGTTCCATCTGCTAACCCCAAGGAGTGATGCAACTCTTCGGGAAATTTCCAACGTTTTTCCTCCTTGATTCCCGTCCAATTTTTCTTTCTTTTTCTTTTTTTTTCCTCTCCCTGAGTGATACGAAAATCCCCTTTCCAGAACGAACGGAACGACGATCTCTTTCGAACGTGCATTCCCAAGGAGCACAGAGTACCAGAAGGGACGCCGTCGGCAACGCCGAAAGCGGAACGAAAGCGAAAATCGCGGAAAGCCGAACCCACCGGAAATGGGCGAACGCATGCACAGCGCGGGGTCGGCAACACGACGACCCCACTCGATCATTTCTCCTGTGCCCCTGCCGCCCGGAGGATCTGTCGTAAAGCGATACGGCCGCCACATGGATGCAGGTGGAATGTACAACATTGTAACAAGAAATATGGTCGTCCCCGCTGCGTCCCGAAGAGCAGCCCGCTTTGGGGGGAAACAGGCGACCCACGGCAACTGCAGCTGCTTTCGGTCTCAAACAAAGGACAATCGGAGGCCTTGTGGTTAAGGCTCTCGCGTGTGGCACCGTGTGTCGCGGGTTCGAATACTTCGGCAGAAACTCTGACGGCACTGCGTCGTCGGGTGCCGAGTTTCTCCTGCAAGGTGGCGCTAGTTGACCTAATCATCCGGGCGTGGCATCGCCGGTGGATAAAGCCCCTAGGCTCGCGATGAAGGCCGGAACAATGGGAGTCGACCTTCGGGTCCTCCCAGGAATCAAGGAGTGAGGAGTTCCCCCTCCAGTCGTGCAACGGAGAGCGGACTCCCTCCCACCGGGGGACCCCTCCGGTTTCAAGATGGAGCAGGAGCCCTCACGGGCACCTCTCCAGTTGTTCAAAGGAGCGGATCCTCCCCGTTGCGGGGGGGGACCCTCCGAGTCGTCGCCTCTTCACAGAGTGCACAAGGAAGCAAGCGAGAGCGATCCCCTGCGGGAAGCTGCAGCGCCCCTTCTGAGTTTCGGAAGCATCCCTTCGGGGTTCTCTTCAGAGGAGTGAATAAAGGAGCGGTTCCCTTGCGGGTTCCCTCTGGAGAAGAAATTCCTGCAAGCGGATCCTTTCCGGGTTCCCTTCGGAGAAGTTGAAATGGAGAGGATCACCCCCTCCCAGGGGGTGTCCCTCCGGAGAGAATGAGGAAGGAGATTCCCTTCGGGGTTCCCCTTCGGAGACAACCAGGATTGGAGGTGCGATCCCCCCCGTCCGGGGAGGATGCCTCCCCAAGAGTGAGAGGAACGGACTCCGAGCCCTTCCTGGATTCATAGGGAGGACCCCCATCCCGGGGTGCCCCCTATCCTGAAGAATTACACTGAAGAATTACAAGCCCCCCTGCGGGTTGCCGCGGGCGGAGGAACGTGGAAACAAAACAGTGTGTTTGATGTTTAAAAAAGAGCCACGTGCGCCGCGAGGCATGCGACCGGCTCTGAGGTACTCAGCGAACCAAAAAAAAAAAAAAAACAAAGGGCAGTCGGCAAAGCAACCCCACATCATGTTGTCCGGAGCAGCTCCTCTTGCAAAAGTTTCTGCGACGCCAGGCAGACCTTGAGAGAGAAACGTGCAGGGCTTCTTCTGTGACTCTCGTCCGCGGCGGCTTCCTATACCATTTACATCAGCACCCAACCTATGAAGTAAGCAAAGAACAGAAAGAACACAGTGGGGGTATGGAAAATACGGCCACGGGGAGACGCATTTGTGGGACGTCGGAGATCGAGGCGGCAGATTCGTAAATTAAAAAGCACATCGCGAATTTCGGTTGCAAATCGGAGCACGTCTGGAATGCATCCCATCCTTGTTTTTCGGTGCTGCCTCAGCCTGTTAAACTCTTAGAAGCCTGCTGGGTGACCGGGGTGACCGCCCGTAGCACAAGCGGCAACCTCTTGCGAAATTCACCGACGCGACCGCTGAACGCAGGAATTCCCGTGGGGCACACGAAGGTGCTATTGGGGGAGCGGGGAAGGAAGCACTTCCCTTTTGAGGAAGCACGTGAGGAAGTCGCGATTACTTGCGAGTCCACTGGTCCAAAAGGGAAGCACCGTGTGTTTGCCGGGAAGGTTTTTTTCTTTATTTTTTTTAATAGTTTACACTCAATTGCCATTCCTTGGAAACCAAACTTAGCGGCCCGCCCTTCGCCTCCATTCGGGAACACACGTGCCCCCCATCCTACGCGCGTTTTGCTTGTACAGGCGCAGTAGAATCAAAGAGATTCGGCAAAGGGGAATTCCGCCCCGCAGACCGGAGACCTCCGTCCCCCCACCCCACAGACCCCGTGTAAAAAATGAAATAAAATGAAAAGATGAGTCCATTTCATCATGGAGGGAAGGGGGGAGAGGGACGAGCAGGGGAGCCACTGCAAAAACGATACGTAACGAAATGACGCTGGGTAGGGTGGGGGGGAGGCCAGCTGCTGTCCAGAATAGGTTGGATCTCATGTGCGGATCACACGAGGGCTACATAGGATGCTATATAGTCTACACAGGGCGACCTGTTGACATACGAAACGTGTGCGTGTTTGCCTCCACGTGACACGTACGTTGCAAACAACTTGATGTTCAGCATGCTAACGAATCGAAAAAGATCGGGTCGCAACAAAAAAAGAAAGAAAATAAAAAAATGCCGGCTGGAAACAACACCTTCAGGGTGCGTCACCACCGCTTGCACTGCGGACCAATTGGAACGAATGATTCCCGTGGAAACACAACCGGACGTGTTGCGACGGCGCCACAGGCGTGTAGTGGGGCAACACTGCGCTGCCGGCAGAAGTGTCGCTGCGAGCTTGCCCGGGCGCGTCTGTGTTTCAGTGGGCTGCTGTGTGCACAGTTTGGCCTTTCCCCTTGCAGAGAGAGTACGGAACTTCCCGTTGTAAGTATGGCAGTGTATTTAGTCGCACCCACCCAGAAGCAGGGCTCGGAAAAAGGGGGGCGGAGGAAAAAAAACCCGAGTCGTCCCTCGCCGAATCTCAACTCGCTCTTTTCCCTAGTGGTTGCCATGCCTGTCGTGTCAGCTCATAAGGTCGCCGTGCACAGCCCTGCACCCGTTTTCGAAGGGACAGCGGTCGTCAACGGAGAATTCCGGCAGATATCCCTGTTCGATTACACCGGAAAGTACACGGTGCTTTTCTTTTACCCGCTGGACTTGTGAGTAATCGCAAAATTTCTAGCTTGTGCACTTAACTCGAAAAGCCCAATAGCACGTACGTGTGCCCCACGGAAATCATCGCCTTCAGCGACCGCGTGGACGAATTTCGCAAGATAAACTGCGAGGTCATCGCGTGTTCCACGGACAGCCACTTCAGCCACCTCGCATGGTAAGTGAATCGAAGTAAAATCGTGAGCACGCGGAGGTGCGTTAGGATCAACACTCCCAGAAAACAAGGTGGGTTGGGAAGCATAAATATACCGCTTCTGGCAGATAAGAATGGAGACATATCCAAAGCATACAATGTCTACATAGTAAGTGTTACTTCGGGGTGTGACAGCCGCTTAACTGTTATTCAAGGAGAATGAGGGTATAGCACTCCGTGGATTGTTCATAATTGATGAAAAACTCATCCTCCGCCAAATTACTGTTAATGACCTACCAGTTGGCAGGGATGTGGATGAAACACTTAGATTGGTCCAAGCTTTGCAGCATACGGACAAATATGGAGAAGGTAAGGAAAAATAAGAAAAACTTGCAAGTGACCTCATTGTAATATCAACTAAGTTTGCCCAATTGGCTGGAAGCCTGGAAGCAAAACCATCAACCCTGATGTTAACAAAAGCAAGGACTACTTTGCTGCTGTGAACTGATGCATTTGTGAAAACAAAAAAGAATTCAATAAACATTTCCTTTGGTTTGGTTTAATGATACTATGAGAAACTTTTTGCTGGAAAGTAATTACAAGTGTCACTGCTGCTGGTGGAAAACATGGGTGACCTAGTTATGGGGGAAAGGGGACAAATGCACAGATCAGAGGGATTATAAAGACTGCTAGAACTCGACTTCAAAGTAACAGTTGAATAACCATCTAACCAACCAAGCTTGACTGCTGCTGCTTCACAGTGTGTAACAGCATGTTTGAACTGCTTATTCCCCTTCACTGCTTTGTTGGTGGGAGTCTTATCAAACCATAGCTTTTGGGCCAGTGCTTCAAATTGTTGTTTTAAGCAGCAGCTGCTATCATTTGAATGAGAAGACCTCTGTGGAGGAGAACGGTATTGGTGA
This sequence comes from Raillietiella orientalis, assembly GCA_036172245.1. NCBI lineage: Eukaryota > Metazoa > Arthropoda > Ichthyostraca > Raillietiellida > Raillietiellidae > Raillietiella > Raillietiella orientalis. The sequence continues at coordinate 243,802 of JAYWIR010000086.1, read as the reverse complement.
GATGCCAAGACTTCAGACTCTTCTTCAGAAGGGAAAATGGATAGTACTTGTTGAATAACGGGTCTATTCTTTGATCCGGAATGCACCTTCTCTTCCTCCTCCTTGTTCCCTTTCTGAAGGTGTCCTCGTTTCTCGAACGGGAAAATTTTCCCTTTCTTTTCCCCTTTCGATGAAAGTTGTTTCCTGCATTCTGTTTGGGCTAGATCATCATCACTTTAAAGACCTTTCCTAAAACAAAGCAAATGTTTACCTTGACACACACATTTGCGCAGCAGATGAGTGCTGGCACCTGCTTTTATGGAGCTCTCTGAAGATCCTAAATTAGCTTGCACAACTTTGTCTTCCAAGTGCTTAGCTTGGCTACTAAATTCACTCTGCCCCCCAAGGGCTCTGATCCTAGTACCTTTAGTATGATCTGCTATCTTTTTTTTAAGGTGCTCTGAACCATCTGCTAGACTCACCAAAAGATGAACAGAGGAGGGTCTTCAATCGTTTATATGCCAAATGAACATCCTCTACAATATCTTGTATGTCAGAAAAGGATAGTGGTAAGTTGGGCTCATCAGAAGCTGTCTCCTGGCTAAAACGGCTATCTGGCTTTCTGCAGATTGCATCAGTCAGGTGATTTTGCTGAGAAGTGCAGGGAAGAGGGAGAACAGGGACTGATGAACATTTCCTGATTCCTACTACAGGGGACTTATGGGCCACTGGAGACTGTGTAGTCATGGGAATATTCCTTTTTACCACATTGTTTGCGATAATTTCCTGGCAAAGATGTTCCAAAACGGTCTTCCGTTGGCTTGAGTGACTTTTGGGTGCTTGCACAGTGTCAGTAGAGCAAACAGAGGTAGCAAGGATGCAGTCTGAATTCATCTCTTGGGAAGGTGCAGATGTGAATGTAACTGCAGGGGATCCTCCACCTTGATTCTGCATCACAACAAAATGGTACATTTGGTTAGCCCAGAATTCCAACTCCATTACAATTTATTGTTTCAGTCAGTGTTTCCATAGTTACAACTTAAAAGCAGGAAATGTACCTACTCGGGAGCTAGGATGAATTTTTCTAATGAAATCTTCTGCATTGATTTCCAAGCTCAAATGTGACTGAGAACTGCAGGAAGAGACTGAAAGTTCTTCTATTTCTTGTCTTGTCATACATAGCAATCTGTCAATGTAGTGTGTCAGCACCAAGTCTTTCAATACTGCCGTCCTCTCGGATTGTTTATCAGACGATAGATTTGGATGAATGTCACTTGATTTCCAAACCTTCTTCTGGAGCAATCGTTGCCGAGGCTGTTTCCGTGTGAAGTGTTTCTGGCGTTTTTTCCGTGCAACTGTAATGAATACATCTTGTGTTACTTGAACACCAATGCCATTACGACAATTTGAATTGTTAATGCAAACACAGTATTGGTCACATGTGACAGCAAACGAAGAAAGATTCATCCAAATTCATCCGTTGTTCATTTTTCGACGGGTGCACAAGTCATGAACGTACATCATGAACTCTTGAGTAAATTTATGCCAGCATGAAAATTCTCTAGAACAGTTGATTCTGGATGATATGCAAATGCTAAGAGCAAATAACAATTTGAATGACTGAAAGCAATCGATATATGCCGAGTCGATTGCTACAAGCGGTGCAATTTAAGGTCAAGAACACTTGCTTTTCTTAGGTAATGCAATTGCACACTTGATGCTGCATGTAAAAAATCAATTGCAATACGTTGAAACACTAGTGCAGTGAAATGTGCATTAAATTGCGCAGGCAACAACAAAGCATAAAGCTTTGTTGGCAATCCAAGGTAAATAGTTTATGAGGCCAAAATAAGTTTGACATTCAAAAGTTTGGGGAAATATTGCCTCGACAATCATACGAGTTAAAGATCCAACTTCACGTATCTCACCAACATTTCTCTGCAGAACCCACCTTTTTTCGGTACGTATTTCTTGTGGAATCTCGAACATGGGACATGAACGTTGGTTTGGACCACAAAATGCGAAGACTTCTTTTTAAGAGCAACTTAAATAGTGCAATTCGTTAATTAGTGTTACCAGTGATTTTTATGTTACCAGAATCCTTTAAAGTACAAGGAAGATCCAAATATTTTGTGCTTTCAGAACTCTGTCCTGAAGAAATCAAATCATCATTGGTAGAAAAGGAGTTTGCAGCAGCCAAAGCACTGGTGGAATTTTCCACACCATGCTGAGTCTTTAATGTGCCATTTTTCTCTACAGATTTTTTTCCATAGAAAGATGCCTAGAAAAATCCCATTTTAATACCTTTTGGGCTCCCAGCCGAATTCACTGTTCCATCTGGCTGATGCAAGTGTTTGCAAATACCATTCGCTTCCCGTTCATCCTCCAAGAAAAGCTCTGACAACTTTGAAAAAAATGACTATTAAAGAGAAAAGTCGATGTTATTGTCCAGAAAGGAGACTTTGGAGACAGTGCATGCATTAACGAAATTTCCGATCCTTTAAAGCATACAAAAGGAAAGGTCTGAATAAGCTTTGGCTGCACCAAAGTTCAAGAACTAGCTTCCAGAGTCAACAATCATTTGCTCTTAGTCAGTGCATTTGTCAACTGCAGTTTACCCAACTTAAGTGCATTTAACTGCTGTGCAGACTAAATAGAAGCCAGATTATGTGATCCTTTTTTTTACATGATGGATCAACACTGTGCCACAGTGAATCTACCATGTACCGAATATATTCAAACTTGTGTGTTGCTTATTAGTTCAATGAATAAATATATGGCCTTTCCATATCACATGTATTTGTACTTCCTGTATTCTGAATACTCACCAAACGCTCCCTGGAAGACTTATATTTCTGCTGTCGTCTTTTGCTAAAAACAAACTCCTCCGCCTTCTGTAGGACCTCTTTGATTGTAAGCTGACAAGTTGAGGGAGGACCTGAAAATGAATGCATGTAATTACAACAGCATTGTGTCTGCTTACTCCTCCTCCCCATTATAATTATTAACATCCCACATAATCAGCTTACTTTCTGAAGCAGGGGACTTCTCATGATGTGTCATTTGTAAATAACAGGGATAAGATGACATATTGCAATCTTTTTTATTGTCCTCCTAGAAAATAATGCATAGCATCGTCCACTTGAAAACAGAAATACCAACAGAAACACCAGCAGATTCTCTTACTTTACTTGAGATACTTAAGGTAAGCATTAACTTAAAACCAATTAAAAGATCTTCCAAAAGCACTGGAAGAAATCATCTGGAATCACTCACATCTATCGAAATCATTTGTTTCGAAAATTCAAAATCTATTTACAAATCTTCATTTGCAACTGAATTCCAAGAAATTGTGAAATGCATACGAATTACTTACAGTAGGCTGCAACCATTCTAATACATCTTTATTTTCCAATTGCTCTAAGGCATTTAGAAACCTGGAGTGTTTCCGATTCAAACGTTCCCTCATGAGAGCACGCCTCCCTCTAAATGCTGTTTTCCTCATGAGAGATTCACAAATTTGCTCCTTTTCCACGAGTTTTGTTACAAAAGACTGCTCATAGGCAGATGCTATTTTCCTTGCATCTTCCTGAAGAAATGAAAAATATCTATTCAACTGATTCTGTATAATATTTAATCAGAATTGAAAAGATGTTTAATTCAGGAAAATGCAGTTCATCATATTATGATCCTAAAATCAACTCACTGATGTTACAATGGATGTCTTTAATGTCATAGCAGGAACTGGTTTGATTAATTTATAATAATGGCGGTATGTATAATCTTTGGGTGATACATCCTGGAGTGCACTGGAAAAAAAAATTCAACAAAATTTCAAAAAGCTGTTTTTCTGGACAAAAGTTTCCGAAAAAAATTTCAATTAAAAATGAAACAAAAAGCATTTACAAATTACACATATGAAACTATGGAGTTCTTTCAAAGATTTCTAACCAAAAAGGCATGGAATACACACAAATACACAGAAAAGATAATTAAAGTTAACCGAATGTACGGAAAGCAAAACATCCTAGTGCACACAATGCATACACATCCAAAGGATCAAGCACTGCAATGAACTTAAATGAGTTTGGGTAGTCAGAGTGAAATTGCTCTATGTGAAGTATTGACTGTGTTGTAGTTCATAAACTAGCAAGTGACTTTTCCTTTTGCCTTTAGAAACTGTGGTGCCATAATATAATAAATATCGAGCATCATACCTGCTCTTTTGAGAAAACACGGAAATCTGAAGCATGCTTCTTGCTGCTTGTGAAGTTTTTTTTGCACTTCCAGGTTGATTAGCTCTTTGTCTGCCAACAGCAAGAACAGTTGCTGTCCTCACCTGTACAAAACCAAACATATAGAACACATAAATACTAATGCAATCAGAAAATTTAACCAAATCAAATCAATCATTATGCATCAATGGTAATTAAAATATGGAAGTCTATTTGATTTACACTAAAAGTCAAATTGCAAATGCAAACTTAAGATAGTACCTCAACAGGCAATGAGAAGATAATATGGTATATTCGTACAGGATGTCTAACCTACAACAAATTCGATAGTCCCTAAAAATCACTGCATTCATTAAAATTTAAATATTGGATATTTTTTAAAAAATACTGGTGATGGTAATTGTGTATAAAATGAATCACATGCATGAAATACATTTTTCTTTAAAAGCTTAAAAATTTTAATAAAAGCATTTAGAAGTTCAAAAATGGCTCAACACTGAAGAGATGGACTGAAAAATTTCAGAATTTCCGTATTTCTGTGAGAGATGTAATTTGGTCAATGTTATAACACTGATCAAATCAAATAAGTAAGACCTTTATTTCCTTTCTAATTTAAATTGTTTAGATCTCAACTGGGGCATTTCTACAAATCAACACTTTCTACAGATCATTTCCTTTATTAAAGAACAATTTAATCACCCTAGAAGGGCTGAAATCTTTCCAGAAACATATCACTGAATTCATGGTTTCTATTTCTTTGGTATCTTCAGTTTTACCAAAGTAGCTTGGGAAAAATATTGTTGTCATTTTAAAATTAAACAAGAGCAGAGTGAGAATCAAAACTCAGAATGGACTTTTCTCGAGAAAATCCAGTTGAAGGATATCCTTATTCCTATAACAGTGATGATTGTAGCATTCATAAACACAAGTTTTTGTTACCATGTACATCAAATTTTGCAGAATACACAGATTGCAATCATTTAACTGCAGTAAATAGAAGGAATCAAATCTTCAACAGTATTGTTAAGTTCTCTTTGAAGGAGAAACTGATATGAAATTTCTCATCTACATTTGAAAATGTGACAAATGGAATGCATACTGAAGCACAACTGCAACAAGACTGTTTCTGTTTTTCTCATTGCCATACTGACAACCCATATGATACCTTAGTCAACTTTGTTAGCTTTGCAAACATCAACAAATTATGGCTCAAAATTTTCAATTATTTTTAACTTTGCATGAGCTGTCACCTCCACATCCTTATGAAATGAACTGCCACTTTTCTGAACTTAGCATTAAAATTGGTCAAAGTACTGTTTCAGGTTGCTGCAAATAACTTTGCCTTCCAGAGAATGAATGTACTTTCAGTGATCTTTTATTTCTATCCTTTTTTATCTACACCTAAGTCTTGGATCCCAACATTACTAAAATAATCACCAATTTGCATCTAGGTCAGATTTCATTTGTTGAGCACTTTTGCACTCTTGACCTCTGAACCTCCAATAACAACTTTAGATTCTTCTTTAACATTTTACATTATTAAATTTTATGATGCCGTCACTTGCACTTGCATGTTCGCAAATTTGCACGCATCAAATTAATAGTTAAACACATTGCTAATCTTCCTTAAAAAACACTGTGTTCTCAAAAACTACTTTTAGACTATTCTAAAGAAATTTTGTTCAATTACTCAACCCTTGTAAGTCTTCATTTACAACAAATTCTCCTGGATACTTCAATTTTAGCATACAGTTATTTTACGAGAGTTTTCTTTAAAAATCAGACACACATCTTGGGATAAAAGTTACTTACTTTTTCAACATTTCTAGCAAATCTCATGTGCGACAAGTGTTGATTCTTTTCTATCGCCTCGTTTTTTCTCACTTCTCGGAGCTTTCTCAAGGATGAAATTCCCCTTTTGATCCTTTTTGAAGCATTAAGATCTTCCTTAGAGCTTAAATCATCAAGATACTAGCATGGAACAAATGGCAACGAATTTTACAGAAATCAAATACCTTCCTATACATCTCTGCTTCACGATATGCTTTTCCGATACAGCAAGCTTTCTCACTTTGCAATGCATGCAATTTATCTAGCTCATGATTCAAGGATTCTGTCAACTGTGCAGTGATCTGATCTGACATATTCTTCAAGATAGCTGCTTTCTTGCTGGAAAATCGATTCTGCAGAGTCTTTTCCATATTTTTGGCTTCCATCTGAACCTACAAATAATCATTAATTATACACAAATGTCAAATGACTTAACAGAAAAGCAAAAACACACACACATACACACACACAAAAAAAAGAACACATGCAATACTTTAAATAGGATTACCTCTTTAAGCCTCTGCTTTCTAAAAATCTCGGCATGCTTTTTAATCAATCTTTCTTTTTCATCTGCTGTTAAATTTAAGAATCGTGAAGTTCTTATGCTCATCACCAAAACCTTTCCTACGAACTACAGTATAGGTTCTGGCCTATTGAATGAGTAAAAACTATCAAAACCATCAATCCAAAGAAATGCGAAGGGAAAATTCTTTCTCCTATAAATTCTATTTAAAGTCATAATTTAGAGAAAGCACTTCAAAAATGAGCATAAAATACACAAAACAGTTTATATTTAACACAAATAATTCGCAAAGACTTTTCTTGATACATAATAATCAAGCCAGAGTCCACAAAAATGATATCCCAATACTTCATTGATCACATTTATGCATGCCTTTTGTAACCTAAAAATGTTTCCCGTGAAGTTATTTTTTTGTCACAGTTCAAGTTCAACATCCTTGTTGTACTCCCACTCCCTTTTCAAATTACCTGTTGCTAATTTCCCATTACATCAAATATGCAAATTTCTAGCTTGATTTTGGTTATGCTATCCTTGGAGTTTACAAGTTCTTGACAAGCCAAAAAGAACTTGTTCAGTCCATGGACTGTTGTTCGTCACACACAAAATTGGAAAAAACGGAAGAATATAAACCTGTTCATACGAAAGTTATTATAACACACTGCACTGCATCCAGGCCATTCTAGTTGCCTACTTCATTCTAGAATCTCTATTCAAGGATTTAGACGGATAAAATGCTGCTGAGTATGCTCCTTGTTTGCAATACTACACCTCTTTTCTGTATACCTTTGTATATCCGTATTTGCAAACTAACACGAACTCCAGACTCATTTTCTTATTTGAAGACCAGACTTACAAATGATTGAGTTCAGCAAATGAAAAAAGTAACTTCAAGCAGCGAGAAAAAATTTAACTGTGAGACTTGATAAGACTGTAATGTTTTTGTCGAGATAGTATCAAAACGTTCTCATTAAAATACAAGCGTAAAGACGCAAAACACTTACATTCAAAAATTCAAATTTGAAAACACCTTGTACTCCTCAGGATGGCCAACATGCAAAAAACACTTTACGGATTTCCCCAAATGAAAATAATATTTATTCGTTCTTTAAATCTGAAGTTCTCAATGGAATAAAGCTTCAAAGATTTATTTCATATTTGATGAGAACTCAATTTACATTAGAAACACAGAATAAAAGTGATTCTGGAAATAGTGTACGGAAATTTGAGCACTTTGATTGAAATTGGGTAATCACTAAGGTAAGCCACCTCGATTTGATCTTCATTGGGATCTTCACTCAAATCGAGGTAGCTTACCTTAGTGACTACCCAATTTCAATCAAAGTGCTCAAATTTCCGTACACTATTTCCAGAATCACTTTTATTCTGTGTTTCTAATGTAAATTGAGTTCTCATCAAATATGAAATAAATCTTTGAAGCTTTATTCCATTGAGAACTTCAGATTTAAAGAACAAATAAACATTAAGATCTATCTTCTGTTTTCTTTTCTTTATATTTTACTATCATAAATTTCTTTTTGTCCTTTCTAAATAATCTTTTTTGGCTCTGTTTATGCTACTTATGAGTCACAGACAAAAGTAAGTTTCCCTTTTTATATATTTTGTCATAAATAGCTTTCGAATTCTCAGGTCAAATAAAAAAAGAATTTTCTCAGTTTCTACAGTCATCAAAACGACCGATATGCATCATATGCACACCTACATGGATGAAAATGTATGAAAGTTTACGATATGTACCCCATTTTGCTAATTCCAAGAATATTTTACGCATACTCTACTCTACACTCTACATACACTCTCATACTCTACACTCTTACGGCACTACTTCAGAGTATTACTAAAGTAGTGTTTATCTTTTTCTAATTAGCGTTGATCCAGCAATTTTTATCCTTCTGTAACAATTTGCGCTAATATTATTGCCGAGTCTAACGAACAAAATAGCCGCATCTCTCGAATCCTGTTTATCGCGTTGGAATACTCGATTTTTTTTAGTTTTTTTCATCAAATCCCTTTTTGAAAAAATTTGTTCAAAATCTGAAGTGTATTAAGTATTTTGTATGCAATTTAACAAGTTCTGCTGATAACTACTTGGAACTTTGCTTATTTAAATGTAATTGATGATGAATATGATATGAAAGCACTTTCATTTCCAAGAAATCTTTAAGAAACTATTATGAATGACTTCTGCCATCAGGTTTATTAGCTTGTCTCAAGGATGAGAGTTTTATGAAAAGTGTGAGCTTTTTGTTAAAAACATATGTGTGTGATCCTCGTACTTATAAATTGATTGATTCCTGGATCACGGTCGAAAGTTCAGCGATCGTAAGACCTTCAATGAAAACTTATTTCACACTTTAAAAGCTTGCCTAACTTCAGCGAAGAAATCGATAAAAAAGTATACAAAATACTAATGCAATCAAACGGAGTGTCTTCACACAGACATAAAATACAAAAATAAAGCATAGAAATTGCAAAGTTGGCATGTTGGCGAGGCCATGTTCATTTCTGGATAGTCAGCTCTTCGTCTAGCAGCAGTGCCCAGTTCCGCGGGACGCCTTATGGACATCATAATTTCATTTTGTATCTGGCAATTAAAAAATGATTTCCAGCTTGGGGAATCATGAGCTGAACTATTCTTAACTCTACTACCATTTTTGAAACAATCAACAACGATGCAGTCGGCAAATCCTTGTTGTTTCTACTGACTATAAATAATGTTTATGGAGATGGGTCGAAATCCTCAACAGATCAGAGACTTGAGTGATACTGTGAACGTCCCTTTACCAAAGACATATGGTTTTCCAGGTTTACCAGATGGGATCATAAGCTTAGATTTGCAACTTGTGCTTCTGCAAGCAAGCATGGATGAAGGAATTTTTGTTTTTTTAAATACTGCTAGCATACTCTCAAAACTTTTATTGCACTCTAGGTAGGATATCCTAGGTTTCAGAGATGGGACATCAGCATCGACTTGAAAAGCAAATGTGTGGGAAACTGTGATACTGTCAGCGTTGTTACCATTAGACGATCGTTTTAGCCAAGGCAGAACCAAAAGTGCAATCTCAGCCATTCTTCTGTCTGTGGGTTATCAAATCTACAAATATTACAATGACAGTGCCCTCCCTCTCCTTTCTTTCAAACTTCTTTCAATTAAATCTAATCGTTTATGAACTAAAGTACATATTAGCAGACAGACAGGCTGCTTTTAAAGACAACAGTAACGGCACAATGGCTTGTAAGCCTGCCAAATGATGGGCTCGGCCCTTAAACGGTTTGCTGTGTGCCTCCCTTCTTCAGCACACATACTTTCTGGATCTTTTTCCTTCTGGTTGCTGATCTGAAATATTTTGTGGAAACCTTATACAGGACCAGCAAGTTTCGGCGCAAATATCAACGTCTGTAGATAGGAATCTGTACATGGCGTCGCTTCATTTTTCGGCCCAATTGAGTCATGCTAGACACATCTTGATGTGAACTTGAGGAATTCTTTGTGAAGTCAGTGCGTTTTCCACTACAGTTTTGTTGCTCTGCAGAATCATCCCAGCGAGATTGCACGTATAGAGAGAAGCCGGCGCCCGGATGTGTTTCAGATAGACTCGGAATCAATACTTTTTCCTAGAGTGCCGTCTACTTTGAAGGGTGCATCTTTTTATCGTCCGCAAGCCATGCCATTCCGTCCTGCGAGAAAGAGATTAGGCAGATGTGGTCCCTGCGGGGTGGTCCTCGCTTCACAAAGATCCCTCCGCCTTTCGGGAGGATCGCCTCCGACTCCCTGATGATTCTTGCACCGTGAGGCTTCCTCTGCGTCAAGGAGGTCCGCGTTCAAATCATAAAGACCCTCCCTCTTCCCTTCTGTTTGTTTCTCCAATCACTCTCGAGGGCTCCCCCACTCGAGGACGGTCAAGGGTCGGCCTTCTTCTGGACCTTTGGGACGGGTAGCTGCAGTGCCTGCGGCTGCGGCTGCCGGCGTGAGTGTCCTCGCTGCATGTCTGCGAGCGAGCGCGCCGCGAGTGGAACCAGGGAGCTGATCGCGTTTCCGACGGATTGAATCTTCCGGTGCGGAATCTCTCTTGTCTTCACGTACGACGGCAGAAGGGTTCTCTAGATGGTTTGCCTAGATCCATTCCTTCCTCCTCACACTCGGGGGATCCATGACCCACGTCACTTTTCACTTTCGTTCGCAACGCGAGGATGCCCTCTGCGCACTTTTCGTCGTTTCTGCTCATGTAGCAGGTGGAGGAGGATGGGGGTGGTGGTGGAGGAAGAGGGTAAAATCTGACCGGCAGGTGAGGACTCGTGAGGAGAGGACGCAACGCGTCCGCCCAGCCGAGAATCCTCGTGCCTCGCTGACTCATCCTCCCCCTTTCACACCGGAGAGAAGCGACTTCCGGTTCTCTCAGAGCTTCGTCTGGACGCCGCGGCAATGCCCTCCGGGACGCCGGCGGAGGGATGCCCGGGTCGCTGCCTCCACTGCACCACTATTGCTGCTATCGGAAGAGAGCCCGCGTACTCTCTGGATGCCTTGGGAGCGAAGGCGCGGGCATCGACGGGTATTTGAGCCGAGGCAGGAGTCAAGTGGAGGAATCCCTCCCTGAATTTATGCCCCGCGGCGCACAGGGGTGGGGTGCTTCATTCCTTCCTCCACCAGCGAGCCGTCGCGGCTTCCGTGAAACCAAAGCTCCCACTTTCACGCGAGTTCGCCCGGAATGAACCCTGGAGAAGCCAAGGGGAAGAAGGAGAGGAAGGGGAGGGAGGAGGGGAATAGCAGAGTGTGGCGAGAAGACCTCACTCGAACAGAGATTACTATTAGAGACTTCTGCCCTGGCGGGGAAGAACCACACCCTGGGTATCCAGGGATAACGGCAGCTGGAGATCATCGAATGATGGCCTCCGCTTCCCCCAAAACGGTTGGACCCGATTCCGAGGCGTGGAAGCAGGGCGCGCGAGCTGCAGCCCCCTCGAATCACTCCTTTCGCCCTTCTCAAATCCATCATCGACGGCCCGGCCTCCAGAACGAGCCCACACGCACTCGCTCTCACCACCCACCCACGCACGCACGCCCGTACTTACAAATAGACGCCCGCGCTCGCGCGCGCGCGCATATTCGCGGACGCATCTGCCTCTCCGTGGCGTGCCAGAGCGAACCCTGTCACCTGTGGCAGCGCGGTGACCCTTCCATGCATCTTTCAGTCGTCGGTCCCTTCCATCACGGAGCGATAATTTTCCTTTCTTCTCCTTGAAGAAGGAAGGAACTTTCGTGCAGCCGACGATCGACTGGAGAATTTGAAGAGCAAGAGTTTTTTTTTTCTTCTAGCAAATGCCATGAGTTATTTTTAGACATTTTGCAGAGGATGTGTCGTAGGTCTTTCCCTATTTGCACTTTGCAGGCCACGAGTCTCTGCGACGGATACGAGGCGGGGTCTCAGTTCGGTGGATCTTCCTCCTGGTCTCCATAGTATGCGAAATGGGTTGACCAGAAGGATCGGAGAGGGGTGCCGGGAGCCCTCTCTACTTTGATCGAAGAACTCTGGATGTGGCTTCTCTCTCTCTCTCTCGCAAGAGAGGAGGAGAGAGAGAGTTAAAAATGGATTTTAAAAGATCCGTCACAGGAGACGAAAGCTAACAAATGTTCCGTGTCCCGTGGAAACCAGCCTCTGCCTGTCACGTGCATCCACATGTGCTGACAACTCGATTCCAGAATTTCCTTCCTCACCTTTCAGGCGGAAATTTTCAACGTTTCGAGTTCGGGATTGCTTTCTGGAAAAAAAAACAAAAAAACAAAGGGAAAAGAAAAGAAAAGGAAAAAAAAAAAAAAACGAAACCTTGCGTTGTTTGCTTGCAGAATGTTATTTTCGACTTCCTCCTCGGTTTCCTAGTTGGTTTATTTTTAGCTCGTTTGCCAGCGGAAATGCAAAATGAGCGCCGGGCGACCAACCAAGCAACCTTCACCTTGATACTTTGAAAGGAACGTGGGAAGCCTGCAAGGAGAAACGAGAGACTTTTTGCCCAACTCCCGGGGCCTGGAGAGGCAGCAGCCCTTGGGAACGATCCGCGACCAGGGAGGAGGAACCAATTCACACCATCAGGCACACGTTTCCAGGGAGTAACCAGAAGGAGCCATGACTCGTGCAGGGGAGATTACAGGCCTGCGATCTCGTCTTGAGAGAAACGGTGCGGCCACCGTCGTGGCCAGCAGAAGCACCACCGTGTACATGTACACGTTGTCGGACGAGGGGGGGAGGGGGAAGTTCCGAAGTCCGGGCACCCTGCATCCATGACTTGCAGTGACTCTTGGATTTTGCGGTTACTTCAACCAGCTTCCTGAAATTCCCCGAAGCAGGGAATTCGAGTCGAAGATCAGGAGTGACCTCGGGCACACTCGAGAGCTTTCTCGTCATGGCAAAAAAAAAAAAAAAAGAAGAGAAAAAAGCGCAAATTCCCCGATTAGCTTTGCTAGTTCACCCGCTCCACCGCTTGCGTGTTTTGCCGTGTTTCCGGAAAGCCGATGTTCAGAAGGAGAGGCTGTCGGTAAAGTTTCGCTGCGCGAGCTCTGTCTGTCGCACCCGTCCTGGTGAGCAAAAGGAAAAGTGACCGTCCCTCCAAGAGAGCACAATGTCGAAAAAAACTGTGATTTACGGGTTGTGCTTGGATCTGGACGACGTGCTAAGTTGGAAAGGAACTCTCGAAACTGCTTGCACCGCGAGTTTCCCGGCATTTGTTCCCCCCGCCCCCTCCTCCTCTTCCCGAGCTCCGGGGAGGAAGGCTGCATCTTCTTCCCTCCTGCAAGTGCGCTTCGGATGCCGAGCCTGAAGTTCCCTCTCTGTGTGCGCGCGCGTGCTTTCACGACAAACACTTTTTTTCCCCATACGTCGTCGGGAAGGGCGGACACAGCGAATCCGCGAGGCCTGAAGAGCTCTTGGTTCCCTTTCTGTGCAAACAAAGACCTTCGTGTCCACCTCCCTACGGATGCTGGATGGCCAGCTTTATGGCATCCGAGGAACAATGGGGCGCGTTTTTTCGCAAGTTGATGCTTTGCTGCGCCGTTCCACGGGATAAACACAATGCGCAAGGCTTGAATAGAGCCATCAAATCTGATGTTTTTCACTTTACGAGGTATCCGCTGCAAAAGAGGTTCCCCCCCCCCCCCTTCCCTTTCTTCTTTTCCTTTTTGTCGTTTTCGCAGCTCCTGCCACTGCGCAAACATCCCTCGCCCATTTCATCAGCTTTCATCATCTGGAGAAAGCTTTGCCTGCCATCGGCTTGATTTGCCGTGCATCTCGGAATTTATTTATTTATTTTTTCCAAATTAAAGTTTTGCTACTTTTCCGAATTTCCTTTTGTCGACCGAAAGCTCAAGGCAAGGCCAAGTGACCTGAAGGTGAGAGATCCACGCGATCGCGTGGGTGTACAGGAGATTGGAAAAGCGTACAAGGAACGGTACACGGGATCTGGCTGGCACCTTCCGTACGGGTTGCCTCCTCTTCCTGCGTGTGCCCACCGAACCTCCATGTTTGTAATGAGCACGCAGAGACATGTAATCACTATTTAAATGAGCTTATAGATGTCACTATGCTCAGCGTGTCCTGGAGATTCCCGCACACATGGTTATGCCACTTTGTATACAGTGTGTATACTTTTTCCATCGGGAAACAATAGATACCGGTCGTTTCCAAGATTATCTAATTTCTGTTATTCTTGGGAGTATTAGGACTCCAGAGCCTTCCTTCTGTGTCAGTTGTATTTTCTGATGAAGGCAAAAAAGTGTCTCGTATTTATCTTCGGGCGATAAAAACCAGATCTCACCATCCCGCTTCCTCAAGTCAGAGGTTTAGAGTGCGTCCGACTTTAATTGAATCGAACCACATCAAAGGCGAAACCATAAGCATAATTAAGACAAACTGTGAATCCTTTGGCGATCATGGAGCTGGACAAGAGTTTTTCCGAGAAGAATCGTGTAGTAGCGAGTGACAAATCTTCGGAAAAAAGCAGGAGCATTATGAATGACTTCGGATTAAATAAAGTAATCGATTTTAGCAGTACCGTCTGTGAGGACCTCTTTCAAAAAGATTTCATGTCCATAAAGTTTGGCTTCTTCACGTTACTTGGAGGTGAGCTCATTATTTGTTAACCAACTTTTCGTGTGACGGCACGGTTCTGGGATCATGAAGAGATGACGCAATCGTAGAGTAAAGCCATGTTTTCTCGTAAGATGAAACAGAATAAATAAGTAAATATGACTGTTCGGTTCTGCGTCGCCTTTCGGGATCTGCCTTGCTCGTGGGTTTCGCGGAAGAGTGGGATGAATCTGTGGCCACCTCCGGAATGCTCTCTGTGCTGCCCCAACCACGCAGAAATTTGCCTGCTAAGCCCCGGGAATCGTAAAACTGCTTCCGGTGGCATCGGCGAACCTGACGTGACTTTCGTGTTTTCTCGCGTCTGCAAAAATACGGAGAATGCGGAAATCGGAGATCGGTCTTCCGATCTTCCTCAAGATCACTCCATCCTTCGCTGTTGGCCGCCGGATGCCTGCTCAGCACTGCAAACGTTCCCGCTTCCCATCCCGTTTTCCATCCCGATGACTTTTTCCCGTGAACGGGGAGCCCCAGTCGCGCCGTTCTGGAAACCTCCAGGTGCATCCCAATAGGTCCTTAGACGAGGGAGAATAGCGCGCCCGTAACCTTAGTACCTTCTTTGCACTACCGTGCAAGAACGCGTGTGGTGTGGCACGGTGCACACCGAAATATTCTGCACTCCCTACGCTCCTCAAGTCAATCCCGTTTCGGGATCGCAATCTGGAAACCTGACCGGCTGTTCCCGTTAGTCGAATCGCTGAGGTCTCGGGAGACATACGCCACAGCGCGGCAAAGAAACGAACCTCCCTCGGGAAGAAGCTTCTGAGGTTTGTATTGCAGTCAGCCATGGACAACCAGCGATTGCCCGGGCTGGTTCTTCATCCCTCCCGGACGGGATGGCATTCAGCCGCCGCACTTGCAGAGTGGACGATTCGGTTTCCGCGTTGTCCCGGGTTGTCACGAAGGCAAGAGCGGAACAAAACGCTCCAGAGCAGAACCAATTACTCGGTCTGTCTCCGTCTCCTGCCCGCATCGGCATGGCTTCGTGGTCAAGTCACACGGGGTAACAGCGTCGCTGCGTCAGCCGCTGTTTGTTCCCCAGGAGCGGCACTGGAGGCAGCAACACACACACACACACACACACACGGGTTCACACGCTGGAGCTTTCCGTGCTTCTCCGTTCTCTGATGCATGCGTGCAGAATCAGTGAAGATGCGTTTTTCACTTGGCGAGTTTATCTTTTTGCATTTTACAACGCGGGTTGCATCATTTGCGAAAAAAAATTCGAAAGTTTCTGGTCTTTCAACATCCATGCTGAGAACTACTGCTTTTCCTCAGTAACTTTCGGAGCATTTCTGAAGGAGCAGTCTCTGCTTGCGGCAATGTCTTTCGACCGCTTCTTTGGCTGCCGTCCGCTGCCCGCCTCCTATCCTCCGCCGTCATATGAAGACGGCTGCAGTGAAGAACGGTAGATTCCCACCAGCGGGTTATCCTTCGGAGTGATGCCAGCAGCCCCTCCTAGAGCATCCAACGTTCCTCGCATATCCGTCGCTTCCACGTGTTGATGCTCCTCATGTGTTTCCGGTCCGCCTCGCGCGTGCTCTCGAAGCCTTCGACGGGCGTCGCAAGTCAACAGAGCGTTCCCTTGGCGACGCTTCGTTGCTGGGTGTCGTTCAGCATGAAACCACGGTTCGGAGGAACCCCAGCCTGAAGGGCAAGCAGGGGGGTGACTTTGTCTAGGTTCCCGCACGGTTCCTGCCGCGTGGTTTCGAGCCGGGTTTCAGCCTCCTCGAAACGTCGCAGTAGCAGCAGCCTCGGAAGGTCCGCTGCTTGGAGCTGCTTTGATTCCAGGTGTGCAGCGGTTTGAGTTTGCTTTTCCTTTTTGCCCTGTGCTAAGCTGCAGGGTGAAGCGGGCCCCTGGGGAGGGCAAAGGCACATGACCACCGAACTGAGCGGCTATGGGGGGGAGGGGGAAGGAGTTGGGAAAGAATGAAAAAATGGAAAAGGATGATGCTGGTGTGAGACGCTCGACGCTTTCCGTAGGTAGGGGAGGACGGGAAAGGAGAGGGGATGGAACGAGGGCGGCAAGAACTGCGACTTGCAACCATCGTCGAGGGAGCTCGAAAGCAAGAACACGGGAGTTCCGGGGCGCCCTGGGAGGACGCTGCTGCCCACGAGCACCGGGGGTCACTCCAAGTCTTCCTTAAGGATGCCGAGCAGCTCTCCCCAGCATATAAGCCCACGTGGAAGGGCGCTAGGGGTTTCACGTCCGCCGGCTGTCCCGTGGCCCATCCACTCACCCTCCGAGCCTTCCGACCGCGCTCCTCTGCGGGGAAGTGACGCTGGAAGGGTACCCCTTCTTTGCCGACTCCAGACGCAGCAGCACCTCCTTGGAGGGCGTGGACTGGCGCGGAAACACGGAGGAGCACGGAGGAAGCCGAAGTCCCAGTTAGACCCTAGGGAGTCTGCCACTCTTCTTCCTCAACCATCTTCCTCGGGTCCCGGAGAAGAACCGACGAAGGGACACTTTCGGGGGCGGTGGGGAGTCGGAGTCGCCCAAGGAGAAGGAGGCCCGGGAGCAGCGTGTGCTCTCTTCGATTCAGGAACCTTCGCTGGTGCGGGGGAGATTCCATCCTCCCTCCCCTCTGAGGATGGGGGAGAACCCCAACAAGATTCGCCCCGAGCGACCTCTCCGCCGAGGTGTCCTCACTCCTCAGCGGGGAAGAGAGCTCTGAGCCTGCCCCGCCCCACGGCCTTTCTCACGGGGGTGTCTGCAGGCCTCTCCTTCTTCCCTACCCGCTCGAGAATGTTACGGCGGCACTGCACGAGGATTCCGGCGTGCGGGGGAGCTCCCAAACCGTGGGTCGCCGGCGCGGCCTCACTCTGTGCGACCGATGGGAGGGTGGGTGAGGTGCCAATAGGGGGGTGGGAGTCTTGCACGGTCTCTCCGTGAATGCGTTCTCCGGAGGGCAGCGTTCGGGTGGGGAACCAAGGGCAGGGACGGGGTTGACAAGAAAAAAGGAGCGGATGCAGGGAGGAAAAAATTAGCTGCCGTAAGGGAGGGGAGCTCCCCGCGAAGAAGAGCTGGTCGGAAAGAAGGAGGGGAAAATGAGACGCCGCGGGTGCTCCTCAGCAGAACCCTACTTCCGGGAGGGAGCACGCTTCCTCTTCCCTCCTATTCCTTCTTCTCCTCCCTTTCCGAACGGATGAAGGCGCTCAGGCGAAAGCGAAAGAGACGGAACGACAATGAAGGGAGTCCCAAGGAGCAGCGGCGGCCATCCGAAGGCGGCGGGTACTCCGCGTTCCGCTCGGACGCCCCGCCCTGTATGTGACGTCGGTGGGTGGGTGGAGAGAGGGAAGGCTCCGAGCGGTGGAGGAGGAGGGGAGACAGGGCAAGGGAGGAGGGGGGAGGAAGCGGAAAGAACCAGCCCTGCGGCGCGCCTCCTTCCAGCGGTGCCCAGCCGACCCCCCCCCTGAAACGGCTTTCCGGTTAATTTCCAGCGGGAGTGGCCTTCCTCCCCTACCTGGTGATCCACATGAAGGCCCTGGGACTGAACGTGCAAGAGATGGCCATCATCTTCAGCATCCTGCCCATCGTGACCCTCTTCGTGCCGCCCGCGGCGGGACTCCTCGCTGACAAGATCGGGAACTTCAAGGTGAGGGAACGCTGCTCCACCCTCCCTCCCTCCGTCGGAACGGTCCCCTCTGGGGGAAAGGGAAGGTGTGGCCTCTCCTCCCGCCGCTTGCGTCACGCGACCTCCCTCTCCGCAGGTCCTCCTCAGCTTCCTGATTTTCCTGATGGGATGCAGCGGGCTGCTGTACCTGCCCGTCCCGAGGGCCCGCCCGGCGGCCGAGTCCGAGGACGCGCGTTCATCTGTCTTTGCCCCCTGCGAGGGTGGCAACCTGACCATCGACGCCGCCGCCATGGGGCGCCTCGGCAGCGGCTGCCGGCTCGCCCTTCCCGGAGGGGGCGTCCGACTCAACGTGACGAGGGCGCTACCCGGGTACGCCTGCAGCGAGGGCGCATCTCCTCGCCCGGGAAGGGCCGAGGCCCTTCCCTCCTTCTCCCTGGATGGCGGCTCCTCCTTTTACGAGAGCCGCAACGCTTCGGGGCCGCCGGGCTCCATCGAGCTGCTCCCGAGGGAGGAGGTGGCGGCGGCGGTGCCCCGGGGCGACCTCTGGACGCTGAGCTTCCTGGAAACGTCCGAGGATGCCTGGTGCGAAGAGGAGGAGTCGGAGCCCGGAGGCTCCCTCGAGGACTGCCCGTGGGGGGTCCTCGTCTTCCTGCCCCTTGAGGAGCCCTGCCCGCCCGACGGCGGAGCCGCCGCCTACCTCCCGGCTGCGTCCTTCTGGAGCTACTTGGTAGTCCGGGTGCTGCAGGGCTCCCTCCTGGCTGCGTCCTTCATGCTCTTCGAGGGAGCCGCCATCGCCATCGTCGGCAGGCGCGGGGGAGACTACGGTCTGCAGCGGCTGTGGAGCGCCCTGGGCACGATGATCTCGGCGCCCCTGCTGGGATACCTGCTGGATCTCTGGCAGGCGAGCGAGGGCCGCCGAGACAGCTACAGGTAACAGGGATCGAATCTTCCCTCCCCCTCCCTTCTCCCGGACCACTCTCGGTCCGCTGACCTCGTCGCCGAGGGACAGCGCGCTCCGGGCCATCCACAGTTGCCTCGGCTTCCCATAGCTCGGGCTTGCACATTCCTCCAGGAGGAGGCGTCACCGGGCGAGTTCCTTGGAGAGACGGCGGCGCTCCGCGACCGCTTGCGAGAGCTTCCTTCCCCTCCCCCGGGCGCTCTTTTTTCCACTGCTCGGTTCGGAACGCGCGGGATTCCTCCCCTGACTCCGTCCGGGCGCAAGTGGTGGCGCGATGGCTCTCCTATCCCGGTCCCGGGCTCGCATCCCCGGTTCTCAGCCACCCCTGGCAGCGTCGACGCCTGCAGAGGGAAAAGACAGGCATAGCCGGAGGGCTCAAGGATGTCAGCCTTCCCCTGTCTCCCCCTTCCTGCGGACAAGCGTGGAGGTGGCGTCCGTCGAGCGTCCCCCGGTCTTGGGCCTCGCTGCTCCCAGCGGAGCGAGGCGGCGATACTGGAGACTACCAGGATGGCGGCCGCACCCCACTCCGCGAGGAACTGCGCACGCGCATAGGGGGGTCTCTCGTGGCTGCTGCCCCGACTGAGGCGAGCCACTGAGGTCCGTGGCGCTTCTTCCAGCCTGCTCTTCTACGGGTACTTTGCCATCCACTTGATGACGGCGCTATGCGTCCTACAGCTGGACTTGCAGTTCAAGAGTCCTACGAGGGAGGTTCTGCTGGAGATGCGGATGCTGCTGAGGGACTACCGCACTCTGGGTTTCCTGGTCATCATGTTCGCATCCGGTAAGCCCTCCCGGAGTGAGGAAAGGGGATCTCCCTTCCTCCTCGCGCTCGCTCGGAGGCGCCGGTGCCCACCCCGGGCTTGTCCCTCTGGCGCCAGCGACAGACCGGGACAGAGGGGAGGCCCTCGACCCCACCGCCGCAAGAGGGGCGGCGCGCGAAAGACCCAGGTAGGAGAAGAGTCGTCTGGCCCGCCTCTTCTTTTTGGTGGAGCTAGAGCTGCGGCATCCGGCGCCGACGGCTTCGCGCGGGAGACGGGAAAGGGGAGGGGGAAGGTCAGTCCGCGACTCCTCGTCCCCTGACCGCTTCCCCTCCTCGAGCCGTCCAAAAATGACCGGCGGCGACCCGAAGGGCTCTCTTTCGCCCGCGAGACCTGGCCGCTTCTTCGCCGGGAGACCCTCCGCCCTTCTTACTGCCGTTTCCAGGGATCTACTGGGGCTACATAGAAGGCTTCCTCTTCTGGTACCTGGACCAGTTGGGCGCGAAGCGCACCCTCATGGGACTGACCATCACCATCGGCACCCTCTCGGGTCTGCCGTTCCTCGTCACGTCTGGCGCCATCACTAGGTGCGTGGGGCACCCCAACATCCTGACTGTGGCTCTGGTCGTGTTCGGCATCCGCCTCCTGGGTAAGACACCACTCGGGAGGCAAAGAGCAAGGCAGGGGAGGATGGAGGGATGAGGATCTCCCATGAGCACTTTCTCCCCCCTCCTCCCCTCGCAGACGCTGGGCGGCACCGAGGAAGAAGGCGGCCGTCCGGTCGCCGCGGTTACGGGCAGGTCCGTCTGCGCCACGTGCTTGAGGGGCGCCAAGAAGAGCCAGCGTCAGGGGTCGGGGCGGGACGCTCCCGATACGCCTCCGCCCCTCTGGCCGCTTCTTCGAGGTCGCCCGCATCTCCCGGGTTCGGAGAGTGGGGCTGATCCTCTGCCTCACCGGGACGCGCCTCTTGCCAGACAGACCCCGCTGCGGGGCAAAGCGGGGATGCCTTCTGGAGGCGGACCGAGAGCCAGGCGCACCCCTTTCTTCCCCCCCTTATGGGAGGCGCCACAGCCGGTCGCTGCGGGGACGAGCGGGAGGAGGAGACGACACCTCGGACCTCCTGGAACTGGTCGGCGGCTGCCCTCCCACGCGCGCGCCGGAGGGGAGGAAGAAGACCTCGGGTTCCTGGGGGCGCGCGTCTGGATCCAGGGCCGAGGCCAGGCCGGAGAAAGGTGCGTATGGCGGCGGACAGCCGCACGGAGGAGGCGTCATCAGCGCCCCACGTCGCCGCGAGGCAAAGAGGAGGACGGACAGTGCGCTGGGGTGCCGTCAATCCAAGCTGGCCCGGGTGCCGGCAGCTGGAGGTCTCCCGGCAGGAGCCCGCCGGGTGCGCCTGTCTCGCCCCGCCTGCTCATCTCCAGCTGCGAAGGGTCCCTTTTCCTCCACTAGGCGGCGGAGCAGCAGGGAGGCTGCGCTCTCCCGTGACATCGCAAGCGGCGCCGTTCGCGGTCCCGGTGAACCTCGTGTCAGGAGGCTTCGAGTTCGCCACCGGGACGCCCCAGGCGATCTGCGTTTCTTTCATCCTCAGACGCGTCTTTCCTGCTTTCCCTCAGAGGCCTCCTTTTTTCCCCCTTCTTCCCTGCTCGGCTTCCCGTACGCCCACGACGGCTGCGGCGGCATGCGTGGCTAGCGACAGTAGCACAGCCCAGCGGGAAGGGATCAATGCGTTTTCTTCCTCTGTTTTCCTCCCCCCCCTCCTCCCATCCCCGACGTCGTTACCTCAGCGGGAGACGGAACTGCGACCAGGAGGATCGTTTCGCTACCCCCTTTCCCCCCTTCCCCTCTTTCCAGGCTCCCTCCGGAGCTCCGCGGAAGGCGCTCATTGAGAGCGGCAGAGTCCACCTCGCACCCGCAGCATCCGATTGTCTTAGCAGCTCGTTCACCGACGCCGGGGAGGATGGCGAGGACAGAGCATCCGGTCGCCGGGCAGTCACGTCCGGTCAGTCAAGACGGACGGACTGGGAATGCCTCGCCCATCCTCCCAGAGGGCACCCTACGGCCGGAGGTGGCTCATTGAACCGGTACGAACGCCGGATCCCTCCGCCCCGGCAATCGCCCGCCGTCCACGCGGTCTGGGAGGCGGGAGCGCTGCGTTCCTCCCTGCATTCGGACCATCCGCCTGCCGGGGTCGTCGCGTTCTGCAGGAAGCCCGCGCCAACAAAACTCATCTTCGGTCCAGACGCCTCCACCCCTCCGGCCTTAAAGCGCGGGGGCAAGCCGCCCACAAGCGGGCCATCGCACGCGCAGATCCATCCACCACCGCTGCTGCAGCCGCTGCGAAGCGACGCTCGTCTGCAGAGAGGAAACTAGGTGCAGCAGCAGGAGCCGGTTGCGAGGGAGAGACTCCTGCGTGGAGGCGGCGATGACGCCATCGGACGTATCGTACGCTGCGCTTCGCAACGCAGGGGGCGCTGCTAAGCTGCCCGGAAGCGCCGCGTGAAGGTCGAAGTATCCCCAGCAGTGGCTCGTCGGGTGCTGACCGGCGATCGTCCACTTCCTCGCTCGGATGTTTGAACGCGCCGACCGACTGCAGGGACCAAGTCGCCCTTTCCGCGGTCCGTTGGCGAGGTAGCCCGGTTGCACGCATCTGGGAGTCTCAGGGCACGTCTTCCCGCGTGTTCTTGCACGAAGCTGGAGAGACGAGAAGCGAGGCCTTGGAAAGGGGAGAGGCTATACGCAGCCGTGGCTCTAGAAGCTCCATGTCCTCGGAACGAGGGGGCAGTGCCCGGAAGAAGCGACCACTGCAGGCACTCCGTGACCTTTCGCTGTCCACAGCGACGACGGAGGATCAACCACTGATAGAACTTCAGCGATCGCCACTTCGAAACAGCGCACGGCTGTCGCTGCAACCAGTCCGTCGCGCGCTTGAGCGGAGGGAAGAGGGCCAGCCGAGTCGGTCTTCGCAATCCATCTTCCCCGCCAGTTCCCCCTTCCCCCCTTTCTCAGGGTCCAGTTTCCCTGCTCGCTTCTGCGCTCGCCGGTTGAGTTGCTCCGGACAACGAACAAGTCCAAGAGTCCGTCGAACGTCTGATCTGTCGCCTCGAACGGGTTTTTCAAGGATGGTGGCGCCACGCATTCAATTGGTCGTCGGGGGACGCGAGCCTCTCCTCTATCGCCAGAGGAGGGCGCAGCGGGCAGAAGAGAGAGGCGACGGGTACACAACGAGAGGGCCACCCTCCCAACCGAGTGCCCTCTTCCCGGAAGCGGGAGCTCACCCCTGCTCCTTGCCGTTCTCCCGTTCGCTCTCAGCTCGGACGCATGCGGAAACAAAAAGATCACGGCCCCCAGCGCGCCAACCTCCCCTACGCCGCCGCCACCCGCCGCCAGCGAAGCGAGCGGCAGTACTCCGGACCGAAGCGCAGCGTGCTAACGAGCACCAAGATAACGCAGCAGCCGGATATCATCTTTCTTCGGAGCATCCGTCACTCAACCAGAGAGTCGTTCGAACGGCCCGCAACAGCGTCGAAAGCACCCGTGCTTTGCGGTCCCCCCTCTCGTTCGTCCCCGCCAAAGGAAACGACGGATCACGTGCTTCCTCAGGTTGTCTTGCGGAAGGGGATATGGCCGCGAATAGAAAGGAAGGAAGGTGTCGGCGCCGTTTCCAGCGGCGGGAGAAGTCAACAATGAAACGAAACGAAGGAGGTGGGGGGAAGGAAGGAAGTGTCGGCGCCGTTTCCTGCGGCGGGGAGGAGTCAACAATGAAACGAAACGAGGGGGAGGGGGGAAGGAAGGAAGTGTCGGCGCCGTTCCCTGCGGCGGGGAGGAGTCAACAATGAAACGAAACGAGGGGGAGGGGGGAAGGAAGGAAGTGTCGGCGCCGTTCCCTGCGGCGGGGAGGAGTCAACAATGAAACGAAACGAGGGGGAGGGGGGAAGGAAGGAAGTGTCGGCGCCGTTCCCTGCGGCGGGGAGGAGTCAACAATGAAACGAAACGGGCCTCAGGCGCGGTTGTGTAATTGCAGGGTACTCTCTCATCGTGAATCCATGGCACGCTTTGTATTTCGAAGCTCTGGAAAGCATCACGAGCAGCCTGATGCTCACGGTGGCGGTCACCTACGCCTCGGAGCTCGCCACACCTTCCACGATCACAACGATGCAAGGAATGTCTGCAGGAGTCCATTACGGATTAGGTGATTTGTTTATCTGGCTACCGCTGCCTCCCGGGAGCAAGCGCAGGAGGGAAACCTGCGCTTTTCTCACGCAGGAAGGAGTGTCGGCAGTTTGATCGGCGGGATGCTTATGAAAAGCATCGGGGTGAGGAAGACTTTCCAAGTGCTGTCGATCCTCGCCTTCTGCACAGCCGTGCTCTACGCCGCGTACCATCACCTCTTCATTAAGAGGAAGTACCCTGACGAAACGGGAACGAAGAAGAACCTGGAGAAAGACGGCACGGGGGAAGCAACCCAGGAAGGAGATCTACACAGCCTGGCAGTCGCTAACTGACGAGAACCGAACGGCAGGGACCCTTCCCTCCTCCCCCTTTCCTCCCTCCCTCCCGAAACCAACGAAAACCCGTCCTCAGCAAAGCATGGCAACGTTTCGCTCCGGCTCCACGTGTGGGAACCCCAGCTCCTCGCATCCGTACCAGATTTCACCCGAAGGTATCATTCGAGAGATGCTGATTGCGGCTGTGTTTGTGAAACCGATGTAGCTCAAGAGCTGCTCCCGGTCTAATACTGAGCGTCGGTTTCACTTCAAATAAATTCTCGGGAACGGTTTGGAGCCAGAGAGCGCCTCTGTCCTCTGTCGTGACCCTGAATTTCACGCGACCAGAGCGCGAAAGGTGTTCCAGGGTGAGAGCATCGGGAAGCCAAGGAAGCCGCAAGCAGCTAATCGGCAGCTCTCGGAAGCCTTCGCGCGACGGGAAGGGTTCCCTTGCGGCGACGAGGAAAGTTCGATTTCTTCATCCAAAGAACTCTTCTGCGAGCCTTGCAAATTCGACTAGCCTTGGCATGGACGCCACTCGGCGGCGGCCCGCGTAACACGAGAGACCTTTCAGACGCAGGTTCGGCTTCGAGCAAAAGTCCGGCGAAGACACGGGAAGGGTGACCCCGTTTCCGAAACTCGGCAAACAATTGGACACTGCTAAACGGTTTGCTTCTTCGACGAGACGGAAAGCAGGGACTCCCTACTTTGGTTCTCCTGTGACCAGAGGATGAGGCGGAATTTTCGCTTCTTTTTTTTTTTCTTCAAGGTCTCGTGTCACTTTCCTCCCCTCCCCCCCCATTTTCCCCACTTCTGCGGAAGTTACTGCCTCTTTCACAGAACTGGAAAAGTTACTTCCCGAGGGAACTTATTTCTCCACGACCAATGAAAGCGGCGCTCTGCCAGCCCATCTCGATTCCCCAGCACTCTCGGAGCACGGAGGAGGCCATCAAAACCACACGCGCGAAAGGTGTGATTGTGCGCTCTCGGAAAAAGAAACCAGTTGAAAATTTCGTGGCTTTCTGAAGAGAGCATGGCATGAGGTATGGCGTTAGCCCGCTCCTGCGTTTTTTTTTTTTTTTCTCACTCGCACACACATGAGGTACACGCGCAAATCCCAAGCAACCCAAAACACTGCAGCTACCTCATGTAGCCGGAATATCATCATTGCGGTGATGAACAGGTCGGTGAAGTTTGCCGTACGGTGAGCGAGAATTGGAACCGGTCCTTCTTTTCCCACGCACCAGCTCTGTGGAGTGGCTCTGTGAAGCTAACCGACTCGAAAGACACTGAACCACCGAAGAACGTCCAACACTTAGTCTTTATGCTGGTGACAGATCATCAAGACACTGCTTTTCGTTTCGAAAATCAATGGCAGCAGCAAGTGAAACCCATAAAGAATATTCAGATACCGTCCTCAGCACGTAATCCTCGTGTTTGTATATTTGATTGTTATAATTATAATAACAATTGATGACTACATCCATGACCATCGTAGAGATTGCTGAGTTGCGCCCGATTATCAATTTAAAACTACTTATCTATTTATGAACTGTTTATTATTGTTCTCGAAGGGAGAGAAGACTTTGAGGAAAACCATCCTATTCGGCCTTTCGCGGCACCAGATCAGGTCTTGGTCTGGAGTCGCACCCAGGCGCAGTCTTGTTCATCAACTTCCACCTTTTGGCATCCTATGCCCCTGCCTGGCAACCTTTCGGAGGTGGCATCCTGCCTAGTTGTGTTCACGAGAGGATGCCTCGTTCAGATGTGATGTGTCTAGGGTCTCGTCCCAAGCTGCACAGCGTCGCCATGGTCTTTCTCCTCGGGGCATTCTTGACATGCCTCCGAGCTGGAAGCAGGTTCAGTCTTGCAGCGTGGACAGACCGGAAGTCGGCGGAGCGAAGATGATCCCCAGTTGCTAGGAAAAAGCTGGATAAACTGCGAGGTCCAGTGCATCGCATGGCCTTTCCTTGGTCTGGATATTCGTTGGTCAGCTCCGGAGCCGTGTGCGTTCCCTTCGTGCGTTACGCGACGCCGCGGCGAACTTCCTCCTCCTCACAGATGCAGCGAAAGTCAGGTCTCCAGCTTGAATCCCGGGTTCTCCATCTACAAAGCTTCAAGTCGATGACATGCGATGGTAGGCTCGCCTTCCTTCGTGGTCCATATGTTCTTTATGTCGCGGGACGAACCCGGTAGAATTTTCCTGCAGCGTTCTCCAAAGAGGAATGTTCCCAGGTCGTCATCCGGAGGTGATCGCAGTATCTTCTCAGGTACCACCACCTCTCGGAGTGACTGCTCAGCAAGTTCCTCGACTGTGACATCGGGAAGTGTCAGGAATTTAAAGCAGCCATCTATAATGAAGGTGTTTGCTTATCTCTCTGCCTCGTCAGTCCCAATAGCATCCCTTCTTCCGATACATGTAGATATGCTGGTCGGACAGTCAGGGGAGTCAACTTCACGTACGCATGATTTTGCGTTCTCGTTGGTCAATGGGGACCGAAGGGGCATCCAAAAGAAAAAGTGTAACACGATGTGTGATTAGTTGGAGAGCTGTACAGTATTGCAGAAAATTCTCTCCAGCTCTGTGCTCTTCTCGGACGGTTATTTTCGACTTTGTGCTAAATGGTGTTTATTTCTCGGAAGCTTCAAGAAAAGCTCTCTGGTGTAGAAGAGCCTTCCATTCCTCTAGTTGGACTAGACAATTTTGTCGCTTGTCAGCTCTCACGGCGCCACGGATTCCGGAGTAGCTTCAATCGCATGGGTGGTACATGATGAGCGCCTTCAGCGAATAGAGAACCCCTCCTGGTCCTTACACTCTTGGCGAGAAGAATTCGAGGTTGGGGTGCTTCTCATTCCCTCTTCTTGCCTTCTTACCACACTGCAACTCAGCGTGGTAATGATTCGGTTTCAAAGACCTTGACGTGTGGAAGATCATTAGATGATCCCTAGTGCCCGGCGAGAATATCGGCCGTGTCTTCCATTGGTTTCCCGGTTACCATTCAGGAACGTGAGTTTGCCAGCTGTTACCCAAGCCAGAGGGTTGGCGATTCATTCCTTAGTTCTCCTAGGCGCTCTACAGTCTCGTGGGAATTCTCGCGATGGGCGACCAGTCCAACTCGTCCACACGGAAGACGACAAACGAAATGCCTCCTCCGGGATATACGGGCAAGGCATCATGGAGCCAGTCTGCGCCCTCGTGATTTTCAGCTTTGGAGTCAGCATCAGTTCGCATCACACCTGTTTGGTTGGCGTCTCGAAGAGTCCGCATCATGGGACAGAGAGTGGTTGACCGACAAAGTCATCTTTCTTCCGCTTGCCTCCTTGTTTTCTAAACCCTCTCGGCGCGCTTAGCCGTGGTCGAACAAACAGGACGCCGCCGTTTCCGGTGTGCTTTCTGTAGCACCTGTTCCGAAGAAGACGTTGGTGATTCCGCTGTTGCGGTCCACGTTGGCCCTATTTGAAACCTCGAGCTCAATAACTATCCAGATAAAGATGCTCTCGTAAACGGAGCGCGAAACTCATCGTGTAGGAGGCAGCTGCTGGAAAGAAAAGCCTCATCTTGCTCCAACCACAACGTCTCCAGAGATCCTTGGAATCCTTGCCCATCAAATAACTTTTCATGCACTTACATGAAGGAGATATGTATGGTACTTAACAGAGAGAATAC
This sequence comes from Raillietiella orientalis, assembly GCA_036172245.1. NCBI lineage: Eukaryota > Metazoa > Arthropoda > Ichthyostraca > Raillietiellida > Raillietiellidae > Raillietiella > Raillietiella orientalis. The sequence continues at coordinate 215,643 of JAYWIR010000086.1, read as the reverse complement.
GTTGCCGAAAATATGTTTAGCCTGAACTACTTCTTAATAAATAAAAATTATTCACTCAAGAAGAGAGGTGGGTGGGTGTTTGCATACCGACTGATCCAGGGGACACGCCTTGGTCTCGTCAGTTTACCAGACGAGGCCGACAATCATTCCAAATTACGGATAGTTGCCTGGAGCTCTGGCATCTCCGGACAGAGTCGCCGCGAAACTCCAGGGCTCAGTGGTTCTAGGGACTCAAGAAACCTGCTCCAGTCGCCCCCAAGAGACTCTGCCAGCTCCAGTCGGAGCCCCCAAGAGACCTAGTGGTTGCCCAAGCATCCAGCATACTGGAGTGATCTTCCTATTTGGGAGGGGAGGGAGGAAAGCTAGTCGCTATAAAAGGTCTCCGAACAGAGCATGCGAGGGGAGAATCGTAGCCCCCAACCGTAGCCACCGCCAGAGGTTCGGAAGGCATCGCAAGGCAGACTGGATCGTCATATACACGCTGCCCCAGCAAGCTATGGAGTGCGTATGCACACGCAACCCACCCGAAGAAATGCCTTGGTCTAGTGTATGCTACAGAAGACATTTCCGGAAAATTTGCCGCAGATAACCGCCTCCCGACGATGACATCTCCGGATAATGTATCTGCGCGAAACTCTCCCGAGATTGCTGTTGGAGGCCGTGTGGCTGCGGTAGCTCCGCGCGTGGCACCAAGAAGTCGTGAGTTCGAATTTCCACATCGAGGATAGACTCCAGAGAAAGGAGAGGATGCATCGTGGGTTCCAAGTCCCTCTTCCCTCCCCCGCAGGATGACTCTGGTGTCGGCCTTATAAGGCTTCGGGTGCGGCGGTAGTGGTGGAAGCCGGATGGTCCCGTGGACTGGCCTCCGGGATTGGAAGTTGATCCCCCGGGGTCCCTCCAGGAATCCAGGAGCTCTTTGGGCTGCCCCCTTGTTTGGGAAAATGAAGCCGTTTGGAAATCTCCTGAAGCTGCTCTCAGTGTCGAAGGTCAAGTGCTCAACTTTCTATCATCCAGCACCACTCCACATGCATACTGTGGTATGGTCCATCGGAAACTTCTGAGGATAGCCTCCGGATTTCATTTTCCAAGGTTTCAAGAGACCAGTTTTATTCAAGTGCGCATTAATCAGTGACATAATTCAAAGTCGTCGTTTTTCTCTCTCATTCATCAATTATCAAGATAGGAATGTTGCTAAAAGTGCAGGGGGCCTTTCTTTGCCGTTCTCTAGTTCTTTAGAGGTTTAACTCCTTGCTTTCCTCAGCTGCAGCCTTTAAAAAGTGATTTGTCTCCCTTCTTCACTTTCACACTTTTTTTCTCAATGTCCTTCACTTTGGCTTATTTTCCTCTTGATTTTCTGTTTACTTTTTTTTCCTTTTGCTTTATACACATATATATATGAAGCAAAAGAAAAAAGGTAAACGTACATATCTATCCATTGAATTATATACATATAATTCGCTCGTTGACAGTTTCACCAAATTGTGAAGCAGCCGACAGGCATCACTTTCTCCAGATTAGTAGTAGTCCGCCGACATAGTCTGGCAACGACCTTTTCGGAACTCGAAGTGACCAGCTGCTCCACAAGCCACCAGTCAGCATTTCAAAGACATGCTCGAAAATGTCAAATCCATGACCTGTCCAACAGTAGGTACGCGCCTGTCTTTCTGCTGTGTAATTCTTACTTGACTCACAGGAAGCGATAGTACAGAATAAATGAATAAGCAAATAATGATCTGACGTCGTTAAAGTGAGCAGCATTAATGTGAAATGCATTGCGCCACTTTGGTGCAGGAATAATCATTTGCTAAATAAGCAGTCTGAAAATTGTCTGCGCAGTGTTTCACTTCAGAGTCCTTCACGCCACGAGGGAATCTTGAATTGCATTCTGAGAAAATCCCTAATGAATTCTTCCTGATATGTTAAGGGTCTTGCTCCCATTTCGCCGAAGTTACAGTCTGTTCCAGAAAAAAAAATCTAATCTGATTATGATCTTGTCTCTCGATGTTTCCCACAAGCATTGCCGGGTGGCAGAAATACAAAAATGCAAGCATTTTCCTGGAGTCCTGCTTCCTTTTTTCCTTTGCTCAGTTAACCTCATGAATAAACGTGCCAATCAGCGTACTTTATTTCTAGTCCTCTGGACTTCTCAGCAGTCTCAAGATCTTATGGGGGTATGGAACTCACCCTCTAGTTCAACTAATTTTCAATGCAAAAGTCTCAGATTATTCGTTTTCTTCCATGATCCTTTTGAGTTCCTGCTATTCATTCTTGAATCTGTTGTATCCATTGTAATTTCCTTTGTTGTATTCTTTAAAAGTCTTTGAATGTTCAGAACGAATCTGTTTTTCGGATAATTTCTAGTTTTGTTCTTGAGCTCTTTTCATGATTCATGAAAATTTTCTGTATCTCGAGTGACTTCAAGTCGGAATTTTTTCATCAAGTTCTATATGTTCATCCGATTGACCGGGAAAACTGATTTTCCAAGTACCCCTCAGATACTGCAAAATGCGTTAGAAATATTTAATTCTTGGAAGGACAAACTGAACAAACTCTTGCAGACAAGCTATCTATTTTGGAAAATGTCCTAGCGTCGTCGTATTCTTGAGAAGGAGGATCTCCTTTGAAATCCTTTTTGAAGCAGGAATACAATCTAACTGCGATCCAGATGCTGGTCAAACTGGGTTAGGAAAATCAGTCCCGAATCCTTTTCTAAAAAAATCCCTATCCCTTGAAGAAAATGGGAAATCCACTCCTTGATAATTTTCAGAGCTACAGCATGTGATTTAGCGAAATCCCTATGTGAAATCGCGAGTGCGCCTCCAGGAATAATTCAAATTACAAAATTTGCTGTTTAAGAAAAGAAGGAACACTCATTGCTCTTTCACGAAAAAAGTGACCCAGAGAAAAGTTGAAACATAAACGTCCCTCTACAAAAAGCATGATGAAAAGCACACGTCTAATAAGTTGCCACTTTAATTTGACGAAATGGATTACCAATCTTATTAATATTAAACGAGAAGGGTTTCATTCTGAAGCACTGCTGTTGCAGGAAGCCCTGGATTTACGATCCACGTCGTGGTATTCCTCGTTTGGGGTTTTCTGATAAGAGTTCAAACTCTTGCTTCCGCATGATTTCCTAATATGAGCCCTACTTAAATCGGTTCGTGAAACTCAACAGATGAATCCAAATTAGGATTAGCGCCCAACTCAAGTGCCAAATGCAAGAACAGTCAATAAGACTCCGAAGGATCTGTTCGCTACTGTATAGAGACGTTTCTTGAAATGGCACTTATTCCAGAAGATGAATGAATGTGTATAAATACATGGTAAAAAAAACTGCATGTAGACATCGAAAAAGTCAGCATATTTAGTGGATTATCCTCTCTATAGACTGGAGCAACTGTATTTAAATACATGTCTTTTTAACCGGATGTCTCTGACCAGCGTGAGCATATTTCCAATGATATGAAAACGTACTAGCCTCCTGAAATTACTACCGGTGAATCCAGATGGAAACAGTCAGGTTTGAAACTCCGGATTCGATTCGTTCTGTTTACCAAGCTTAGAACTACGTTGCAATGCGTCCATCTGGAATAATGCGGCAGTTGCAACCGGAAACCTGAAGAATCAAGAAGTAACCACATTACAGTGTGCTTTTGAGTCACCGACTTTGTAACGCGAACTCATAAAGAGGTTGCTTATTTCGATCTTTTTGCCTTCACAACCGGAGGACAAAAATCCGGCACACTGGGAACACTGTTCGGCTCCGCTTCGCACATGGTGTCCGAGTTTCGTGGTGCTTCCACTTAGCAGCCGCCGTGAAAGGGTGGTGATGCTCGCAACGAAGGGCAACCTTATTCCAGCCGATATCCACTCTGAATAGAGGCCACTTCTTTTCTCAACCTGCTGTTGTGTACGTTGCATTGCAACCTTTGTTGCTGCAGCTTTCCGAATTCATGAAAGGTATGATTAGTTGAGTACATTTTATTGTTTTTTTTCCCAGTCTTGGGAATTTCACTTTGCTTGATTTGTTGCAGTTTTCAAAGATGTAACTCCTTAATTTTTAATGCAATTTTCCTTGATATTAAAATGAAACGCAATCGTTCAGCACATCTGCGTCATAGCCAAGTAACAAAAGATACAGAAACATCAGTATACGTTTCCCATGTTGCTAGTAGTGAAAAAACGCGCATAAGGAGAATTATTTCAGGATACTTGGAACTTACTTTTATCGAATAAAAGTTGTTTTATCGAATTTTGAGAAATGGAATTCAAATGCAAAATGTTCTAATAGCATGTTCCTTGCCATGTTAAATTGTTTTCAAGCACTTTTGAGCTTTGCAATAGTGCAGTGCAAATCACCAAGAAAATTGGAATTTCCATGGTAATTTTGAAAGTTCTGCTAAGGACTTTTGTGTTTAGCGTTATATCATAATTCAAAAGCATGATGCACTAGAGTGGATGTTTCACTAGAACATGCTCCATGAACTTGAAAGTATTCAGGATAAAAGTACATGCAGGATTCATGCAAATGCATGCATTTATTTACACAGTTCTCAGTCTACATGCAGATGTAAATGATGCATAGGGATTTTCCCCATTTCACGTAATGTTTAACTTGTGATTTTGAAATATATCCCAATACAATTTGTTATGTAATGTTATTTAATTATGTAATCTCAGATTCTTGAATCTCATTCATCACAATATCAGCACCAGATTTGTTAGCCTAATGACAGCTCTATTCCAGAATGTATAGTTCTGAAACAGATGAAGAATTGATGCCAAGGGCTTTTCATGTTGAACCAGTGCACAATGCAAATTATGATCCTGGCACAGCATCCAAGTCAGTGGAAGAATACATAATGAGAGTGAGGTAGGAACACTTTTCTTTCTCTCAAAGCTTTTGATACATAGACTAGATGCACTATTTTTACTTAAGAATTATAATTATGAAACTCATTAGACTGAATTCACATATAGAATTGAATCAATGAAGTGTCCTGATGTGGTCACTGCAGAAGTGGATACATCAAAGTTCAAGGTGCAGAGCATTTCTTTTCCTTATGTGAGTATTGGCGAAATACTTGAAAATCTTGTATGTATGCAGTATGAAGATGTTGTGCCTGCCCCAAAAGGTTTAGCTCCTGATACAGCTTGGCAGTTACGTCAAATTTCAGATTTTGCCCATGTAAGGCAATCTTTGGCAACATATCAGTCATTTGTTAGCAAAGGATTCATTTCTTTAAAAGCCATAAATCTGGTAAGTACCCATTTTTTTTCCTTTTATAGGCATAACTGATTTTCAAAGCCAAATGATGATGATGAAAGTGCTTGGTATCAATTCTGTTTCAACAAGTCAATTGATCAAGTCACAGGGGAGTTGGACAACCTTGATAAACACTCTGAAGTAGGCACGCTGCCCTTTCTCAGTATTGTTTTGCAGATGCCACAGGTACAATGCAATGACCTATTCCAACTGAACATTTTTTGCACAGATTTTCTTTAATGCCTCTGTGTGATTTTCATAATTTTTCTTTTCCTGTAGTCTTCAATATTATTGATTGATTGTCAAACTTAAATACGTGAAGATTTTTTTCCCCCCCTTTTGTATGTCTTATTTTACAACTAAATCATGCAGAAATCAATATGTTGATTTTGTGCAACAGCTAACTGTGATCAGTTTGCTTACATATCACATACAATGGTTAGAAGTACTTGGATTCAGTCTTCACAGTATACAATGGGTATATGCACTTCTTGCATGTCTTGAAAAACCTTTGGATCCAGAGACTTGCAGTTTACTCAGGGAATTAGCCCGAGCATGTTCGCAATTTCGTGCTAAATTGGTAAGTATTGGAACCTAGTAACTGATAATGCCTTTTTTTGCGCTTATAGCAAGATATTGGTCAAGAATCTGTAGCATATAACTTACTCATTTGCCTTGTGGCTCACTACTTTGATCAAGTTGACATGACTGACAAACAGATTCCCTCAGATCATCACCCATCATAATGTCTGAAAACTAGCATATTATTAACTGTTTTGTTAAGAAGAAATAAATTAAAACACTACAATGCCAGTATTATATTGTCTTCATTGTTTACAAAATAAGTCCACCGATTTCATATTTGAGAAATGGAATTCAAAAATATAACATTCAGCTTACACACAGTTGTGTCACTAGGGGAAAAAAATAAAAAACCTTTTTTGACGGTTTTGTTCAGAATCTGATTCCATTCCCTTATGTTGATGGCATCCCAATTTTTCCAAAATTACATAAATTCATTAACCACCTTTATGCATTTTAATTAGCATTACTTGCATGCTAAGCATAAAATACATGCATCTGCAATAGACAAGTATGCCCTCAGATTTATTGTAATGCCTGCTTCTATTGATGTGAAAAATTTATTAAGTATGCATTTTAGAGTTCCATGGCAAATAATTATCTAAATGAAATGATCAACTTTGAGATTTTTAAGTCCACTTAAGTGTTGTTCACTTATGCATTCTATTTTAACTTAAAAGATACCATTTGAGTTTGCACCCAAGATCCACCTGAACACCAATGTATAATTCAGTAAATAACTTAGGTGAGCCATTCATATATTATATGCTTATTAATTTAGTTGAACAATATGACAATGTTATCTCAACATTCTATTCACAAATTTGATAATACCTACATGGACAAAGATGACTTTGTAATTCATTCATGTGAAAATTGAAAACATCTTACAACTGTTCTTTTGGATGCAGCTGCACACGGGTTCTGTATTTTAATAAACACACATCTTTGAAAAGCTTTGAAACAGTTCTATTTTTTAAAGTAAACTCATTGTTCTGACTATTTTTCAAACAACATGAAGAAGCTTTCTAATATTTTGAAATGCTGTGGAGTCATCTCTAGCAATTAATGTTATGCTCATATGTTCAATTATCTTATTGTGCAGCTCTTCAGTCACATAGGCAGAAATATCAATCACAATCAAAGTATGTGGGGCGCTCAGGGAGCAGATGAAAAAATCAACTACAAGTTTCAAGACCTGTAAACAGATTAAATTTTTCTGTGAACAAACATTTATTACAATTACCCTTTATGCTCTCCGAACAAGTTCCTGTAAAGATTTTGATACACTATCACTTGTCATGTTGGTGAGTACCACAGAAACTTCCTTGCCCTTTTCTGTAACAGCACCACTGGAATCAGTACAATGCAAGGAAAGCATCTTACCATATCTCGCATACATTCTAGGGAGGATTCCACTGCATTCTCTTATTAAGATTGGCACGTTAGGGTTTTTTTCTTTTATGGCTGCATATTGATTTTCAATAAACTCCCTGAAAACAAGCGTAGTTTGCACTGGTAATTATTTCCTTTATATTATTCTATCGGTTTTCGAAAGAAAATGTATAATGAAATGTGGAATGTGATCAAGCCTCACAAACGGTTTCCTTTTGTCGAAATCAGGATGATATAAACATAGCAACCTAGAAGGCACGTACCTTACACCGTTACTCGAGTTTGATTTTTGGCATAAATGTATGCGAATTTCCTTGATGCTTTTCGAAAATCTCCCTGCATTGTGGGCCATTTTCATGGAAAGGAGCACAACTTACGCAAATTTAATACGCTTAGTTGGAGAACGTTTGTGACCCCGCTTTCTCAAAATCACTGAACTACCATCCAAGTTGGACCACAATACTCCTTCCCAGCCAGTTGGCCTGTGGCGAAGGAGTACCAACCACCCTGCACAGTTCCAGACAAAATCTGGACACCATCATGGGTTCCCGATGGAATTGGATGATGGGGCCGAAGCACCTTTGGATTCATTGCCTCAGATTTATTTTTTGAACTAGTTAGGGACTGAAATTTCCAAAGTGGGGTGTGCAGTCTTGTCCCCGCTTCACTCTTTACCTTCCAACGTTTCGTTGCTCTTTACCATTTGGTGTCAAATGGCTTTCTTACACATCAGATGACTTAACTGTCATGCCAAACATTTGTTCTTTTTTGGAACGGATCAGTATTTTGAATAATTACACGCCAACAAAAATAAGCTCCTGCTATTGATTAAACATCGACATTTCGTGAGTTTGCTTTCAGCAATCAGATATGTTATACGTAGAGGACGAAAATTCTGTTTCCTTGATATCGTGATGGAACGTTTGGGTCAATCTGCTTTTACAACCATCTTCGAAAAAGGAATTTCCCGTGAAACTTTTCTACATGAAGAAGCGCTTGGGTTTTCTTGTCCATATTAGACTCATCTGAGAACTCCAGTCATGGGAAACAAAGTTCAATGACTTGTTCACAATTATAGCTGAAATCTTTTCCTTTTGTATTCCCTGGTACTTTTCACCCAAGATACAAGCTTGATCTAATGATTGCGGTGAAGGAATAACTGCAGTTGCTTTACCATGAAATATGAAAGATGATCGGTATGTTGATGTGAGTTTGAAGAGCAGAAATTAAAAGTTTCAAAATCAGTACTTTATTGATTGATTAAATGCCATTGCATTCACTAATATTGATTGAATTTTCCATATTCATTGCGTAAACTGATGTACACTGAAACATGTTTTTAAAATTCATGCCTTCCGAGGAAAAAAATACCCGGCTATTATTCAGGATCAAATCTTTTTCATTTTAATATGAGTTTTACCGAGTAGCAGTATATAGACAGAAGGATTCAAAGAAATCACGAAATGCACAATTCGAGAAAGATATAGACCTAGATACCCATTCAATTAGACAATGAAAATCACTGGAAATCAATTAGAAGAGATGACCTTTCTTGATGATTGAAAGTGGAAATGTCAGTTTGCGTAATATTAATTACCTGCTTTTTAAAGAGATCACAAATTCGTATTTCACTTGCATTGCCTCCTGCAAAGCGATTAGTTATTTTGTGTGTGTGTGTATTTTCATATCATTTTCATTTCACAGTTTGTATTGTAGGCGTTATTTTTTACAGTCCCCTTATGCTTGAGAAGTGAGAGAATATACACTCTTAAAAGTGCATATTCTCACATTTTATAAAATTCTGTATATGGCCACATTTGTGATATACGAAGACAATTCAGACTTCTGCTGCTACATGTATCGATTTAGGAGAAATTAAAGAACCTAAAACAAAAAGAGGAAAGAAGAGCTGAACAAAGGAGAATGTTAAGTTTTGAATTTAAGCCATGAGCAAAAAAATGACATTATCTGGGTAATTATGAATAGAAGACAAGCCAAACCCCTAATCGAAAACCATTTCATCTAAGCATCTCATAAGTTCAAAAGAAGAGGGTACATCGGTTTTCTGAAAGTTTGCTTGCAGTGGAATTAAAAGCAGAAGCAGAAAAGGAATTAAAAGAAGAAAAGGAAGGAAAGAAAAATTAGTAAAAGTATCGGAATTGGCAAAGAATCCAGGTTTGCATATTATGAAATGCTTTTATACTGAATTACATTCAAACGAGCTAAAACGTTCCCAAATCATTCTCTCAGATCACATCCTCGATCTCCGCACGCTACCGACGCGTTCATTGCTTATCCATGGAGAAAAGTAGCGTCTTTGCTTGAGACCAGTATTTGAAGAGGACAGGAAATTTGGTTTGCTTGACTTTGAATGATGAGGTTAGGAAGAGGTTGAGCCTTTTGGCTTTTTATCCATTAGAAGCACAAGTCAAGACAACTTTCCGACATGGATGTTGGTACCTTTTGTTTGAGAATGGAAAATCCTTATCAGCATAACAACATAAATATAAATATTATTGCTAATATTAATATAAATTACTATCAGTTTGCGTGTAAAAGTCATCAGGATGGGAGTTTTATTCACAATCTAATCCCGGTCTGTTTACCCAACTGAAGAATGTGCTTCGTTGTGACAAATCTAAAATATGCAAACGTATATTGCTTGCACTCCATCTTCAAAAATTTTATGTAAGCGTAGACTGATGTAATGGAAAAAAATCAGATGAACGTTTTTTTGATTTTATAAAATTATGCAAATCTGAGACCTTTTTTTTGTGCTTTCAAGACTAGAAAAATCCGCGGTTGGTCCGATTGGGGTTTTTGATTTTTCTCAGAGTTGGTCTTCAGCTTCCACAAAAACTGCAGCTGACAAAAGCTCCTGCCCATTTTCTGCCTGCTTATTAAAAGTGGATCTGTATTTCCTTTCACCATTTGAACTTGTAGGCCGTGAGAGTGGGTCCGCTTTCCCAGCACCGAGGCTTTTCGCATTTCGTAGATGTACATGGGATAAAGCGAAATTTCAACTGTTTGCCGCTTTCGAAGCTCATTCAAGAGTTCACCAGCTATTTATGACCACGATTGATTTTCATGGCCAAGTGAGAATTTCCCGGATTTACATTCGAAGTAGGCGATACGAAACTTGAGGATCCTTCTGGACCTGAGTTTATGGACACGCAAGATGCCTGCTGATTTCCATACCCGGATCCCTGCGGCCCCTATTCGATTGCAGTTGCGGAGCTGGGGTTCACGCAACCTTGAAGAAATGTGCACCACGCCTCACTATTGCCGTTGGCATCCGCGGTATGTTTCCCACCAGGTCATTCCGCGGAGTTTGTTTCCAGCAATGAACTTGCCATTCGGGCAGGGCGCTTGGCCTGTGCCACGTGCCCGAGCTCGACGGAACCCAACGTTCGACGCGCGGAGACACGGAGGATGGAAGAAAACAAAAGGGAAAACAGAATAAGCAGGCAGATTATACACGGCGACATCCTTGAGGAGATAAGTGCGTGGGGAAGCCAAGCCCAAGGTTCGCAGCAAGGTGGTGTTGCAGATAGGGTGGGAAGCGGAACGCACGTGATCAATGGAAACCACGTGCTGAGGAAGATGGAAATGATCTCTTCCGACCATCCTTTACATAGCGGCTTCACCATATAACGAACTGCGCTCTCGGTGTGTGGGGTTTCTAATTTTTTTTCCAATTTAGATGAAAATGAAACTTTTGAAGGCAGTGGTTTCGTGGGAGCGGGAAGGAAGGATCGGAGCGGGTGGTCTTTGCGTGCACGCCCGGTCCAATGAAAGCAGCGGGCGGAGAAGGCGAGCTTGAAGATCCTGGACAACAGCCGTGTTTTGTCCAAATCCTTGGGTCCGGCGCGCTCCCATTGCAATGCGAAGCTGACCAGCAGGCTTTTCGCGGAGGGAATTCCCCTGGACTCTGCCACGGCTTCCCCCGTGTTCGGCGAGAGAGCTCTCGCCCGTTTGTGTGCCTCCAGGAACGTGGGGTGCGATGCAGCCACGCTACGACATGCCTGCTCGCCAAGTGCTGAAGAAACGCCCGCCTGGAGTCTCTTCTTTAACGCTGTCCATGCCACCCGAGGGTGCGTGTGGTAGCTCTTCAAGTTGGGGGTACCCCCGGCAGGGACAGCCTTGTGAATCCAGGAAGGGCTCCGGAGGAGGAAGGAGTCTGTATTCCTCTCACTCTTGGGAGGGAACCATCTCGTTCTTATTCCCTACGGAGGAACCCCCTGGAAAATATCCACTCCTGTTTTCCTCCCCTGAAGAGAACTCTGAAGGAACGCTTCCCGATTTCTCTGGAGGGCGCTACCCGAAGGGAGCAGAGCTCTTCTTGGAGAGGCATCAACGAACACCATGGTACTCAATGGAGGGTATCCCCCCTAATCGTGGGGATGGACGGCTTCATTTTCACAATCGGAGGAGAACCCCGAAGAGAAACGGCTCTCTGATTCCTGGAAGGATAACGGAGGGTCCACTTCCTATCCCGGGGCCAGTCAACGGGGCATCTGTCTTCCACCAGTGCTGCCGTACCCGAAGCCCGTAGCCCAAACAGCGTCATCTTGCGGAGGGAACTGGAACCTGCGACGCAACCCCCATTCTCTAGCGTCTATCCTTCCCCAGGCGGGATTCGAACCCGCAACACCTGGCGACAGGATGAGAGGCCGCCAGCTTCACCTGACCGCTGGAAGGTGTGAAGCCTTCGCCTCGCGAGAAGAACGCAAAGTAGCGCAGGGTAGGGAAAGAGGCAGTGGGACTCCTTCCTTCCTTCTTTTCTTCCATGGGTGCCTGGGACGTCCGGACATCTTGGCACCCCCCTCTGTTACAGTTTTCGTTCCCTTGGACACTACGGGGTAGGGAATCCTGCTCCCCTTCGCCACTCGAAGGCATGCGGGGTCGCGGGTCGTCATGCGGCGCACGCGAAGCCGCCGTGGGGTAGCGAGGAAGGGTGGCCGCGTGACACGTTCGGAGCAGCCCAGCGGGCCGCATTGCGACCGGGGTGGGGGGACGAAGCGCTCCCACCTGCACATGCGCACTGCGGGAGACCTTCTACGAGAGGGCGTTGCGGGATCGGGCAGGATGAGCTGGAAGCGTGGAGGCGGCAGCGGTCTTGGGGAAGAGGGGGGGGGTCGCGGGCTTCCCCTCCCCTTCCTTCTTCCCTGCCGCCGCCGCGCGTGCTGAGGGCGATCGCCCGGCGCGTCTGCGGGACCGTCGTCTTTCCGCCTCCCTTCCTCCCGCCTTTTCCTGCCTCGGCGTCTCTCTTGCCGCCGCGCCTCCCCGGGAGCGTCGCCGGAGCTTCGCGCGCAGGTTGCGAGAGGACTCTGGGCGACTCCAAGGCGAGTGGGGGGACCGAGAGGGAGGAAGGGAGGAGGAGGGTGCGCATCTTCGTCCCCGTCCCTCTTGATCCTCCGCGAGAGGTCGGTGGCTTGATCGATGCCATTCCTGAACCGGGACGCCCCTCGCGTGCGCCGCCGCTGCCGGCGCGCGCGAAGGAGCGACTCGCCCGCCCTCTCCCGGCAGTTCCATCCGAGGTGCCTCCCCGCTGCGAGTGTCGTCGTCGCCGTCGCTTCTTCCGGGAGGGACCGCGAGGGGAAGAGGGCGAAAGGAGCAGCTGTGAACTCGTCCTCTCCTCCCCCCTGCCGGGAAGCGGAGACGGACGCGCGCAGGAGGGTCCTCCCTTCCGGTCCGGATGCCACTCCCCTCCCCCCTTCCCTGAAGCTCGGCGCGCGCCAGCAGGGGCTTCCCTTCCTTGCAGCCCCTTCTGAGGAACGTTGCCTCTTTCATCCAGACATCCCGCGTCTTCCAGGTCTCCGTCTGAGGACTCTCTCCCCCGTGGCAAAGAAGGTGTTCCTTACCGCCGCCTGCCTCCGGATCCGAGGGATGGGAAACGACTGCCCGAAGGGCCCTGCGACTCGGGGCACTCTGCCCGAAGCTCCCGGCAGCTTTCTCGATCGCATCCTGTCCGGAGGGTCAGACGAAGGGCACGACCGCCCCCTCTACCGGCTGGCCGACTACCGCGGCGGCGGGCAGCTCTTGGAGGTCCTCCGGACAGCGGGCCCGAAGGGGGTTGAGGCCCTCCTCCGAGGAGAAGTCCTCCGGGATTTCCTGTACGAGGGCGGCGAGGGGCGAACGATGACCAGGACGGACTACTTGAGGTGGGCCCTCGAGGACGAGCGCCAGGTAGGCGGGATGGGATGGGAGGGGCAGGGAGAGCGCCCAACCTCAGGAGGGGGTCTCCCTCAGGGAAGAGAAAGTGCACTTCCTCAAAATAGCTGTCTCTTCTCTCCTTCCCTGCCCGCCTGCTTCCAGACGTCTCCGTCTCCATGGATACCAGGAGCGGAGGCGACCTGTCCGCTGACGTTGGCAGTCAAGGCGGAAAGGGGGAGGGATGAAGTGACTTGGAGGACTTCTCCCCCCTCCGCGTCACCCCCATTCCTTCTCGAGGGTGGGGGCGGGGAGAAAGGGCGAAATTGAATCTTTCTGTAGCTGTCCTCGGGGGAAGTCTCCAAACAACCTCGGGCTTCGACGCGAAGGGGGTGGCGCAGGAGAGACGGAGTTGCGGAGGGAGAAAGAAAGAAGGGGATAACCTGTTCCACCCTCCCTTCTTCCCGTGGAAGGGACGCCTCCTCCTCCTCTCCCTCCTTTCCTCAGGATGGGCGTATCCCACCTGAAGAGAAGCGGGGGAAGATGGTGGGAAGAGAGAAGGGGGGAGGAGTGGACCATCGAAGGGGGTTTTGTCTCCCCACTGAGCCCCAGCCACGCGCAGGAAGCACTCGAGCCCCTGCTCCCCGACTAACTGGGCCACGAGGGGGAGAGTCGTCTTCCTTTTTCGGTGGGCAGCTGGAGGGTCACCTTCGCGGGAAGCTAAGAGATCATGACCCATTCTTCCGCTGGGAGGACCACTTCGGCTGCTGGCAGCTGCCCCGCAGGGGGCGCCTCGGGGAGACGCTACTCCACGTCCTCCTCATCTGCAACACCCGGGAGCACCTGGAAGTCGCCAGGATACTCCTCAAAGCGATCCCAAAGCTCTGCCACGACGTCATCGAAGGGGAGGAGTTCCTGGGTAAGTCGGAACCGCCCCTCCTCCCTCCCGCGCTCGTGCGCGCTCCCGGGGATGGTGGCGCCGCCGCAGCAGGGAAAATTTCCGACCCGGTCCAGAAGCCAAGAGGGGGGGAGGGGGGAAATTAGCTCTGATCGCTGCGGCGTGGGCACCGTCCTTTCCCCTCCATCTGACCTCGCTCGTGTCCTCCACGCCCTTAGGGGTCAGCGCCCTGCACCTGGCCATCGCCAACGCGGACAACCAGCTGGCAGCCATGCTGGTGCGCAGCGGGGCATCCATCAACCAGAGGGCCACAGGTTGGTTGGCGGCGGCGTCCTCCCGGCAACGCTCCTGCCCTTCCGCTTCCATCCAAAAGGCACGTTCTTCCTGCCGTACGACCAGCAGGGGCCGCAACCTTCGAAGGTCACCAGCTACGAGGCCTTCTGCTACATGGGCGAGTACCCCCTCTGCTGGGCAGCCTGCATGAACAACGAGACCATGTACAATTACCTCCTGGACCGGGGAGCCGACCCGGAACTCCGAGACTCCCTGGGGAACTCCGTGCTGCACGTCCTGGTGGTCAACGACAACAAGGTGAGGGAGACGGACACCTTTCCCCCTCAGTCCGCTGCTCCTGTTGCCTCCTTTCCCTCTCCTGCAGGCTATGTACCGGTACGTCTTTTGTCACCCGAAGAGGGCAGCCAGACGCATCCTGAGCAACAAGGACAACCTGACCCCGCTGACCCTGGCATGCAAGCTTGGCCGCAGCAGCATGTTCTGTGACATCTTGGAGTTCGACTCGGTCATCTTTTGGAAGTTCTGCAACATCTCCCTGATGGCATACCCCCTGAACCTCGTGGACACCATCCTGCCCGACGGCTCCACGAGTGAGTGCAGTCTTTCCGGCCCTCTCCCGCGCAGAGGGGTGCGTCGGGCACGCTCAGGCGGCCGAAGGCAGCCCCCGCGCTCCCGACGTCGCCTGTGATCGGTGCCAGGGACTACGCCATCCGGCATCCCTCTTTCCTTCCTCTTCATCCTCGCCCAGAGCTGGTGGCGGCGGAGGGAGCACGCGCGCGGGGGGGAGGGGGAGAGAAGCGGGCTTCCGGCCTCGAGGGACCACCCCATTCCTCTCCCTCGGGCCGGACCGACCCTCCTCCCCAAGCTCCCGTTTTGCTCTACTCCAGACTGGAACTCGGCGTTCATGATCATCCTTCGGGGTGGCAAGGAGGAGCACCTGAACATGCTGGAGGGCTCCATATTCCAGAAGCTCCTGGAGGAGAAGTGGAGCGCCTTCGCTCGGGTAACGGCCGCCTCCAGCGTCACTACTCCCGAGAGGAAGAGGAGCCTCGCACGCGACCTTACTCTGTCCCTCCTCCCTTCTTCCTCCTTCCTCCTCCCCTTGTCTCTTCTCCCTCCGCCTACTGAGTCACTACCCCCAGAATGAAGGGGAGTCTCGCACGCGGCCTTACTCCCTTCTTCCTCTTCCCCCCCTTTTTCTCTTCTCCCTCCTGCTTATTCCCCGTTTCCTGGTATGCCTGAACGTCATCCGTTTGTTCGCTACTCCTGATGAGAGGAAGAAGAGGGGGCGGTTCCAGTGGAGGTGAAGTTCGTCCAGAAAAACTGTGGCCCGAAACGAAAGAGGAGAGAGAATCTCTCCTCCCGCTTCCGGCAGCCTCCTCTTCCCTTTTTTCCCTCCCCTCCCGCTTCCAGAAGCCTCTTCCTCCCTTTTTCTCCTCTCCTCTCCCTCCTGCCTCTCGGGGTCGGGACGCACGCGCGCGCAGCATGGGCGCCAGATCACCCGTCGCCTCGCCCCTCCTTCCAGAGCCTCTTCAAGAAGCGGCTGATCCTCATGCTGGTACACCTGACCAGTCTCAGCATTGCCGTCTACCTGCGGGTGCCGGTATACCTGCCAGAGGACTTCCCGGAAGTGGACCGGTACAGACAGTACATCCGCTACGCCTTCGAGATGGCGTCCATCGCCAGCAGCCTCTCCTACCTGTTCCTGCAGGTGGGCAAGGAGCTGTGCAACCACGGGATCTCCCGCTATCTGCAGCAGCTGGTACCGCCGGGGGGCAGCCTACCCACGCTTCCAAAGAGGGGAAGGGGGGATGACCCTGGGCAGTGACCCTGCGTCGTCCTTTCCAGAGCCACAACCTCACCAAGAGCATCTTCCTGTTCAGCAACCTCCTCGTCCTGATGTGCGTCCCCTGCAGGCTGCTGGGTTACCGGATCGAAGAGGAGACCCTACTCATCATCGCCATTCCCTCGGGCTGGTTCTACCTCATGTTCTTTGCTGGGTATCCGGGGCACGGGGGATGAGGGAAAAAATGACTCTAACTGCTGGGAGAGGCCTGGCATGCTGTCCTGTCCGTCCTCTCCAGGTCGGCCAAACTCACCGGTCCCTTCGTGACCATGATCCACAACATGATCACCAACGACATGTTCATCTTCTGCGTCATCTACCTGGTGTTTCTTTTCATCTTCACGCAGCCCTTCTTCTTCCTCCACAAAGATAACTCCATGGTCAGGGATTCCAAGTTCTCGTCCTACCACGCCACGTGGATGGGTCTCTTCCACATGACTCTAGGAGAGTACGACGTAAGGAACGCTCCTGCTTGATCTTCCTTAGGGTGCAAGTGGTGGTGATGGGACGTCCGGTGCCTATCACCCACCTATTCCAAGGAGAGTGGTTTCCCTAACCCGCTTCTGGCCCTCTCCTTGCTTTCTCTTCTTTCTCCAGGAAGCTGAACGCGCCTGCGCTGGGTGGACTCTTCCTTTCCTCTGCACTCTTCTTTTTTTTCCTCTCCCTCCTCGCTTCCTCATTCCTTCCTCCTTTCCTCCTCCCTGTCCTCCCTTTTTTCCTCTCCCACCTCCTCTTTTTCTCATTCTTTCCCTCCTCATCTTCCCTCTCCCCTCCCCTTCGACGGAAGGAAACAACGACAGGCCCCTCCGAGGAGACGATGACCCTTCTTTTAGACCTTGATCCACGCGTCCCTTACCCCACTTGCTCTTCCTGCCAACGCTCGTCTCCCGGCGGGAACCACTTATTTCTCCTTCCTCCCTTTCTGCCTCCCTGCTGGACGACCCGGCCATTCCAACCACCTGACTCCCTCCTCGGTCGGTATCACTTCTTCTCCTCGCCCCCATCGCCTACGCGACCCGATGGACCACCACCACCCAGGTTGGAAGGCAGATTCAGGGACGGGTCTCGTGTGCGGGAAAGGGGGGTGGGAGTCGACTGAATTCCATGGAAACATGCGCTGTCCCACCACGAGGCTCCACGCCGTTGTCTATAGCCTACCCAGAAGTGCGTGCAGCAACCGGAGCGCCAACGCCATCTCTTCCTCTTGGGCCGCGCCTGGAGATGGACGTCTTTCCGTCTTTCCCCGAGTGCCCTTTCGTGATGCCGACTCCTCCCCCTCCCTGGGACTGGAGTGCATCCCTCTCGCGATCCATCCGAAGGGAGGGCGTTCCATCCTCGGCCAGCGCGTGCCTTCGTGTCGTCCGCGATGACCTTGGATATCGGTACCGTCTGCTACCCCCTCCCCTTACCGTCTCAGTTTCCCTTCGCTCGCCTGGAGAGACAGGAGGACTGTCGGTCAGGATCCGCGGAAAAAACCTGAAAGTTGCAACCGGGAGGCATCCTTCGGACGGCCTCTAGAAATGAGGAACTATCGGGAGGGCCAGGGGTCCCCTCCCAAGCCTGCCATCTACCGTGCGCGATCTTGCGGCCTTTGGGAGGGATGCCGAGGCTCCCGGAGGGAACAGACTCTGGAAGAGGGAAGGCCTGCTGGTTGAGGTGCAGTCCGCCACGTCCCGGACCGCTTCCTCTCCTCATCTTCCTTGCCCGCTGACCCGGAATCCTTCCCCTTGCACCTTCCCATCGATTCGCTTTCCGGTCTCCGTCTTCCGGAGGCTTTGTCGCCCCTCCAAAGAGGGTCCCGGACGCATCTCCGCGGCACTAGCAGACCCCGGACACCCAGATTCCCGGAAGAGGGAGCCAATGCCTTTTCTTCCGGGAAGAGAAGGCGGAGGTCCTCCCTCCCGCACTTGCCCCTTCCGCCGTCCCGCGAGCATCCCGTGCGTTGCAGTACTCCAGCCTGGAGAGCAGCTCCTACCCCAACCTGACGCTGATCGTCTTCGCGTCCTTCTTCATCCTGGTGGTCATCCTTCTCCTGAACATGTTCATCGCGATGATGGGGAACACCTACGCCACCGTCACCGAGCGCAGCGAGAAGGAGTGGATGCGCCAGGTGAGCGTGCAGGAGGACACTCCGGGGCCGGGGGAGGGGTCGAATCTCCGTCCTGTTCCCTAACTCGCTCCTCTCCTTCACCGCCTACTCCACCTCCTCCTCTCCAGAGTGACCACTCCACCATCCGTTTCTCTCCAGTGGGCCAACATCGTCATCGAGCTGGAGAGGTCCATGACGAAGGCGGAGGCGAAGGAGACGCTCAAGGCCTACTCCATCAACCTAGGAGAGGAAAGCGATGGGATGGAGACCATGAGGCTTCTCATCATCGTCAGCAAGAAAAAGACGAGGGCGAAGCAACGCAAAGGAGCGCTGCTTAACTGGAAGGTGCGTTGAGGTCCCTTCCGCTCGATTCTTGAGAGAGGATGCATGGATACGCGTCTGGAAACTGCTCACAAGGCTGCAAGCACTCTTTCTCCCTCTTCCCTTCCTCCTCTTCTTTCCAGTCCTTCCCTGCGAAGCCGCCCGCGTATGAACGGTACCGAATGCGTCCTCCCAGATTGACCCGCGAGTTTGTTTGTTTGTTTTTCTCTTAAACTCCGTGGTGTTTCAGAGGGCTGGAAAGCTGGTCATTCAGACGTTCCAGGAGAAGAAGTGCACCGCTGACCAGCTAAGGTCTCTTATATGGAAAGAGCAGATCTTTGACCTGTGAGTCCAGGGAGGTAGTGGGGTGCAGAATCCCATAGGATTTCCTCCTTCCTGGTGCAGGGTAACCACGGAGAACGACCATGAGCTCAACTCTCCCTCGTCCTCCTCGCTGTATCCGTGGATGCTACAGCACCGCGAGGATGGGTGGGGACAGGTGAATGGAATGGACTTACTGGCACTGAGGACTGGGGGAGAAAAAGGAGGAACGGGCATCCACGTCGAAACGGGAAACACAGAGATCAATGCTGGATCTCATAGCAGCTGGAGGGATACGAGACCTCCAGAAGAGCTCACCACGTCCGATAGAAGGAGATGCTTCCTCGGTCGTGGACAGCGCATAGAGGAACGGTTACTCCCGAGGGAGAAAGAAACTCCGGGAAACAACGTGGGAAAAGTTGAGCGTGGGATCACCCACGACAAGCAAGGACTCTGGTTCCAACTCTCCAACCCCGCCGCTCATCGTCTCCTGTCACACCGTGACACGTGTACCACTGCCTGTGGTCTTCGTGACCTCGTAACTGCCGCCCACAAGCATGGAGAGGCCGAACGCCGGCTTTGTAAGAGGAGTCGCTTTTTCAAAGAGAGGGCGAGTCCATTCTCCAGAAACTCCATCAACGACTCCTTTTCCTTGGCAATGCAACATCCGAAGAACGGGGAGGTCAGGAACCATTTCTGCTCTCCGGAAAACAAGCAGAGCGATGCACCGCAGGATGATAGACCGGAAGCGTGCGAACGTACCTCCGCGAGGGTCTGTTTTCCGGAGGTTGAGGGGATTACGACTCTCTCTAAGGTGGTCTCCTGGCAGGACGGACCACCAGTCTGATTATATGTTAAGATATCAGAAATACACAGTCGCAATCTGAGGACAATGGACTAACTATGGTGAACGTATTTCGGAAGAGGGGTCGGGACTTGGACACGACGGCATCGCACTCTTGAGTCTTGGATCTGAGATGTCTTGATAGAGGAAACTTCGTTTACCTGCTCATGTATTCCCTCGTAGAAAATTTTTCTTCTACTCGTTCCCATCATACAACTTCTTTTTTCACACTGGTTAGTACATCAGTTTTGCCTTCAAAACTTGAAGTATTAAAGATGCTTCTCCGTCAAATTTTTCCCTGTATCTGGTTTACAACAACGACGAAACTCATAGTGGCATGCAAATCTCCTTCAAGGTTCAATTAGTGAGAAAAATCCAATGAAGTAATACGAAAATTTACAAAAAGGAGAAAATGAAGCTTTCTTGAGTAAGACAAATACGATCTTTTAGCATATTATGAACACAAACTGTTCAGAAAATGGATTAGGAAGTGATTAATTTGATGCCTAACTTCCAAGTGTACTTGGTATTATTCAAATATATTCGTGTTCAAGATAGAAATGTAGCAATTTTCCTCACTCGAGTGTCACGAACGCAAGATCTCAGAGACAGTATTGCATCCTCTGCTGGAAGGATCTCGCACTGTGGTATCAATATCGATAAATGCACTACCATGTCGTCAGCTGCAGTTTCATAGAATAGTGTTCTCATTTCTCGTATTGTGACCATCCTGTAAGAAAAAAGGTCCCTATTTTTTTTATATCTTGGAAGCTGCTTCTTGTTTATTAAATGCCCTACGTTTCATTCGAAGTTCACAAATTTATAGCCGTAAGCAAGGAATAAAATGGAAGAGAACAGCACAAATTCCTTTTCATATTCTCCCGAAACCTTTGGGACGAACCGGTTTCGGTTTCCTTATTCCCACATTCGATTACCAAATGCCAAAACAAGTCCTGTAACTATGTATCCTTGCTCTCAGTCCCACATCTCGGTTGGACGTAACCCAACGCTTTGGTCTTTCAGGGAAGGATTCCCTTCCCTTACTGTATGAAATCATGATTCAAAACAGCACTTGAAACTTTTCTTAAAACTTATTTATCCTGGATTTTGAATTTTATCATTCTGAACAGAGTAAATATGTATATATATATTTTTGATTCTCTCTCTTACTTAAAACAATTGCCTTCCAAGTAATAATAAGTATAACAAATAATAAAAAGCAGAAATAGTGCACTGCTTATACTTTCAAATCCATTTCAAAAAGATCGATCTCTCACAAATTTCTTCGATGTAGTAAAATTTTCATGTGTTGAAAATAAACTCCCAAGCTTTATTGGGCACTTGGAAAGGAAATGTGTTTCTTCTCTCATTTTTCAAACATAACACATATTTCAAATATGGAACAACGATTTAAAAAGAAGTATATTTGGGATCACTGTGCTGGTACCTTGTGGATTCTTCACGGAGTGGTTTGCTTTTGATTGCTGCTGGAAAATGGTCATTTCTATGGAATATAGAAGCGTTACGACACAGCCTCATGGGCAATGATAAACAACATAAAGGAAGTGGGAAATTTCACTGTTTTAGAACAGCCTCAGCAGAAATTTAGAAAAAATGTAAGACTGCATTTGGGAACGAGATGCTCATTTCAGTAAGATATCACAAGTATTTCCCGACTGGTTTAGTTCGCCAATACTTATCGAAGAGAATTTGAAAAGCAGCTCCAATAGCATAGATGAACTGCCATATCTTGACGGAGTTTTGAAAACATCCCTTGCCAAAAATGGCATTGCTGCGTCTTTTCCAGGTATTGCTGGTGTGGCTAACTGAATTTTCCGTGAGTTTAAAAAATGTAACTTCGGTAGTATAATCCGCTTTGTTATGTGCAATTCACATCTGACAAAAATGCCTTGGTTGGTCAGAAATTTGTTTGCAAAGTTCTGCAATCCAGTCATTGAGAAAGACTTGTTTTCTCTACATTTCATAATACCAAATGAGAAAAAAAAAAAGACTCGAGATAGCATATAAGGATTTGGTACTTGGGAAATTTACTAGTTCAGAAATGTTGTTATCATAAATTTGTATTTATATGAGTTGGATATGGGTCTAATGATAACCTTAATTTACATTCTTCAAATCTCAGTTCAAGAAAAATTTATCCCATGGCTAATACATGCAAATCAGCATTGGAATTATAGACCTCCTGATGCATGCATTTGTTCACCCACTGGCAGTGGAAAAACATTAGCATTTGTTTTACCAATAATTCAGGTAGCTATCCTTAGTAAAACAATTATATTTCAGCTGATCATTCGAGAAAAAAGTGAAACAACTGATCACACATTTTGACAATTTAGCTTTTGAAAGGAAGAGCCATATGCAAGATTTCAGCATTGGTAATTCTTCCTGTACAAGAATTAGCTCAGCAAGTTTATTCAGTCTTTGAAACCTACTGCCAAAGTACAGATTTGAAAGTTCAAATAGTTGGTGGTAGAACATCATTTGCAGAAGAACAGAAGAAGTTGATTTTCAAGAGTAAGACTTTAATTGCAAAGATAATTTCCAGAAAAATCTGTTCTAGCAAATGGAAAAATTTTTTGTAGAACTGATATCCTTGTGGCTACTCCAGGACGACTGGTAGATCATCTGCAAATGACTTCAGAACTGGACTTCAGTGAACTGCAATTTATTGTCATAGATGAAGCTGATAGAATGCTCCAAGAAATAAAAAACAATTGGTTCAAGCAATTAGAAGAAAAAATTGGTATTGGTATGTTGAAATGCTAGAAAAATGCAAGTGATCCCTTTTTTCGGTGTAGCTGATTATCCACTGACTGCTTATGCAATGAAAGAATATAAGAATCCTCCTCAAAAACTGTTGTTTTCTGCCACCCTTACATATAACCCAGAAAAACTTCAGCAGTTGGATTTATTTGAACCAGTGTTGTTTAAAGCTATTAAAGCAGCTCAGCAACGTAAGTTTGATATTTATCATGGAAATAGATATGGGTATGAATTTTTGCTTCACAGAGGAACAGATTGTAGATTCATCACTCTTTATTACCTCTTCTGCTTTGAGGGAATCATATGTTGTATGTGAACCTAAAATGAAACCTCTAGTATTACATGAACAATTAAAATCTGGAGCTTGGACCAATGTGCTTTGCTTTACTCACTCTTTGCAAAACACACACAGATTGTACTTATTGCTGAATGCTCTTGGTGGGATTCAAGTCAAAGAATTTTCGTCAAGGTTAAGTTCCCAGGAAAGAAATCAGGTGTTAAAGTTATTTTCAAGTGGTCAGCTGAATATGTAAGAGCAGCTATGAATAATCAATCATATGTTTAGCTTGCTAGATTAGTGTGTACGGATGCAATGGCTAGAGGAATGGATATAGACAATGTTAAGTGGGTTGTCTCTTATGATATCCCTAACCATCCCAAAACTTACATACATCGTGTGGGACGGACAGCACGTGCTGGTAGATCTGGATGTGCTGTTACTATGGTTTGTAATCATGAGGTAAATTCAGTTTGCAACTTCAGTAGTTCATTTGTTGCATTAAGATCCATCATTTTCTCAGTTTGTTGAAAGAGTTGAATAAAGAGAACATGACAGCTGACGAAGTACCTCATATAGACTGGAAAGAGCGAAAACCCTTGTATCAGCGTTGCTTGCAGCAGTTATGTGAAACCCTCAAGGTTAGTACTGTTCTACTTACTTGCTTTTGCAGTTTCTATCCTGTTCAGGAAGAGAAATTGAAATACAGAAGAGAACAACAAAAGTCAGTGAAAAGTAGAAAGAAAACAATAAAAATGAAGTCGTAACTTACACAAACTAGAAATCTAAAGGTATCCAGAGAAATGCAAAGATAAATATGTACCTAAAGCTTCTTATGATTTGCTTTTTCCATGTGGCAAAGTGACACTGATACATTCATTGCACAACAAATAAATCTATACTATACTGTTAGACCCAGCTCATAGTTATCTTCTACAGTGTCAATAGTATGCATGGCATTCTGTAGGATCCATAATGCCCAAAAGAGCTCATGGTCTCAACGACTTTTCTTTAATGGCATTTGTCAGAGTATATCAGGAAAAGCGGTTTATGTCGTTTTCGTTCGAGTTTTTACACAATACGGAACTTTGGTGCAAGTCGGTCATGTTCAGATTCAGCACGAGTGTGCTAAGCATTTCCGTGCATTCTTCAGGCCATCCCAGCAGCTTTCGTCTTAGGCCCAACTGGAATCCCCCCCCCGGACGCCACGGAGGATAATTGGGAGTTTTCCCAGACCGACAGGCGGTGTGCTAATTTTCGTGGTGAACGTAGCGAAAGCAATCCGGTGGGAATTCACATGTCGCAAGTCTGCTGGCGATGTCGTACGTGGAGTGCGCTTGGCCTGTCCCGAGGGCTTTACCCCGGAGGTCGTGTACTCTTTTGCCGTTCTTGGAAGCCCTTTCTCCTTTCCGTTGCTGTTGGCTGCTTCCATTTCCGTGGCAAGTTGCTTACAATTGCGCTGTCGCCGGTATTTTGCACGGGCCCCTTAGGGCAGTTCCGCGCAAAGACGTCCCATCTTTCCCTCTTCAGCTGCTTGCTGCCTCCCTGCCGATTCGGTCGCCGTTGCTCAAAGTGGTCAGGTCGGCTTTCGAACTGACCGGAAGTTTGTTTGAACGTTGCACGCAGTCGGTGCATTCGGTCCTTAGGATCCACTGGCTCCTAGGCTGAAGTATTACAATTATCCGAAAGATAATGGGGTGCTCCAGTTTTACGGCTAAGCACATACTTTGTTCCCGTCTTCAGAAACACAGATACGTTTCATTAGGCAAATGATCTCATCCCGGGGAAACGAAACACTTCCACCTTCAGTTCTAACCGCCGTAAGAAAGAACTGCCTCTTCTGGTTTGAAAAGTGTCCATATATGTGTTTACTCTGTTCAGAATGATAAAATCCGAAATTCAGGATAAATGAGTTTTAAGAAAAGTTTCAAGTGCTGTTTTGAATCGTGATTTCACACAGTAGCAACCTCATTCAATCCAAAAAGGCAGTTGAATTTGGCGACTCGATTTGGAAACTTTCCGGATGTTCGATGCTTGCAAGATGCAGAAAAATGCAGCTTCTTGCAAAAGTCTGGTGATCAAACAAAGATCAGCACCGTATTTCAAGTGGTTCCCTTATTTAGAAGGTCTGTAGCATTATATGACGAATTAATATTGCTTGCAACTCGAAAGCCTATTCCTATTTTTTTTTTCGTTTTTTATCATCCCTGCATTATGGAACTTTTGCTGCAAAAGTTTCACCACGTGCTCATTCCTCCGCTGCTTCAGTCTCCTCATATTCTCTGGGGGTTCCCATTTTATTTTTTAGCTTTTCTTTAGGAAATATGGTTTTCCCTCTTGTGCGAGGTAATCTCTTGTCAGTTCAGTACACTTTTTGGAAAGGGGGGCATTCGTTCGAAGAAGTGTGTGCATGCATTAGGTGCATGCGTGACGAAAGCTGGAGACTGGTGGAATGTTTTTCCAGGCTTGGACACGGGCGAGCACATGCGAGGAGTTAGCAGCCTGGAGTGGTAAGGTGGAGAACAGCACTCCGTGGGTCGGTGCAGGAAATGAAATCCACGTTGCACTTTATGAGTTGAGTGCAGTCAGACGAATAGGAATGCTTCCGTGTTGAAGATCGTACTCCCAATACGCGAGAGCTTCGAAGGTTTGAAAGCGAAGCCCTGCTTTTTCGCACATTTCCTGACCTCAGCTTCCTTCCGCGGTGTGCGATGAGTATTTGGAAAGGCGTTGGCGGTGGGCACCCGTGAGGCGTTGCTCGTTCACGTGTTCTCCAGGAAAACTTTCGTCTTCATCCCTGAAAGTGTTGTTGCGAATGCTTCCGCTTGTTTGATCCGCCCGTCACCCTGCAAAGGTTTCTCCTCTATGTGCCAGCGGTGTAAAAGGAAAACGCACAGCAGCCTTATCCCAGACACGTGTGTAAAATATAAGTGCTCACGGACGTGTGCACCTTCAGGACGGGAAGGAGGAAGGAACACGGCAGGCGGCTTATTCTTGTGGTGCCAACCGGGACCCGCTGTCCCGGCGATTTCGAACACGTGTCCTGTCGGAAGGTGTTTCGACTTCTTGGAAGATCCCTACGGGATCCTCCGGGTCGCAAAGCGGTGTTCCGGAGAGTAGACGCGGGAGACGGACACCCTCGCTGCGGGTGCAACAGCTGGGCAGCTTGCGGACAGACCGACTCGTTTGTACACGACGTCGTACGTCCGGATTCGGGATGCCGGAATACGCGTTTGCCGTGAGCACATCGTCCGGATGTGCGCTGTGACGGGGTGTACGTGATTTTGCGTAAAGCTCTCCCGGAGTGCGTCCGGCGGTGCACCTTTGGAGGCGGGGTCGCCTGCCACGCCAGCCACCCTCGGCGCCGAGCCGGCGGGGTGGACCGCAGCAGCTGCTGCACAGCTGGCACCCGCGCGTGCACGGTGGTGTTTCGAGCGGAAGAGTGGCACAACCCGACCACGTACGTACGGCCTTGTGGACACCGAGGTGCCGGGGAGCCTGGGCAAGTTGGGCTGGATTCTCCAGCGCCGAAGGAAAATGCCAAAACTGCAAGGTCTCCTCCCTCCGTGCGACTGCTGGCTGCTGAGCTGTGAAATCGGAAGGGGGCCACTCGTGTGTTTTCACGACACCATGTTCCCGTGACCGTCGCTCCCCCTCCCCCCGTGTTCGTACGAAAGAAAAAAAAAAAAGCCACACATTCCCGTGAAATGTTTCACATAGCAGGCTGTGATGCCATCAGGGTCAAAGTGAAGGTCAGTAAAGAATGCGTGGAAATGCACGTAATTTGCACTTTTGCCTTTTGGAAACAGGATTCGAATCTCCCGAACGATGTAAGGCAGTTCAGCATAGACCCAGAACTGACAGATCTGAGCATTCTTCGAAATTTGATTTCAAAGGCATTTGATCTGAAACAGTAAATTATTAGATTTGTTCTGTATTGCATTTAAACTTAAGTATGAAGTGAATTCAGATTTCAGCCGATGCGGTAAAGATGGGAATAAAAACATACCTATTCATAGTAGGTTCCCATACCCACATTCCTGTTTATCCCTTTGGCTACCATTGCTTAAACTTTTTTATAAGTGCGTGTAAATCAGATATGTACCTTTGATTATATCTTCATCTTGAAAACAAAAAAAAAATTGAGAGTTAGAGAGAGAGAATATATTGTTATGTTGCAAACTTGCAGTTGAGTATCTATTTTGACATCTGCCTAAATTAAAATGCTTTAGGTCTTTTACAATAAGTTATATAGCTGTTGATGATGATGGACAGGAGATTTGCATATCTTTGCTCTCTGACAGTGATTTAGTGGCAGCTTTTCTTTGGTAAGATCTGTTTTGTCCTCAGTGAAAACATGGTTGTAAATATGGATTAAATATGGCTATGTATGTGAACTTTCTAGCGCTTCAAGACCATTCTTGAAACTGGAAATTAGTCAACAGGCGTTACATTTAGAAGAAACAGCAGAAGATGGGTGGAATGGCATGCCAACCTTTCAAATTCCATGCTTTCATGTTGCCGACAAGCAAAATTTGCGTAAATTCCACAAGAAAATTTGCAGCCAGGTAATTAATTCATCTTGTAATATGGGTTACCTTTTTTGTTTTGAAGATGGGAAAAACACTTTTGAAAATGCAGAAAGTGCTCTCCTTTAAGGATAAATACCCAAATTGCGTATATTTGAATCATTTGCCCCTTTGTGGCAATGAATTCCACACTTATCTGGATGCTAATGGACATCTTATAGAACCTGGAAAGTTGAGATTCCATGTGTTTTGTGGTGGAGTGTCTCCAAATCTGCGGTCAGTTCCTGTTTGCAATAACCCAGTCTCATGCATTTAACATGTACAGAAAGGTCATTTGGAAGCACATCTTAAATGTGTACCCTGAAGGTTTGGATGCCCATGAAAGGGTAGCATATATAAAGCGCAAGTCACGTGAATACTTGCAGCTGAAAAATAACTGGATGAGCCTGATGAAAAGCACTGTAAGAATTTAATGTACGCACTTGCATTTTCTCTGTTGTGGATGCAGCAACATCAACATATTCAGACTGTATCAAATATGGTGCACAAAGACGTTGTTCGTACTGACCGACTGCATCCTTTCTATGCTGGAAGTGATGACAATCACAATTCATTAGCCTTGTTTAATGTGCTAACAACGTAAGTGAGATAAGGATTTGGTTTTGAATGCAAGTCCATCAAAAAATCTAGCTATGCCCTGAATCATCCATCAGTGGGTTACTGCCAAGGTATGTCAGATATGGCATCACCTATCATGGTAGTCATGAAAGAAGAAGCACCAACATATATTTGTTTCTGTGCTCTTATGGAACGCATCAAACCTAACTTCCAGCCTGATGGTGAAGCAATGAGTTTAAAGTTTCAGCACCTGAGACACAGTTTAATGCTTTATGATCCCATCTTCTATGAATATTTGTATTCCCATCAGGTATTCACGAATTAACAGGGCAGTTCTTGATTAATTCCTTAGGCTCATGATTTGCTTTTTTGCTACCGATGGCTGCTATTAGAAATGAAACGGGAATTTTCTTTTGAAGATACTCTGTTGATGCTGGAGGTTCAGTGGAGTTCAATAGCAGCTTGTGTCCGGCAGCAAGAGTTACCCCTGTATGAAACTGAATTTTCTCATAGTAGCACTATGCTGAAAACTGATCAACAACAAAGCCATGCCAAAGTCTTGTGGTACAATGATTCTTCCCATTGTTTGTCAGAATCACAAACACAATCCAGCCCATGTCCTGCAGAGGAAATCTCTGATCGATTGCTTGGATCGGTTGCTCACATGGTTCTGAGCAATGCAGCACATCCTGAAGATGCATTTGAATTTTTGCCAGCACTTAAGCCTCAAGATGTAAAGTCAGGCAGCAGTTGTGACCTTGGCAAAGTTAGTGAAACAGATGATCATGTAAACACAAATTGGACATGCAAGATTAGTTCAAATCACATTTCAAAAAATGGAGAAACATGTAATCTTATCTCATGTGGAAACCAGAAATCACCAACAAACATGCCTGAAAAAGCATGTGATTCTAAAGATGTGGCACAAACTCTAAATTCAGCAAGTAATGCTTGCAGCTCTCTTTCCTGTTCAAATGCTTTGGGTATTGATGCATTCACATCCAATACTGAAGAATTTGTGGCTAAGGATGGATGCCCTGACATTCATTTTTTCCGTGCATCTTGCAGCAAGACTGCAAATGCTGAGAATTCATTAGAACCTTACTGCTCTTCCACAGTCAAGATACCCCATTATTCTGATTTGTCTAGCACTGAAGATAAATTCGCTGAATCTTCTGATAATAGCATGACAGTAGACTTAACTCAGTCTGCCTGTTGGTCAAAGGAGCCACCATCCATTAATGTAGTTGCATGTAATGGCAAATTTTGGAACTCATGCAATGGATCGTTGGCCCAACATCATCATTCCAATCATGAAAAAGGGTTTCCTTTACCTTCTCCTGACAGATTTGGGGGTGGCAATCCATTCCTAATTTTTATGTGCCTCACATTTCTTTTGCAGCACAGAGACCATATCATCAAGAATCAGTTAGATTACAATGAAATCGCGATGTATTATGATAGTCACATACGCAAGCATAATGTGTGTAAAGTCTTGACTCATGCCCAAGTCATGTTTAGCAAATACTTACAAGAATGGAAGCGGAATGCGGTACCAAAAGATTCGAAGTTACAGGTTTAAGGTGTGATTAACATGAAGTTGCTGTTCACATTCAGTAGCTTTTGTGGATGGTTCTTTTAAAGTGGTTTAATTTCCTCTCCTTTCTCTCTCTCTCTCTTCCACATGTTTATATGCAAACTGTCTAGTCGTGTTTTTGCAAAAAATTCAAATGCAGTGTGCTTGAATAGCTTTTGCCCTTTTCAAGAGAAGGCCAATCATGAATTGTTAGGAGCAGCAAGCTAGTAATTTTTATATTCAATGTAGAACTATTTTTTCTATAAAAAAAATAGAACAAGTACTATTCTTCTGATCATCAAATTGATAATCCAGAGTCAAAAGGGATAACTATTTTCCGTATTTTTGTAAGTCGACAAGCTGTGATACCGAAACGCAATCCTTATTTATTGTATCAATTTGCATACATTCAAAATATGCATTAACTTATTCAAATAAATTTGGAAAAATAGTTGTGTCCTTTAATGAACTGATATGGTTAGGAACCATATGCGAACTGGTTGGCGGAAACGTATGTGCAAGGGTGAGAAAGAAAACGAAAGTTGGACCCTACGTCCATGCACGGATTTCATGCGGAGTTTTTTTCCCCCCCATCGAATTTCGGGAAGCTGCAGCGCCAGTAAAAAGTTACTTTTACTTTTCTGCGAAGCTGCAAATTTTGTATTCCGGCACAAAGCGTGTGCGGCCTCTGATGCGCGACCCCGGAAGGGTTGAGGACCACAGGTCTTGTGCCTCTAGAGTCCGACCTACTGGTCTCCCTGGGGCAACGAGAGCGTTTGCCCTGCCATGCAGAACACATTGGTGGTGGCTGTCGGTAGTTTTAAGGTATAGGGGAACCGAACCAGACAAGTCTCCAGATCAGGTGAATTTCACAAAGCTTGGGAGCAGTGAGTTTTGCTCATTCCCCCCCCCCCCTTCTGTCTTTGCTTGCTTTAAGCAACCAGGAAGGAAAATTTCGAAGGAACGTTTGAAGATTAACCAGAAGCTCTCGGTTCCTTCAAAATGGAAAGTTTTGAAGTAGGAGGAAGATGCAATTGACCGTGATCGCTATGGCATAGTAATTGGGTGTCGATGAAACGACGGGCTAGCATTGCACGTTATTGGACTTCTTCGGCACATAAGAAAGGGAGATGCCGTTTCACAAAGGGGATCTGATGTGGCCTATATAAAGGCAAAGCGATGTACAAGAGGGACGATTTGAATCGACTCTTGTTTTGGATCGAGGTTCAGAATGGATGCAGTCGATCGAATATGCTCTTTCGCGTGCAAAGCGAGGTGAGGTCAAAATTTTGCCATGGAAATGGGTGAATTGGAAAGCAAGCGATCCCATCGGTTCTCAGAGCTGAGAGCCAAAACGGAAGCTTCAGAGCTTCGTGAAATTTGGATGAAGGAAGCAAGGTTTATCGTGGCTCGTTACTCTCCCGAATCTGATTGTGAAATGAAACCACTCTTTTCAAGGTTAGATCCATAGATGCTTCCAGGTGAAGGAGGAAGTCACAAGCGTAGGGACATTAGAAAGATAAAAGCCACTTCAACGTACGCTCGCTGCATTTATCCCAGTGCTCCATCATATCTTGGGGGACTCATAAAGTGGAGATTGGAACACTTGAGATTTCAGCATGCATCAGGATCTAAACAGAAGCAACCTTGCGCACTATACATTAGTGGTACACTGTATGCACGCATGATATTTCTAGAAAAATGCATTTAACTGAACACGTACCTCCCCAGAAACGGAATCAACAGTCCATCGGCGTAGCGGTTGCTGGGGATCATAAGTAGGGAAATGGAATAGAAGAAAAGTGTTAAAAATGGGCAGATGGGGCAACCCAGATTGCTTCAGTTAACCGGCAAAAGGAACCAATCACAAGTGCTGATGAGTGGCAGCGCATTCAGAAAAGTTGCAAATAGATCGGTGGAAAGCCTGCATGCTAGCTAATTAGAAGAGGAACTCGAACTTTTTTTCCATTCTTGCCAAAGGATAAAGGAAAATACTTTATAATACGACGCGTATCCAATGTCTATTGAAATTCTTCCTTTCATTTTCCGTAGAGGAAAATAAGTAGTTCTTAAGCTGGAGTTCAATTAAATCCATACAGGGGAAAGATGTCCAGAGCTGAACCCTGGCACAGCAAGATTCTACGGAGGAAATAGTTCAGAAAGCATGTTCATTCCGAATTTCAAACAATTCCAAGACTGAAGTTCTCCAAAAAGAAAGAAGCAAGAAGATTCTAAAAACATAAATATCTTCAAAGAAAGAAAAAAAGTCAAGAATTAATTGCTGTTCCCAAGAGAATATCTGTGATAGCAGCGTCAGAATAATTAGGATGACATCAATTATACGTGTAGTTGGGAAGGAACGGATGTGCTTGTAATGATCCAAAAGCGTGCAATTTCCTCCGCCATTTTGATGCACCAAAAAATATTGAAAATGAGACCCTTTCCAAGGGAACTTCACTCAATACGACTGAATAGCAACTACTAACTCATGATTGTTGAGTGGTGACCAGCAGTCATCGCAATCATTTCTTAAGATTCACACGATCCACAAGCGAGCATTTGCGTTGCTGCTTCACGAATCATGGCTCACCATCCACCTCAGGCCTCGAGTATCCAGCACAGAATGTTGTCTTTTTTTTCTCTCTCTCTCTCTTTCCGAAGGAATTCAATTCTATATTGCACATTATTCTATTGAATGCCTAGTTGCACTGCAAGCGCGTCATCCATAAAGCATTTCCTCTCCGATGAGACTAATAACAAGAGACTACATTTTAGAGAGTCTCACATGTTTACGCTGTTACAACGCTGCAGAGAAACTCGCCTTCATTCGTCTGTCTCCTATGCGGCGAGCAGTCCGTGTGGAGAGCGACTTTAGCATGCCGGTGTTTATTTTCTTTTGAGAAAGAGCTGCTGCTATCATGCTGCTGAACGATATCGTCGTCTTAATCAGTTTCGCAGCAATCCTGGCAGAGACGTCACGACAACTGCAGCGTCCGGAATAGAGCCCTGTCCTCCGCTGCAACGTTTTGATTTTGAGAAATTTCACAAAAAATTTCATCTTTTCAAAAGCTTGAATCAAGACAGGCTATTATATTAGGCTAAATGTTTTTTGTTTTTGTAGTTTGGATGGAAGCGTGGTTCATTCCGAAATCTTATATTCTTGGCAGGGGAAAGAAAAACAAAACAAAACACAAGCAACATATAGCGGCCAAATTCACCATGGTGATGTGGCAACACTGCAATTTTATAGGAAAACTCAATTCCGAACTGAATGATCTTTGTTTTGTAATTTGTTTTTGTTTTTGTTTTTTGTTGAACAGAGAGAGGGAGGGAAAGAAGAAGAAAAAAGGTTTGACGTCCAGCTTCGGAGTGCTGCATTTTTTCAAGTCTTTAACTGGAAAGGAATGAAAAGTGTATGTGTATTCGTTTTAAAAAGGATGTAAAGTTTTTTTTTTTAAAGAAAACGAAAAATGAAAAAGGAACTAAACTGTAAAAAGTCAGAGTTGCACAATCTTCCAAAACATGAATGATCGTTACAGACAAGTAATTCACGAGTACTGTGTACGCGGCACGCTCGTGTACCATCCACGAGACGAGAATGGCAGTTTGGCCCGGAGGTGCTCTCGCGGTGCTGTGAAGCAGAAGAAACCCTTTCGTTCAAGTGCGATGCTCGACGTGGGCCGAGTGTTCCGGGTGTTTTCTGCCAAGGGGGGGTCGGTCGCCCAGACAGCGTCTCCCGCTATGCATCCAGCGGCCCGCTTGTCGCAACCGCAACTTCGGACCAGGTATCATCATCTCGGAAGCTGGGGGGGAGGGGGCTGCCCGTCCGCAACGAGCGTGCACACCGCAAGCGTGCACGCTCGTCGTGTTGCGACACGACTGCCATATGCGCGCTCAAGAGGTCTCGAGTGGACCGCTCTTTCCGCGGGTCGGAATCTGCACTCCCGCCTCCAGGGTTCGGGGTGAGTCGGGGGTGCCAAGGCTTCTTCGCCGTCAGAGATGCGATCCAGGTGCTGCGCTCCTAAACCGTCCGCGATTCTTGCCGAAGGCGAGCCTGGCCCCTTCCGAAGGAGCTCCTTACTTCTCTCTGCAGGAAGATTTGCATAGCTAATAGCACGTCCAAGCAGTTTGGTCATACGAGCAATCCGTTGGCGCCGGATCTTCGCCTGCGAACCGGATGGCGGTGGAATTCGTTATGGTTACCGTTGTTTAATTCGGATCGGTTCGTCTTGAACTTTCCGTCTGCATTCATTATCAAGTTTTAGCAGCACAAGAGAAAGCAGGCACAGGAGAGAAACAGCCTTCGATCTTTCACTCGAGTGTCTTGCAATTTACTTTCCGTGCGGAGTTCTATAAATAAGACCCCCTTAGTCCTCGTGCGGTTTCCATTTTCGATTGCAAGGGCTCATTCCGAAAGCCTCCGTGGCGACACGCCCCCTGCGTGCAGGGCACGTTTTCGGAGCACGTGCTCCGGAGCAGCAGCTTGCTGTGGGGAGTGATCCGTGGCAGTCCGCGGCAACTGCTCCAGTCGGGTCCCCGAGATCGGAGGCGCACCTGTGGAGTCTGGGCGAACCCGCTGGGCGTCTCGGGTTCGCTCGCTTCGGACGCCGAGACAGTGGCCGCTGCCTGCAGCCTCCCTTGCGTGCTTCCCCCGCCTCCCCCTTCCGAAACTCGGATTTCGAGGGTTCGCCCGCGGTTGGGACGCGCCTCCCCCTCTCGGGGCTCGCACGCGACGTCCCGGAGCTTCCAGCGGAGATGGCGCTTCGGTGCGCCCGAAAGGCGCGCACGTCTTTGACCGAGTTGCTGAGGAACGACTGCGCGTGCGTGCGTGCGTGCGTTCCAACGCGCTCCAGGCGCGGGCGCTCAGGCAGCAGCACCGTGTTGATGGTGGTGGACTCGTAAACATTGGTTTGCAAATTTGTTTTGTAAACACTTGGTTCCTGAGAACGCACACCATCCTTCCCCGTTCGTTTCTGGAAGGAGAGGAACTCGTCGAATCCCTCCACTTGCTGCACTTCATTCCGTGTAAACCAGGATTTCTCCCTGCTTTGCCGGGCAGCCACCTCGTTAGATAGGAAGTCGGGATGGAGCTCAGTTGCAGACGGGACAAAAATATTTATACCACGTAGCCACAGCTCTGCTCGCCCTCGACTGCTTTCCAGTGCTCGGCCCCGACCGAGCTCTGGGTGTTTATTTTTTCCACCTGCTCGCCGTTTTGCTTCGTCTCCTGCCTGCGCTTTCGAGCCTGGACCAGCTGATCTCCACGTCGTGTGAAGGCGATCGTGGACCTAGGAACGCGTCTGATTTCAGCCTGCCCCCTTTCTTTCTCTCCACCCTTTTTTCCACATTCCGGTCTCCTTTTCCCTTTCGCAGTGGTGATCGGGGCGAGCGGAATTGGGGAGAGCGAATTGGGCGGGAAGAATTCTGCATTGTGAAAATTCGCCTGCCTACGGAGGTCATGCGAGTCGAGCCCTGCTGGACCGCGTTTCGCACGTGGGGGTGGCCGGCCGGTGGTCTCCGAAAAATTCCCCGGGGGTTCCACGGTAACAGGAAAGGTCCCCTCCTCGGGAGAGGACGCTTCGCGCCGCTGCATTCGCTCGCATTCGGGGTGGACACTGGAAGCTCCAGGGATCGCACCCCGATTTCTACCACCCCTTCGCCCCATCCCCAACTATTCTCCTTGGACAAATACGCGCTGATGCTGTCGTCGTCGTCACGTGCCTGCAGCCCCCTTCCTTGCTGAGCTATAGAAAATATTTTTGAGCGTTTTGTAACACGTTCTTGCTATCCGTGAATTCGCCTTCAGAAGAGATAAATCTTGCACGAAATGCAGACGGTTTAATAGGAATATCCGGTTGCATAGTAACCGATTAATTCAATGCCTTCACTCTGCGCAGTTGATAACTGTTACGTCAGATTAAATATTTTTACAATCTCGTGTCTTACGTATCCGAACAGATAGAGACGAGTTTTTTTGTTTTTCTCTTTCGGATCTCTGCACAGCGCATGCGTGGCACGGCGGAGGAAAAAAAGAAAAGAAAAAAAAAAAAAAAGAGCGCAAGGATTTTCGTTTTCGTTTCTTTCAGGTCGGGTCGGGGGCCGGTTGTTGGCTTTGAGAAATTCGCGTGTCTTTATTTTTGTTTTCACAACAGAAAAACGCGCGCAAGAAGGAAATCCGGACGTCTGCAAGGGCCGGTGCTTCCGGGCCGACTTTCCGGTGGTCCTCCTGCTAGTCTCTGGGCTCGGATTCAAGCTCTCGGCGGAGGACTCGTCCCAGAGGATGGACAGAAGTCCCACGGATCCCCTGGGAGGAGTCATCCCGAGAACGGAAGCAAGCCGTTGGCACTAGGCAGGTGCCTCCAACCTTCCCTCAATATACACGCCTTCGTATACTCCCCAGAGTGTAAGTGGCAGGTGCGCGTGCGCCATCCCGGTAAGGAGAGCCCTGGGAAGAGCAAATACGGAGGAAAAAGCCCGCGGCGTCGTTCCACGGGGATGCAGCGCGTTGGCTGCTGCCGAGAGCGAAATTCTCTTGCGCAAGGGGCACACGAAACGCGAGCAGCTGCTGCCATCGCCGATTGCCCTGCAAAGTCCTCGGAGCTTGGGAGACGCAGATGCAGCAGATCAGGACCAACGCGTCGGGGGCGCGGATCGGCCCCAGCCTTTATCGAAGAGAGGGCAATCGTGGGAAGGGAAGGGAGGTCTTCCCCCCCCCCCACACACACACACCTTGGATTCGTCGGGCGCGACGAGCCGACCGAATGCGTAGCGGCGTACCGTCGGAGCACGCGCACAGCACCGTGGAGGCTGTCCCGACAAGAGAGGAAGGGGAAGGAGGCGGTCGGGAATGGGCGGAGCGGTGGACGCTCCCGCTCGTTGCTGCGCGACCTTCAAAGCGGAGTCGCGGCCGCGGAACGCACAAAGATGTCCCGGGAAGGAGGTGGCAGCACCCCAGTCTTTCGTCCTCTGAATGGATCCAGAGGGCAAAAACGGAGCCGTTCCAGGACACCGCGGTGCGGTTTTCTGGTTTCTGCTTTCCGGTCACCAGGAAGATTCCGTAAGAGGAAGAAAGGAGCGAAACGGGGAGGAACACCGCCGTGTGCTGCAGAGTCCCGGGTGATGGAGGTGCCGGAGTCAGGGGATTCGCGCGCGGTTTCTACGCTCGGGAATAGGGCCCGGCGGAGGGGAGAAAAGGAGGCAACGGGAGGCTTGGATGTGGGCTCAGACGGGAGGAAGGAAGGCCAGTGGCTCGATCCCCGTCTTTCATGGCCACCGTCCGAGCAGACGGTCGCGCGGTGTGAGCTCGGAAATTGGGAAAGAGAGGGCACGATTGCGCGGCGAGCACGGCAGCGGCAGCTGACTGTTGGATGGCGCTCCGTCTCTTCCGACGGTCCATCCGCCCGCCTACGACTCCAATCATCCAGCAGCAGGACGTGCCGCATCTCCATCGACTCCTCTTCTCTTCCTCTTCCTCTCCATCTCTTCCTCTTCTTCCTCTCCCTTCCTCCCTCGGAAGACGGGAGGATTCTCCGCCGGCTTCGGAAGTCCGGCGCATTCACAGGCTCGCCGCCGGTCCTAACTCTTTTCCCTTTGGGCTTTGGGAGGTGTCACACCCACCGATCGCTCGCGTGGCGGCCCTCCCTTTTTCTTGGGCAGCCGCCGAAGGGCGCAAGAGCTCCTCCGATCGAATTCGCTTCGTTCCCCCGGGTGAAGCGAACCGGAGCCGGGTCAGTTGTCCTTCCGCGACTGTCCGGCCGACGTGGGCCGTCCGGCCTTGCCGGCTCGCGCGCGACCTCTCGGCCGGAAGAGCGGCCCCGTTCCAGCTTCAGAGCAAGCGCACCATCTTCTCTCGTCTTCCTGTAGAGACGCCTCCTCCACTTCCTCCCGACGTGTGCTTCTGCGGGCGGATCTTTCGTCCCTCGGACGCGCACCCGGGAACCGACCAGGACCAGGAAGGAAGGGGAGGGGAGAGGGGAGGGAGGCAGGCTGCCCAGATCTGCTGGGAGATCCACAGATGTCTGCCGCCGCGTTCCTTCCCTCTCGAGCGGCGGCACTCCGAAGCGGGGGGAGCTCGCTGTCTCGTGGCAACGGCGACACCTCGACGCACGCCTGGTGCCCGCTCGAAAGCCGTCGCAGCACGTCCGCTGTCCTCTGTGAGCCAGCCGGAGTGGAGTCATCGACGATGGTGGCTCGCTCCGTGAGCTCCTCCTCTGGCGACCTCACCTGGTGGTCAGCGCGAGGGGTTCTTCCCGTGGACGTACGCGGTAGCACACAGTCACGTCCGCATTTTTTGTGGTCCAGAGAGAAAGATGCAGGAGAGGAGGAAGTCTCGGTTGCTGCAAGTGTGACTGCTGCTGCTGCTGCTCGGTGGAGGGACAGCCGGATGACCTCTGACCCTATCCGGAATTCCGGTTCCTGCAGGCTGGCTCAGAGGAAGGTGGACGGAGCTCCCGGAATGGTTCTCCGAGAGAAAACGCGCGGGTTCTGTCGGCAGAGAGCTCAACACCGCTGCCACCGCCTCGGGGACGGATCGCGATGCACCTCGCGGTGCCCCGCGGGAGCATCCGAGGCAGCGTCTCCGGGAATGGGAGCAGGAAGCATTCCCGGGGGAAGTCAGAAATCGCCTCTCCGCCGCCCACTCTCCCAGTGGCGGAGGATCGTCTCGAGCGGGCACGCGTCCCAAGCCCGGGAGCCCAAGCGGGTCCGTCCCCTCGGCAACGGACCGGCTGCGGGACAGAGGTAGGACTCCTCTTCACCCTGGCCTCGTCCCCCTGAGGCTTTTCAAGAGGTCCCGGAGGAACCCCTTACGTCTCCTGGGGACCTGCTCTTGCAGGCGCGCACGCGGCAACCGCGACCATCCGCCTCCCCGTGACCTTCGGGTCGCCCCGCCGCTGCGGAAGGCGACCCGGCGTGGTTTCCGCAACGCGCACAACTCTCAGCCGGAGGCGGCCGACAGCTCAGCAGCAGCAGCAGCAGCATCCGAGCAGCAAGGGGATCCTCGAACCCCCCCTTCCTTCGAAAGCACGGAAGGCAGCGAAGAAAGCAATGGTGGCAGCAGCCTCTGCCCGCCGATGTTCTGAGAGAAATGCGTGGTGGGTCAAACCAGAGGTGAAGTCAAACCGGGTTCTGCGGGCATGGGCCCGCTCGTTACGGCAACCCCCAGCCACTGAGCCTGGTCGTGCGGGTCTCTCTGTCAGAGGGCGGCAGCGTGCCAGCCGCCCAGGAGGTCCCAGGCGCGATTGGGAGGGTAGACATGATGTCCGATGGCGCGTCCAGACAGAGGAACAAGTGGGGAACCCTCTCGGAGCGCGGCAGACCCAGGGCATCTCCGCAGGAGCTCCCTGAGAGAGTAGAGGATCTGTTCGCCCCTCTGCAGGGTCACCTGGGTCACTGGGGAGGCACCTGGGTCGACCCTGCGCACTGACCCCCGCGACAGGCGGCGATTCCGTCCCCCCTCGAATGGTGGCAGGGAAGGCAGGCCGGGGAAATAGGAGGAGCTGCCGATCGGATGACGCTGCTCCCTCCCGTCCAGCAGGTGGGTCTCTGCAGGCGACCCCTCCGTGAGCTCCTGCCCATCCCCCGAATCCCCCGAGACTCCGCTCGCATCACGACGCCCGCGCGCCCTTCGCTCCTCCTCCTCCCGCTGGAGTCGAGGGAGGAGGCGCGTGGAGGAGGGGTGCGACGACCTAGGATGTGCTTTCCGGGGATGCCTCGGGGTCGCCCGAATCTTCCCGGAGGCCAAGCCGGCGGCAGCCCTCCCTTTGCCCCAAGGGATCGATGGGTTCTCCTGCAGCTCGGCCCTCGTGCATCACCCACGCGAAGAACCACCCGCGCGTCCGTTCCCGCGAGTTCGCGTGACACCAGCAGACCGAGAGTCCCCGCCTGACCCGTTTCCCTTGGTCTCCCTGGCTACCGCCCCCCTTCCTTCCTCTCTCTCCCTCCGCACGTGGGGGGCGTCCACCCCTGCGCCAGGAAAGCGGAAGGCGTTGAGGAGGATTCATCTCCAGGGCGTGAGCGTGGAGCCCGCGGCTGCGGCCCTGAGACATCGATGGCGCGTCTCCCGGGCAGATGCAGGACTGCGCCGATCGCATCCCGACGGATTATCGTCCCCTCCCCCTCGTTCCCGCCTCAGGGGCGGCGTCGCCGCAGAGGTGCGCAGACGCCTCGCCTTACTTTCCCCTATCCAGAGGGGCGTCCCGGGAGGCCGGAACTGAGCCGGGAAAGAGAGGTCCCGGTTGGAGATGCGGCGGGTCCCGTGTGCCGCTCCTGCTGCCGCAGCGGAAAGGGGCAGCGCGCCTGCGCCACGCCTTCTGCTCATGCCCCTGCAGATAAGGCCGAGTTCCCGGTCGGATCGACGGAGGTAGAGGAGGGGAAGAGAGCTGGAGATAAGCGGAGGGAGCGCGCAGGCCGAACCACGTGACGCGGAGGCGGTCAGCGAGGGCTGCCAGGCGCGCGCGCGCAACGGAAGGAGAGATAGGATTCGAACCCTCAGGCTTCCGGGACCGGCAGAGAGGGCGACGGATTCGCGGGGAGGAAGGGAAGGCAGGGGTATGGGGCTCGTCATTCTTCCCTCCTCCCGGCGAGAGCGCAAGAGATAAAGATGGGGATTGGGGAGGTGTCTCCGAGGTGGCGGGAGTCTTCCAGGTTTTTCTCCCTCGGGGACTCCACAGAGCTTGCGGGGTGTCCCGGCATCACCTCCCCAGGCCTCAGGGTAACGTCCGGTTTGTTCCCCACGCGGCGCGGTCAGCGTTGCGACCTCCCGTTTCGCCACGTGCGCGCTGCCGCTTCCTGCGCGGTCAGCCCTTGGGGAGTGGGCAGCCGCCGCCGCTTCGAGTCCCACGCGCTCGTATGGGCTGGGGGAGTTCGTTCGTTCGTCCCCCTCTCCCCTTTCTTACTCTTCAATCCGCCCGTCTCCACGGCGCTTCGCGCACGGCACTCCGATGTTTGACTGCTCGCGCGCGACTTGGGTCCGCGCCGCGGAGCGGCCCGCCCTTTACCTTCGCCCCCTCCCTCCCTTCCTTCCCACGGCACGAAGAACCGACCCCAGGGATTAGTCCGCCGCGACAGGAGCATTTCCTCCGCCCGCTCCTCATTCCGCTCCGAAGCGCAAGATGGCGGGCGGGGAGCGGCGGAGACCGCGCCATGTCGTTCCGCTTCCGGCGACAGCGGAGCTCAGAGGACGCTCTTCCGCATCCCGCAGATCGCGACGGCCGTGCATCAGGAGTGATCGCCACAAATGCCTGGGGAAAAGCGGCCCCGCGCGATTTGAACCCACCGCCGCTAGAGCGGGTCCTCGTGGATTGGTCTGCGCGACCGCCCCGATGCCGCGCTGCGGGGAGCCGCCGCGATAGGGGTCCTTGATCTCCGGGTGGATGTCCCGGACGGGCCGCCCGCTCCCTGGGACGACGCGCAGTCGTCCCCGAGCAGCAGCAGGTCCGCAGGAGGTTCCCAGAAGAAAGGAACGGCACTCCCCATTTCCCACGGGTCGCCTCGCCGGGTCGCCGAATCATCGCGCGGCATTCCTCAGTCCGCGGGCTAATGGTCCCAAGATCGGCGGGAGCGATGAGGGAGTGTAGAGGGACGATGTCTCCCAGAAGGAAGAGGGAACGAAGAGGTCAACCCCTAGAGGGCAGGCCTGGTTTCTCAGCCCGTCGTTCCGCCCCGACCGGACCACGAGAGGGTGCGCGATCCGGGAATGGGGAGGTCGATATTACTGCGAATCCAGGAGCGTCCCGCCCGTCACCTCGGGAAGAACTCTTCCTCCCCCCCATCCGTTCCCCACGTAAAAGCGACGCGGCGGGGAAAGGCGTCTGAACTGACGCAGGCCTTCGTCGCAGTTCCGTGGGCGAAAGGAACTGCGGCGTCCTCCTACCTGGCTGCCCGATGGGGAGGGGCACACCGCCGAAGAGGGAACCAGGTGGCTCTGCGAGCCTCGCGCTGCCGGCGTCTTCCCGCAGGACCTCGCTAGGGAACGCCGGGAAACCGCCGTCCGAGGCATCTCGACGTCCCGGGGACGGAAGCACCCGACAGATACCGGCCTCCCCCGGACCAACAAGAGAGAGAGGGAGGGTGCATCGACGCCTGAGGATCGACTGGTCTCCTTTGTCGTCGTCGTCGTCCTCCCTCCCCTCTGTCCGTCTCCTCCCGGTCTCCTCTCCGCCGCCGGAGCATCCGCTTCCCGAGCGGCCGCGGTCGCCACGGCGACGCGCTTCCGTCCAGACCCTGGAGTCTTGCGGGGCGAGGCAGGGTCGGGCTCAGGCCGAACCCCCCCTGTTGGCCGGCGAGGTCACGTGCTGCGGAGCCGCCACCGAACGACGGGAGCGCTCCGCGCCTCCAGGAGCAGGTGCGGGCAGCACCTGCAGGCCGCGGCGAGTGAAGAGCGCATGGTTGTTTCCAGGGGGACGACCGCGGCGTGCGGTCCACGTCCTTCGGGTCGATCGAGTGGCCTCGCGCGTCGCAGGTCGCCACCACCAGCAGCAGCAGCAGCGCGCAGGCGGCCTCGTTGTTGGCGACCCTCTGAACACGGAACCTCGTCCGAGAGGACCCTCCCGACGGGGAAGGGGGTGAGGAATGGGGAGAAGAGCAACCGCACCTCCTTTCCCGTTCCTCTTCGGTTCGGTCCCCGGAGGCGGCGGCGGCGGCGCACAGCGCGGAAGTGGCTGAGCTGGAGGGGTGGGAGGGGGGGGGGGTGAAGACGGAGGACCCGGATGTAGGTGTCGCGGGCGTCGGTGGGAATTCGGCTGCCAGCGGCCGACACGTGTCCGTTGCCACCCTGCGGGCAGGCAGGTCCGGTTCGTTCTCCAGCTCTCAGGAGAGGGCCCACAGCGTGCCACAGGATCTTCGCAGCAGCAGCAGCAGCGAGGAGAGGGGGAAGGGGAGATGAGGAGGAGGAATGCCGTGTGCACGCTTCTGCATGCATGCTCCCCCCCCCCCCCCCCCACCTTTTCTATCAGCGGCTGCGGTAGCGCGCGCCCCTTCCTCTGCCTGGATTCTCGAAGAGATAAACCGGACGCCACCAGAGATAAATCGGAGTGCCGGCGGTGAAGGGAGGAGGGAGGGGGGGGGACGGGGGGAGGGAACGGAGGGTGCGAGGAACGACGACGACGCGTTCGGCGAATCTGGCGACGCGCCGGGCGGGGGCGGCGCCATCTCTCTCGCGCGCGTCTCCGCCGTCGAGGCCGTCCGTTTCCGCGCGCGCCCGGCGACGCTGTGCCGCCCGCCCGCGCTGCCGTGTCGGCGAAATTCGCCGCGGAACGTCGCGCCCGCGCCCGCCCGCCCTCCTCTACTCCTAGGGGGCGCGACGCTTCCACGGCGACGGCGCGCACGGTGGGGGCGCAACCTCTCTTCGGAGGAGCGCCCGCTCGTGTCCCGTCGCCCTCGGCGGCAGCAGCGGTGGCCCTCCGCATTTCGCGCCACCACTGCAGCAGAGAGACTCCTGGGAAAGGGAGAAGGGGGGGGGGGCGACGGGCGTTATTCCTCCGCTCCGCTGATTGGCGGTCGACCGCGTGGCCTCCGGGCGCTCTCGCGCGCGCGCGCATGCGCGTCAGTCCCTCGCACGGAGAGCGAGATTGCTCGGCTGTGTTGGCCCGCTCGGCGAGGGAGGCGGCTGGTGGACCTCACGGGCGATGCCTGCTGTCAGGGAAGGGGAGAAGAGAGGGGACTCCGGGAAGGACCGAAAGGAAGGGATCTGCGTCCTAGTTTCCCTCCACCCGGTCTTCCTCGGAGCGTCCTGCAGCATAGGCAGCTCTCGCCGGGAGTCTCCATGGCGATGTCGCAAGGGGCACGGGAAGAACCAACCTCCGGATGAGGGCCACTGAGTTTCTCCAGAGACTCCTCCTGCCCGGAGGATCTTTCCTGAGTCTCTCCCGGAGACAGTGAAGCTCCGGAGACAGTGAAGCTCCGGGCACTCCTGCAGCCTCCTCGGTTGCCTCTTGAGGTGCAGGAAGAAGAAGGCACAGCGCGGGCTGAGACGGGGGCGCCGAGCTGACCGTGAACCCCCACCCCTACCATCCTGGCGCAGTGGCGCGAGGGAGGCCCTGCGCCCCTCCTCCCAGCGATCCGGGCAATCCGTGGGCGCGCGCAACGACAGCAAGGCAGGACAGCTGCCGAGCTTGGGGCTCGCAGGGCAGTCATGGGCGGCTGCAGAGGGGTCCACCTGGTGCAGTGGGGCCGTCTGGGAGCATCTGCCTCCTCCCCGCATCACCGCCGAGGCGTATTCTCAGTGGCGCCTTGGCGTGACCTGCGCGCCCACTCCGACCCTTCCTGGAGGTGATCCTTCGCTTCCTGGTGCCGGAAGGGACGGGACCCGAGGCGGAAGGAGGGCTGCCAGCCATTCGAGGGGCTTGGGCCAACATCCGGCAGGCTTCCCCTTCGCTACCCATCCCGAGTTGCGGCCCTCTGCTCCCGCGTCCCTTCAGAACAAAAGCGCGCTCCCTGGGGCGCGGCGGGCGAGTGCGCGCCGGCCGCGGAGCTCGGACAGGTCACCGAGACGGGTCATCCCCTCGTCCCGGGAGGGACGCAAGGAAAGGGGAGACGTCCTCATGCAGGCTGAGAAGCCTCGAGCTCACCCCTCGGGTCACTCGATCCTCCTCAGCCGGGCCGCCGCCGCTCCCGTGTTTCCTCCCAGGAAGTCCCTCAGCGACCCGCGGCCAGATTCCTTGCGGCCGAGTCCGAGGAGGAGAGGGGGAAAAATCCCCTCCGGCGGGCCACCTGGACGCCCACGAACCTCTCTGGCGGGCGGGGGAGGAAAGGAAGCGGGGAGGAGCCTGCGCCGGCGCGCGCGAGACCGCCGCCGCACCCCTTCGCCCCCGTTGCCAAGAGCAACACTCCCTCGCCGCG
Source organism: Raillietiella orientalis (assembly GCA_036172245.1). NCBI lineage: Eukaryota > Metazoa > Arthropoda > Ichthyostraca > Raillietiellida > Raillietiellidae > Raillietiella > Raillietiella orientalis. Next base: position 171,009 of record JAYWIR010000086.1, on the reverse strand, counting down.
AGCGAGAGCTCGGTCCGCGATCTCTGAGACGTGGCTTGGCGCTGGGGCAGAGAGTCCGCCTCCGCCTGAGGGAACAGACCTGAGGGTGGCAGCAACCCATCCCCGAGGGCGGCCGGGGAGTCGGTCCGCCTCCTCGCGCCACGGCGGCGCACTCCTGAGAGGGAGAGGGGAAAAACTGAAAGGGGGGCGGGAGGAGCTCTTCGTCCCCATCCTCCCCTATCCCCACTCCCATCCCGTTCCCAAGCGAAGATGGCGAGACGCCCTTCTGACCTCCCACCTCCCCTCGTAGCTGAGGAGGCTCTCTGCGCGCTCCCCTGCGCGAAGTCCAAGGGCGTGCCCTCGGGGGCGTTTCCCGTGGGACGGAAAGACCCTCCGCTGCCGCTGCCGCTGGAACCTTCCTGGGAGGCAGTCGTATCCATCTGGGGGGCGTGTGCCCGTCAACTCCAACGGAGCACCTGGCACCGTGAGGGCGATTCCGCGCCCCCTGAGGATCCGTGCCACAGCGGTCTGTGTATGAGGAAGGGGGGGGGGGGGGGGAAGTTCAGTCGGTCGGCGCGACACGGCGGCTACTTTCGCGCACTGCCGTGCCCGTGCGCGCACCAAAGGAGAACCTCTCGGTGGTCCTTGGCCTTCCCGTCCCCGTCCTCGGGGAAGGCCCTCCGCTGCGCGCAACTCCGCCCGCTCTCCCACGGTCCCGCGCGGGCCCCGGACGCCGGGCAGCGTCCCGCGCGCGCGCAAGCACGCGGGGATCGGTTTCTTCAAGGATGCGAACGCATCCCTCCCGGCAGGCGGCTCCTTCCTCTCCCCCCTCTCCTTTCCTTCCTTCGGGATAAAATCCACCGCCGCGATATTTTTATCCTTGCGACGTGCTTTCCTACGCGCAGGTCCAGGCAGGGTTGCCAAGTGCACTTGCGACCCCGAGAGCGCGCGGCGGCTCTGGTCTCGTCGTCCCGCGAGAAGAGGGCATTTGCAGCAGCCGCTCCAACACGGCCCATGGGTGAAAGGAGGGGGAGAGGGGGGAGGATTTTGCCTGCAGTCTTTTTCTCAGCAGGGTGCCTGACTGCCCCGAGGCGGCAGCGCCAGGGAGCCCCTCCCCTTCCCGTCCCCGCCCCCGAACCGGCAGTCGAAGCATTCGCGGGGCGCGCGTCCTCTCCTCACCTCAGCACCCGCGTTCACCTCCCCTCCCTTCGAGCGAGGTCCCCGCTGGGTTTAAGCGGGACCGCCGCCCTGGTTGCTGCTGCTGCTGCATCATAGCGGCCGCACAGTTATCCCCGAGCGCTCCGCCGTTCGCCTCCCGGCGATTTCCTGCAGCAGAGTCTCACAGGCGTTTCTCCCGCCTCGAGGCCTCCCGAAGCGGAACTGCCCTTCCTGGAAGGCCCTCCCGCCCCCCTCCCCTATTCTTGCGTGCAGGGGCTCTGCGAGCAGCCGGCAGGCGCTGCACGTCACCCTTCGCCCGTCTTAGCTCGACCTGGGATCGCGGGATGCAGGGGTGAACCCCCCAACCTCTTGTCCCGTCAGCTAAGCGCCTAGGGCGATCACCAGCGGAGACTGGGGGAGGCTGCCGCTGAAGCTTTTTCTCCGTTGCAGAAAATGCCGGAGACCCCGGAACCGTCATCCTCAGCTGCTCCGCACGGCAGCGGATGGAAAGGGCAGCGGGGCTGCTGGCAGCTTCCCGCCTTGCGTTGAGGCGGGACAGGAGCTCGCGAGGGTCTCCCTCCTCCTTCCGGCACGGGACCGCTGGAGGTGCCGACCGAGGGTGATGGCCTGGAGCGCCCGCGGGTGGTCCTTCACTACGGGCTCTCCGGACCCAGCTAGGTCCGGGACGGGGGTCCTTCGGGAGCGTGCCGATACGAGCCGGCGCTTCGCCCACCCTGCTCTTGACAACCGCCGTTAGTCATTAAGAGCGGGCAGGGACGCGGGCAGCATCCCGCGGGGACGGCGATGCCGGCGCTAGACGTTTCCGCGTCGGCCACACTCTCCTCTCTCGACAGCGCTGGACGAGACTCGCGTCGAAATGTCCGGGGAAGCCTCCCTCCGGGAATGAGATCGAATTGGCACCTCGGCGGCGACGGCAGCACCTCGGCGGCAGGAGGTGGAAGCTTGATGAGGCGAGGGGAGGGGCGGCGTAGCCAGGGAGAGAGAGAAGGGAGGAGCGTCGAGTAGTGCCTGCGAGCCTACGATCTCCCCAGGAGCGCCTACTGAGCGCACCGGGATGAGGGAGGTGGCTTTGCGTGCGTGAGGAGGAGGGGGGGGGGGGAGAGAAGGGAGGCGGGGGCGGGGGAGGAGGGGGATGACGACGAGAGCAGAGTGGAAAAGAATTCTCCTCCAGCGCGTGCTTGAGAGAGTGCAGCGGAGCAAAGGCGACCGGCCAACCTGCCGGCCGCTGCCACCGCCGCCGCCAGGCGTGCTGGCGCGCGCTGTCAGCGATCGGCAGCAAGAACAGGAAGCAAAGGATTCCAAGGACGGTCATGGAGTGACGTCAATCCGCCTCTCCGAACTGACGCAGTGTGGCGGCTCCAGGCTGCTGCTGCTGCTGCTGCTGCTCTGCCTCATCCCCCCCTCCCCCTCCCTCCCTCCTCGTGAGCTCGCGCGAACTTTTCCCTCGATTTCCTTCTCCGTGCCCGCGCATGGTGCGCGGAAGGAGCGCGGAGGAGGAGGCCAAAAAACACGGACGCGGCAGCAGAGGCGACGCGCGCGATGTCGATTCCGCGGCAGCAGGGAAGGGGGGGGGGGGGGGGGGAGCGAAGGTGAAATCCGCTAGTCGCGCGCACGCGCGCGTTATCCGAACCGGAGCCGGATGGGGAAGGACGTGATCGCGTGAGGGGTCGTCGGGAATCGCTCCTACCGGGCGCGCGGCTTTTGTGCGCGCGGTCCCTCCCCTCGGGCTCTCCGTCCGTCCTCCCGTTCCCCTAGGCGTCTCCTCTTCCTCTTCCTGCGTGGTTCCCGGAGAACGCCACGAAGGCGGAAATGCGCGTTTCCCGGCGGCACGCGGCCGGCCGGACGCCCTCTGCGAAGCGTCCGTGCGGCCTTCCCCCCGTCGCCCTCAGCACCGCTCTGCCTCCGACCGCACCCGTCCGCTCCTTCTCGGAACCAACTGCCGGCGCGCGCGCGCACGCACGCACGCACGCACGCGTGTCCTAAGCAGTGCGCGTAAGGAGGCAGGGGGTGGGGCGGCAGCAAAGGAAGCGAGTCGGAGGGGCGACCGGCCGCTGCGGAGCTTCTGCCGCTGCTGACCGTCTCCGGGAAGAGCAGACCGTGGGGGTCCCGCTCGTCTTCGCTCCCTCTCCGTTCACTGTCCGCGGAGGAAAAAAACCTTGAGGAGCGCGTGCGTGCGTCCCTGGCCGGGAAGCACACCCGCGCTCGCGGATCTTCGCGCCCTCTCGCTCGGCACGAAGCGGTTTGCCACCGCTGCCGCCACGTAGGGCAACACGGAGGCCCGCCCGCCCTCAAAAGAGAGAGAGAGGGAGAGAGAGCTCCTCGCTCGCTTTGGTGCTTTCCTCTTCGTCTCGGCGCGGGGCGCTGCCCCTTGTCGTCATCGCCTTCCCCCCTCCTCTCTTCGGCGGCAGCAACCCTTCACCTCCGCGGGGGCACGGTCGCAGGGAGGTCTGTCACCGGAGACGTGTTCCACCGGGGGCGGAAGGCGGGCGAAGAGAGTGGCGGGGTGCTGCTCCGCCGCGCTGGCGGGGCAGGGCAGCCCGCGGGGGCGGTCCGCGAACGACGGCGCCCAGGGCGCGTTCCCTGAGGATCCCAACGGACTCCCCGCGTGTCGTCGCCGTCATCCCGAGCGGAATCCCCCGAAAACGAAACGCCGCGCGTTTCGTTTTCGCTCGAGACGGGAAGCTGTTTCGTCACTTCCGATGCTCTCATTTCATTTCGTCACGGAAGGCGAAATCGAGAAAGATCTTTTCGAGTGTCGTTGCGTCGGGCCCTGCGACGTTTTGCGTTCGTTCCGGGAACATCTCGGGTGTCGCCGCCGTAGGTCTACGAGCGTCGTTCGGCGGAAAGCGAGCACCCCCCTTTTTTTTCTCTTCTTCTTGAAAACAAAAACAACAAAAAAAAAAAAAAACTCTCCAAAATCTGACGCCGGACGACAGCAGCAGCATCTGAAGTGCGTTCGCCGGCGGAGAGCAAACACGTAAAGGCGCGCCTGACCTTTTGACGGAGGGTATTCTCGCACTTTGTTCACGGTGCACAGTGACTGCAGAGAGAAATACATACACACACACACACACACACACATATATATATATATATATATATATATATATATATATATATATGTTTCTTTTTCTTCCCCCCCCCCCCTCGTGTGTCGCACGTTTTTCTCGGAACGCGGTTTCGGAAAGAGCGCGCGAGAAAAGGTTGCCACGGCAAACCACATCCCAAACATGGCGTCGCATCTCGGGGCGTCGCAACAATAGGGCGGAGGAGGAAAGCCTCTCTCTATCTCTCTCGGAAGAGGAGCATCGCTCGGTTGGATGCTGGGCCTTTCGCCACAGCCTAGAGGCGCGGCTGTACCTGTCATGCTCTGGAAAACGCTGTTTTCCCCCGTAAAGTGAATAGCAGCAAATAATGGAGGCGAGATCTGCACGAGACGGGGCGAGCGATCCGCGCGGAGTGCTCCTGGCTTTTTCGCCGCTGGGAGCTGCGCCGAAGTCGCGGGCGCGCGCGCGTTTCGACCATTTTTTTTTTTTTTCCTCTTCCTTTTCTCTCTCTTCCTTTCTTCTTCTTCTTCTTCTTCTTCTTCTTCCCCGCGTGGCCTCGCGGGCGCCCGCGAGTTCGGGATCGCCCGCTCCCGCGGTCAACAATGCGCGCCGCGCCGGCTCATCTGCGTCGTCACGCCGCACGCTCGGATCGACTCCCCCGTTGCCCGTCGCAACCACCGCGTCTCTCTCTCCCTCCCTCTCTCTCTCTCTCTCCATGCTGCTCTGGTCGAGCGAAACGCATTGACGCCGGCTCGGGTGAAGAAGCCGCTCGCGGCAGCCGGAGGAGGAGGAGGAGGAGGAGAGTCTTTCGGAGAGGGGACGAGGGGAGGGGGGGGGAGGACGCAGCAGCAGATCTTCCGTCTCGGCGCCGCCGGCGGCGGTCCGGCTGACGCTTGCGAGATGCCGCGCCGAGCGAAGCCCCGCCGCCGCAACCGGACCGGTCTGGTCGGAACGCTCCATGCGCGCGCTCGCACCTCCGCAGGGCTTGTCGCGCCCGCCGGAGGAGGGGAAGCCTCACCGCGCGAGCGATCCGTCGCCGCGGCAACGGAAGGAGAAGAAACGGACCCGCAGAAAGCGAAGAGCATAAAAGCGAGAAAGGCGATCTGTACGGGAGGCGGCAAGCAAGCGGGGGGAGAGGCGGGCTCCACCACCTCGTTCTGCTGCGAGGGAGGAAGGGGAGGGGGTGGGGGAGAGCGAGTCGCGATGCCATGCTGCGGCCCCTGCCCTCCCACCTCTCCGACAGCACCCCGGACCCGAACCACTGTGCTTGCCCCGCTCTACGGAACGCGGCGACCGGCCGCCAGGCGTCCTTAGCGGAAGATGGAGAGGGTGCGACCGAGCGCTAACCCTCTCTTTCTCTCCCACGCGCGCGAGGAGGAGGAGAAGGGGGGAGGAGGACTCGAAGGAAAAAGACGGCAGTTGCGCTGCGCTGGCGGGTCATTCGGAAAGGGGAACCGTGGGCGGCTCACGCATGCGTTCAACCGGATGGACTAGGTCCCTCCTGCACGCCTGCTCACCGACCTGAAAAATGGGATGCTGGAGGGATGAGGACCCCGTGACCTTGCTCACCCCCAGGCGGAACACTCCCCTCTCCCCTGCGACGACGCCTTCCGGACTCATGAGGATCTTTCGCCGCACTTCCCTCCCCCCCTCCCATCCCTCACGTGCGCGCTCCCTGCCACGGGAAGGCCCAAGACAAACCATTCCACCCCCACCCACCCACACACCCTCCTGCACGCTGCCGCGCGTCAGCTGCGGCTTTTTCGCCCGTGGCCTGCTTCCCGGGATGAAGGAGCGATTCCTGAGATCTTGCCCCGGAAATGCAACTCCCTCCTTTCAGCCCCTTTTGGCAAGCGACCATCTCCGAACAGCCTCGGTTGCCTGGCAACGGGCTTCCCCGCGTCTGCTGGCGGCGACGGATTTTTCGCGCCGTTCGACGTCGTCGTCGCCGTCGTCCTCGGCTGGCGACGGAGGCTTTTCGTCCGCGTGGTAGGGACGGCAGCCACGGCGTCGGCTTCCTCACGTGGATGTCGGCGTCGTCAGCGCGTCTCCCGGGCGACGGACGCACACCGATCGCGCGCGATCCGCTCTCGCCTCCGAAGCCGAAGAGCTGCCACACCGCCGCGCGCTCTCCAATTCCCTCCTTCCCTTTCGTCAGGCCGCGGCTGGACTTTCGAAGCGCAGCAGCCGCGGCAGGAGGCTCCCCGTGGAGGAAGAAAAAGGGAGGAAGGAAGCGCGCTCTGCCCACGCGCACTCCGCTTGGCAGCTGACGCCCCCTCCCGGAGAGATCAGGGTAGGCTGCCGCGAAGCGGTTCCCCTCCTTCCCGGTTCCCATCGCTAGCCTTGACCCCAAGAAGCATCCATTTTCGTTGAGGGAGGCGGGAGGGTGACCCGTGGCGGCGACCGCATCTTTCCGGTTCGAGCCGGCAGGTGGGAGGCCGCAGGTGCCCCGAGAGAGGAGAGAGCGGAGACGTCCTCCGTTGTTCCCCCTTGTCTCAGAGAGAGGCTCCTCGGAAGCGGCGCGCGCGGAAAAGCCCCGCAGCCTCCTGCGCATCCGGTGCGCCCCCGTCCCTCCCTGCCCCTTCGAGAGCGGGAGGCGCGCTCTCCCGGGGCTGACCGCCCCCCTTCTCACCCTCCCGCGCGTGTGCGGAGAGGGAGGGAAGGGGCGACCGGGCCTCCGCTGGCGGTCGGCCCGCCAGAAGAGTGCCGCGAGGAGCGCATCCGGAGCGCGGTCCGCTCAGGTGAGCGGACGCCCGAGGTGTGGCCCGGCGAGGGATTGGATGCCTCGGCGCAAGAGCACGGAGCGCGTAGGACGCGCCGGTATACCTCGCACGTGAGCCGCCGCCGCGTTAGTGGATGGTGAGACGCGCCTGTACCTGTGACCCGCAGCTCGCCTGGTCGCGGCGCGCATTCCTCCTGCTCGCCGAAGGTTTCTCTTCCTCCCTTCTCCCCCCCCTCCCCTCCCCCTTCCTTTTGTTCTCCCCCCCCACTCTCTCTCTCTCTCTCCCTGCCCCCCCCCTCCCCTTTTTGTTGTTGTTGCTGCTGCTGCTGGTGGTGGTGGTGGTGGCGGCGCAGTGGTGGTTGCCTTCGTCGCCACCGTCGTCGTCATCGTCGCCTTCGTGGTAGTGGTAGTGGTGGTGGTGCTGGTTGTTGTTGTTGTTGTTGTTCTTCCCCACTCGATTCCTTGCGTTCGTCGCCTTAGCGCTTCCTCCCCCCCCCCTCCCTCCTCTTCCTCGAGGGAGCGCCCGAATTTTTCGCGAGGCAAAGTCACGTGGAATCCCGCGCGCGCACGCGCGGAGTGTAGACCCTCCTTCGCAGCACATCCGTCCACCCGTCCGCCGCCGTCCCCCTTGTCGTCCACTGCTGCTGCGAATTCCCCCCCCCCCTACCCTCATCCTGACCCCTTCCTTCCTTTGTCGCCCGGCCCCTCCCTCGTCTTCCTTCTCTTCGACATCCTTTCCCCCTTCCCTCCACCACCCGCCCAGTCGTTTCTCCCCTTGGTGACGCTCCCGCTGCTCAGCCAGTCCGCTTTCTGTCGTCCGCACGAGGTGATGAGCTGAAAAGTGACAAAGAATGACGTCGTTGCAGCAGCAGCAGCAGCAGCAGCGAGACATGGCACACCAGAAAGGTGGCGGTGGTGGTGGTGGTGGCGGCGGCGGCGGCGGCGGCACGAGTAGCAGTCAAGTGATCCATATGCGCGGCGACTCGGACTCTGAGCTGCAGGCGCTGTTCGATTCCGTCCTTAACCCCGGGGAGAGCGGGCGCCCGCAGGCCCTGCCGATGAACAAGCGCAACTTTCCGGCGTCGTTCTTCAAACCCCCGAACACGGGCTCGAAGAGCCCTTCGGTGACGTCCATCTCCCACAGCCGCACTTCGAGCAACGATTCCTCTTCCACGGCGGTGGCTGCCGTCGCTGCTGCTGGCGGCGCGCTCGGCGCAGCCCACAGCCGGGCGCATTCCAGCCCGGCGTCCCTGCAGCAGACGTACGCTGCCAGCCAGCAGCCGCAGCAGCAGCAGCACTCCGACAGGATTCTGCTGAAGCAGGACCCGTACGAGGCGACCGCTGCGCCTGAAGACGAGCCCTTGCCTCCGGGCTGGGAGCAAGCAGAGACTCCGCAAGGACAGATTTACTTTCTTAAGTAAGCGAGCGACGAGAGGGAGCAAAAGCAAGGGGGATGAAGGCGGTGGGATGCTGGGTGCCGCGCGCGCTCTTGGAGGAGGAGGATGGGAGGGACAGGGCCGTCGGTTCGCGTCCGAGGGCACCGGCCAAAAGGAATGCTAGCAGTCGTCTTTTCAAAGGGCTCAAGAGAGGCGATGAAGGAGGGAGGGCGTGGGGGCGAGAAAATCGTCTTATCCTTGCCGTCGCTCTGCTTGCCGTGCCTCGTGGGGCAGGCGCCAGCGGATCTGCGTGCAAACCGACCGTGTCTGTCTTTGTGTCGCCCCCACGATGAGTGATAGCCCGGAGCTACGGTGTACGACTGACTATTGGGTGTTTTTCGGCGGTGGTGTTTCCATACCCCCGTCGAGCCCCCTCGAACGCCAGGGTCAGAGCTCCGAACGTTCTCGGCTCCCCCTGAGCACGCGCGTGATTTACGCGTTTGTGCGCGTTAGCCGACATCTGCCTGGGTCCTGGAGCAATGATGCGGCGGATCTTCCGCGGCGCGGCATCATCCGTGATTATCAGCGCAGCGTACGGTGCACGCCGCGCCCCTTCCTGTTGGTCCCTTCCAGCTTCCCGAAACTGCCGGCCAAGCATCCCTGGTCGGGAAAGAGATCATCGCACGCGGCAGGCCGCCGGACGAAAGAGGGCTGCCCGAAGTGCGTTTTCCTCTTTCTTTCTTTGCTTCCTCTCTTTTGCTGTGCCTTTTTTCCCTCTCTCTCTCTCTCTCTCTCTCTCTCCCCCCAGCGTTTTCGTCCGTTTGTGTGTGTGTGTGTGTGTGTGTGTGTATGTGTGTGTGTGTGTGTATGTGTTTCTTTTTTTCTTTTTTTTCTTTTTTTTTTTCTTTTTAGTCACATTACCCAGTCTACAACTTGGGAAGATCCTCGGCGAAAGAATGCCATCTTGGTGTCCAGCGGCAGCGTGGTCAGTCAACAACAAAGCTCAGGTAGAAATAAATATGACCTTCATAGAGGGGAGGGATCTTTATGCTATTGTCTCTCGGCATTTCTGATCCGAATTTTTTTTTTTTTTCCTCTTCCTTCTTCTTCTTCTCTTTTTCCCTCCCTTTTTTGAAATGAAAAGAACGGCGTTGTTTGTTTGCTTGTTTTCCACTTTGTTTGTTTCCCATATTCCACGTAAGTGGATTGTGTGTGTGTGTGTGTTTGGAGTGTGCTATCGGCAGAAAAGTTTTTTCCTTTCCTTCTTTTTTTTTTTTTTTTTTCTTTTCTTTTTGTTTTGTTTCGGTTTCGAATTTTCCCCCCGCCTTCAGGTGCACAGGCCGCTTTAGCTGTTCAAGGCTTGGGTCCACTGCCCGAGGGATGGGAGCAAGCGACTACACCCGAAGGAGAAATATATTTCATCAACCATATTGCACGAACTACATCCTGGTTTGATCCCAGGATTCGTAAGTATCGTTTTGCGATCTGTAAAGGAATGTGAGCTGTGAATGCAAATCCATTAAATGCGTTTTCTCGCGAATCCATTCGAAAAAAAAGGAGGGGGGGAAGAGAGAGAGAGAGAGAGAGAGGGGGGGGGGAGAGAGAGAGGGGGAGAGAGAGAGAGCAACAACAACAGGAAAAAAAAAAAAAAAAAAAAAAAGGCTACTGTAAGCAGGATTTGCCGTGTCATGACCTTGCTTACTGTGCAGAAAATTAATCAGCGAAAAGATGTGTAACGTAGAAAGGGTCTCGCTAAGGAATTTCCAAACTGCCATCTACAAAGAATGCATTCCTCATCCGGAAAAACAAAACAACCCCTGCAAGATGTGTGTCCTTTATCAATAAGGCTGCTGTCGAACCAGCCGCTGCTTGTGCTTCAGATAAATGCACACCAGAGGCAAATAGAAGGACAAAAGCGGGAAGGAGAAGAAAAAGAAAGAACGGAAAGGAAAGAAAGGAGGAAAAAAGATGCAAACACCGCGAGACGGTTTTGGCTGCCATGGGTGTTCGTTTCCAGGCGCGTCGTTGCTGCGGTCGCTGTCTCTTGGTGAGGGATGCCCCCCCGCTTCCCGTTATAAATGCATCGTGGCGCGTTGCTTCCTCTCCCAGGCAGTGCAAATTTTTGGCACAAACCTGTTTGTACTATGAATGCAGTGTGTATACACGTTTGCAGCAGACCTCCGGCAAGTGTATCGAACCTGCGTCTTGTGCCGAGCTTAAGTTGGCGTTAAGACTTCCAGCGACTCGCAAGGAAGCTGAGGATGCCGCACACCTCTCAGAAACGTTCCGTCTCTCTCTCTCTGTCTCTCTCTCTCCCTCCTCCCCCCCCCCCCTTTTTTCTTCTCGCCCCGCTGTCGCTGTTTTTGTGTCCCATTCCGTTGCCCAATTTTTCCATGTGAGGGGGGGGGGGGCAATCCATAATGTTAATGAAGCAAGGTTTTATTTTCAAAATATGAAAGGAAACGAAAGGTTATTTTTCTGTTCACTCCGCGAAGGAGCAGAGCGTCTCTCCTAAATGGAAGATTTCGTATCCGAAAAAGAAAAAAAAAAATTTTTTTTTTCAACGAGTGGTATGGAATAAGAAGCGTAGAGACCTTCCCAACTTTTTTTCCTGTGAAGGGGTTTTTTTCTTCTTTTTTTATCTTGCAACGTGTGGTTGGCATCGTTGCCTTTTTCCGCTGGTGACCTTTCGTAAGTATGGATTAACTTAGCGTTCATTAGCTCGTTGACCAGGAGAAGCCCTTCGTGTTCGCTAGAAATGCAGTCCGCTGACCACAGCCAGCGCTCAGCACTGAACTCGACAAGACAAAGAATAGTCCTTCTTGTTCGATAAACGTTGGACAGACTTCAGGTGCCCCATCGCGGGCTGCTGCCGCCACAACTGCTGCTGTCCGTCCTGCGCTTCGCAATGCCATTTCCTGATGGCCGCAATTGGAAAGGCGAAATGCCGCCATCCAAAATGACTACGCTGAGACCCGGGAAGAAGGACACTCCGCAGGAAGAAGACCGCATCCTCCCGTCGAAGTTGCTTCGCGTGCCTGCAATTCTGGCTGGACCTTTGCTTTTCGCTGCTGCACCACCATCGTTCAGCTTCCTTCCCTTTGGGGATGCAGGGTATACTCTTTCGAAACCTGACGACCCTGCAAGCAACGGGTCCGATTTTTTTTTTTTTTCATTTCCTGGAAAAGAAGGCACGACCGACGAGGAACGCCTTCACTAATCCAGGTGCACCTTGGACTCCGCGGATTCGCGTGGTACGCCCTCTAGGGATTGCGACCGTTCGGACCTTGGGATCTTTTTCGAAGACGTCGGGAAAATCGTCGTCCGTTCCCCGGGACTTGCTCCCGACACGCTTTCTGTGCAAACGGAGGTGCCGGCCGTTCGGGAAAGCAACCTCTTCCCGCTTTCTCTTGCCCACGGTGCTTCTTTTCCACTCACTGCCTTCGGCTTCTTCCGGGTACTGTTCGCCTCCTCCGGTACTGCTCTCCTTTCCGTCACCTGCTGTCGCAACCATGGAAGCAGCGTCTGTTTTCGTCTTGTGTTGTGGATGCGTGGTTTGTTGTTTCCCAACTCCCCTCCACCTGCCAGTGATTTATTTCTGCACTCAATAAACTGATACGAGTGCGTCACTGATGTTATTAGATGACACACACGACAAAAAAAAAAAAAAAAAAAAAGAATGCTCCCTCTGAATGTTTGAGCCAATGTGCGTGTATGTGTCGTGCCTGACTGTAGATCCTGTCACATCTCCCTCGGAGACAGGTGGTTGTCAAAGATAAGAATGCAATTCATACAATGTAGGGATGCTTTCTGTTTTTTTTTTTTTCTTTCTTTCTTTCTTTTCTCTCCTCTCTTTTGCTTTTCTTTGCTTTTTTCGCACGAAGCCGCTGCGTTTTGCTTGCGACCTGTCTGTCGGAGTGTAACCACGGAAACGAAGAGTAAAGAAACGAAAGTCTGTAAATCGTAAGCCTGTCGATGCTGAAGGAGAAAAGAAAAGTTCTATTCTCTTTGACGCGAAAAGGCAGGTCTGCTATGCGTGTTCCTTCCGAAGAATCTTCTGATGTGCCGGGAAGGAGAGAGATGTACCGTACAATGGGGCAAGAGTGGCTGCTGGCAGTATATGCCCAAGAACTGCAGGGCGCAATCCACCATGTCGTGAGGCGGTAGGGATGTCTGCGACGCGCCCATCGATGGCTTCCGATGGACAGCTGACGATGCAGCAAATAGGAACAAATAGAGGTTCCCATGCAGGGTACCTCCATACAAGGGATGTTACTTGACCCAGGAGTCGGCTTCGGGCGCTTTCCACGGTTGAAGTTTGGTACCCACGTACGCGGCAGGGTGCTCAGCCAAATGCGACTGCTTCATGGAGCGCAAGACAAAGTCCATCTCCTTTTTGGACCGGCCGAAACAGCGGACTTTCCCACCACCTCTGTGACCTCCTCCCTTCACCCTCTTTGTTTGGAAAGCAGCTTCGATGCATCTGATCCCTGTAGCAATCAGTGTACCAAGTGGTCGGTGGTTCGATTGCGGTTGGAATTCAGATGGGACGGGGAACAGCTCTTTGCCAGCTGGAGGCCGTGGCGGCCTCTCCTCATAGTAGCCATGGGAACAGGCGCCTTTCGAAGAACGAGGGAGTGAGCATCTGGGGCATTTTTGGCTCATGGACGCGGGAATGGAAGAGGGGGAGGGGGGGAGGTTGCTAACCGGAAACACCTGACCGATGATCTTCAGACCGCAGGAGAATGCGTAGGACGAGGGCAGTTGGGGGTTCGTCGCAGCCACCGTCTCTCTTGCTTTTGCCTTCGTTTCGATCTTTGGCTCCATTCCTTCTTTGGCCAACGTTCCCCTTAGACACGAGTGTAGCGTCACGGCACGAGCGCGTCCTCGAGTGAGGGAGGTGGTCTCTGGTCGGCTTTCGCTACCCACCATCTCCTATCCTTCCTTCCTTTCCCCGCACCTCCAGACGGGAGTGGCGTCGACGCAAACGTCCTTTGGCTGTCCCATCCAACCGCCCTGGCCTTCGTGGTTCTTCGCGAGCTGGAGGTACAAGGGAAGTCTCGCTCCGGAGGGTCGAAGCAGACGCAGCCCTGGTCAACAGCACAGCTTGTACCGAGAGTGAGCCGCTTGGGTTTTGGGTTCGCACCTGTGACTCCGATCGCCCGCATCCTTGCCGGAGGCTCATCCCGTGCACGGGGTCTGCCGCCGCAGCCATCTGCCGCGCGCGCTGCCAAGCGTAGTTTCGATATCATTCGGTGAGATCTTCGCCAGAAGTCCCCATCCAGTTGGTTGCCATAGGCAGCGCCCGTGTCGATTCTCGTGCGCGGCGGAAGTGGTGTCGCTTTATTCGCTTCCCTCCTCCCTTCCTGCACGGAGTTTCTACTGCCGCCACCGGTAGGGCTCCTAAGAGCGCCACGGTTCCCGAAAAGGGAGAAAACCAAAAGGAGCTTCGAACGTAGGGGTTCGCGCGGGCAAGTGCGTTTGCCCACCCGAGCGATTCTCTGGTGTCCGGATGCTGCGTTCTCCCTGCATGAAGACGAAATTCGTCCCTCCTCGTTGGTGCAAGGCTCACGTTGCTCCGAGCATGGCGCGACTCCGTTTGCGTGCGGCCCGTTTCTAAGGTTCCCTCTTCCGAAACGGGGAGGAAACAGGCAGGCCAGCGGAAAAGTGACCTTTGCATTCTTGTGTTTGGCCGTCAGGAGAGTTCGTGGGTCATTCTCCCTCGAGGAGCATGCGCGCATGAGGAGCACGCGATGCCCGATCGTGTGCAAGGGAGGGGACCGTGGTCGCGGTGTTCCAGCTCACCCGTGTCCCCATGAAAACCTACCCGAACTACGACGTTCGCATATCTGTCTCCCTCTCTGCATGCGTGTGTTTTTTTTTTTTCTTTCCTTTTTCCGGTCGCCGCGTTCCCAGCTAGGACTTCTTACCGGGCGGATGGGAAGCAAGAAGACGTAAAAGCCGTTCCCTTGGGTGCGTCCAAAGCGCACTGTCTTTCAACGTAGAAGATGTGGATGGGTGATGATTTTTTGCGGTGCGTTTCTGCGACCGACTTTCGAAAGGAAAAGAAGAAAACTGAAAAATTCGCTCCAGCGCGCGCGGTGGTCAGCTTCCGCGGTTTCAGTCGCGGAAGCATCTCGGCCGTGTGTGGCGCTGAAGTCCGGAGAAGGGGTGGCACCATCCTGTTCTCCGTGCGTGGGTCCTGCCTCTGCCCTCGACTTTGCTCTTATTCGAGGAGGTCGGTGGACCCTGGAGCTCTTCCGTAGAGCCGAAACTCCCCTTTGTTTCGGTACGCCTTGTGGAACCCTTCCGCACCGTCACCTCCTTCGTCGCGGACAGGTGTCACCCTCTCCGTTGGCTCGTCACGTGGGTAACGCGCCCTCTGGCAGCCTGGTCCCAATCCTGGGCGCTCAAGAAGAGTACCTGCGCGTCGCTTTGAGGCGAAAACGTGCACTTCTCTGTGAGCGATTCCCTCTGTGGTGCGTCTTCCTGATAGACAGGTATGAGAACATCACGCCACGCCCATTCTCATGTGTAATGGCAGGCCTGTGTGGTTGGAAACATTACCCATGCACATATTGTCCCAGTATCTTGCGATCGAGTGAAACACATACATGTACATATGCGTTTGAAATGCATTACGCTTTATGTATCAGTCGTTTGCTTAGATCTGCGCGTCCTATGCGTTGGAATTCTTCGTGCCTGTTCTATAAATACGTATGTATACAAACAGCATCGAATGTAAATATTGATTAACTGATTGCACTGAGAAGTCAATCGTCGATTTTGCGTTTCACCCGTTCACCGAACGTGGCGTTCTTCACGTGCGGCGCGCACCGAGCGTCGCGTATCGACGGCTGCTGAACATCTGATATCTTCATTTCGCCGTCTGCAGGGACTCGGATGCTCCAGGGGGAACGCCTGTGACGGGATTCGCTGCCGAGCCTCTCGGGCCGTGGACGGCGATGACTCGTAAGGCGAACACTCGCAGGTTGTTCGGTGATGCGACAAAGGTGGCACAGCCAGCTTCCCTGTTAATGGTGCTTTCCAACGCTGCCAGCGGGGGTGGAGGGAAGGCTCCAGAATTCAAGTTGAGGCACAAATCACTCGAGGAGAGAGTTGGCAGCATCCATGAATTCCGAGTACTGGGAGAAAACGCTCGAGAATGCGTCCGGAAGTCCGCGTGTCGCAAAACGAGTTGAAAAGCCGAGCCTCAGAGCGTGTCTTTGTGGCGACTGTGGCCAGTGCAGCATTCTGCTTGGGCAGAGAGCCCTTGTGCAGCCACGAATAGGCAAGCCGCACGAACGTTGGTTTGTTTTACCTGCCCTCTGGAAACCTCTGCGACCTCTTGTAGCTAGAACTGAATTTCGGAACGGGCGACTGAAAGCGAAAATCTTCGTAGCTTCCCTTCCATCTGCTTCGCTTTGGGGATCCCCGGAGACGCAGCAACGACTGGGGCGTCATCGCGTGGCCGGTGCCTCTGAAAGACCCCAAGGTTTCTCAGGCAGCCGCCAAGCTTCCTCCTTCCCCCCCCCCCCCTTCACGGTTGAGCGTGTCTGCTCTCCTCGGCCAGTAAGGCACTGAGGGTAGGAGTCAGGTTCTGAAGTGAGTGGCGTTGGTCTTAAGTAAGGTTCCAACTCTTCGACACTTTCACGGATTTTCTTCGCCATGCGGAGAGTTGAATCGTCTTTGACCACAAGGCGAAGGACTCGATGTGCACTCGATGCAGTTGCCATCGTCATCCTGCCATTGGTCCGAATGGGAAACGGTCGGGAATTTTCCTTTGGGCTCGGAAGGGTGGCACAGGAACGCTAAGGTGCATGCGCGAGCGTGGATCTCTGATGGATGTTCGTCCTTTCGTTTTTTTTTTTTTTTTTTTTTTTTTTTTTACTCCGAAACGATTTCCTTGGTCGTGGAGCTTTTGTTCAGTCTCAAATTGTTTCCGTGGAATGCTGACAGCATTAGAACGTTACTGGGGTCAAGTACTTCGTGTCCTTCATAGACCTCAGTCCTTTTTTTTCCCCTTCTTTTCCGCGCCGAATTGCCTCCCCCCCCCTCCCCATGCGATTCTTATACGCCCCTGCTTATTCTGCTCAAACGCATGGCGTGTTTTCTAATTTTTGCCAAGTTTGTTGCATTTCTTTCGCGGTCCTGAACGAACGAGCAGTGGTGAAGCTTGCCGGTTTGCTCCCGGTCTCTTATGTGACCCCCCCCCCCCATCCATAGCAAAAAATAAAAAGGAAAAAAAAACTGGAAAGAAACTGTTCCGTGAAGTGTTTGACTGTTGGGCTTTGAATTGGTTGTGGTTGCTG
This sequence comes from Raillietiella orientalis, assembly GCA_036172245.1. Lineage (NCBI taxonomy): Eukaryota > Metazoa > Arthropoda > Ichthyostraca > Raillietiellida > Raillietiellidae > Raillietiella > Raillietiella orientalis. The sequence goes on along the minus strand of JAYWIR010000086.1, from coordinate 154,394 downwards.
GTGTAAAAATTGGCTCTGAAGCATGGATGCAGCGATGCTCTTGAGCTTCCTCTCTAGCACGGTGCACAGACCACCATGGCCGTGAGTGCTTACGGATGCGTATCGGAATTGTCCTTGCGCAGCAGCAGACGCACTTTTACTTGGCGATTCCTGATTCTTCTGCGAAGGATGCTGCAGCGCACATCTAACGAATGTTCATCGTTACCGGAAACCCGAGAAATCGTTGCTGCTCGAACTGGGACCAAGGGAACCACTTGCACGCCCAGAGGATGTGTCAGCAGTGTGAAATAACCACAGAAACTGTTCAGGCGTACCACGTTTGCCGGTTCCTTCCCGTAAATAAAGAGTGTACCAGGACGTGTGTGTGGTGGCAAGAGTTCGATCCGTTTTCGAATCAGCGTGCAAGATGTTCCCGTGTTGGCTCACATGCGGCCCCCTCTGAGCAGCAGTCGTGTCCTGAGCATCGTTCTTGATGCTCAAGAATGGATCCCTGCGTATTCGTTTTAGGCACTGCGACCTTCCAGAAAGCAAGCGCTCCTCCGTGCCTGCTGATCCCTTGGAGGGTTTTCGATTTTCTTTCTGCTCAGAGCGAATGAGACCATGGGGGAGGCGAATCTTTGCCTTCCGCTCTTGTACCCTCGCGCTCGCACTCCCGAACGCACGCCGGGGGGATCTCTCATCATCCGCACTGCTGTTGAATTGACGGGAATTCGCTCACTCAACGCAGGGTTCTTTTCCCGCCGTGGCACGTTTCCCCCCCTTCCTGCGACGACGGAAAGTCGCAGAACCCGCAGTGCCGCGAAATAAGCCCGGAATAAAGTTCGCAAGACAAAGAGATCCTGGCTCATTCGGCACGGATGTTGCGGTGCCTCCTTAATTAACACGGCCGCACTTTCGCTCGGTTTGCTGCTCAGTCGTTGAGCTGCGGCATGAGTGGCTCCCAACACTGCACGTGTTTCAGCAAAACGGCTTGCGCCACCTGAGCGAGAACGGCTCGAACCCCGTTTTGCATAGCTGGTTGGCCACATCCATCAAAGCCAAAGGAAACGGAAAAGAAAAGGAAAAAAAAGGTCCATGTGGAGGAAACTAAGCTCGCGTGCGTCTGTTGCACTTCAGCCATCTTTTCAAGGGATCAGAAAGAGAAAATGCTCCGAGGACACTGGGGTCCTTGAGTTACCCTCGTTCCTTTCTGTCCCCTAGGCCCGCATTTCTGTCTTCCGACTGCTTCAATAGATTGATGCGTGTTTAATCGTGATCACTTAACGATTGGTTACTAGACGAGAGCGAGAACACCCAAAACACGACCGGCAAGTCTGTATGAAGGCGGCAGATGCAATCCGGATGTGGCACATGAGCAGCGATCTGCCTCTGGTTAGAATAGACGCTGTTGACCGCCGCGTCTTGATCTGGCTGCCGCCCGCTCCTCTCCCTGGAGTATCTCGAATCCCGTCTTCCTGGTATTCTTTCCCGCCCGTGCAAGCGCGTTCGGCAGTTGCGTCATCGCTTTGTTCGGAGGCTTTGCTTTCGCAAAGTGCGCAGAACGGAAAAGCCCGAGTTTGCAGGAGGCAGCAGTGATCTTTTCGACCTTCCGCGAGAAGTCGCTGTTTCATCTCTCCCGCCGTTTCCCTCGCACGGGAAGCGAAATGGAAGCGATGGCCCTGCTGGTCTCCTTCCGAGCCTCCTCGAGCGCGGTGGACAGCGGCGGAGCGTTCGGCTTGCATGGAATTCACAAGCGAACAGCGTGAATCTCCCAAGTCATTAGAGAGACCCAAGGTCGGAACCTCCGCTCCACTTGGTCTGTTTTCGCCTTCAGCCCGATGCTCCCAACTCCCTAATCTCCTCCTGTACCGATCTTGGCACTCACCCGTCTGGAGCTTGCAGCTTGGCCACACCCGTCCGGATCATCGACCCGTTGCTTTCCGGATCCAAACGGGCGTTCTGCACCAGTGTGACGGGTCAACAAGAATGTGACCTCACCTTCTATCGTAGTTCATAAACACCCCCGCTGCCTCGTCTGAGGTGAAGGCTGCCCCACCAGAATATCCGTATCTATAGTAAGCAGAGGTGACGAGCGTGGTCAGGCATTCAAGTGACCGCACCGCAATCTCCCAGTTCACTCGTTATAAATAATTCTGTGTTTGGGCGAGGGCGTGGTAGCGTCCCTAGGGGGGGGGGGGGGTACATTCCTTTTCACCCTGTACCCAATACCATGATCTTGCGTTCTGTTACCTCTTCTTCCTGCCCGCCCCCTGTCGGTCCTGTCCGTTCCCTCGAACTTTTCCTGAGTCTTCACTTTCCTGGGTTTCCAAGAAGGCCACTAACTCCACTGCCGCTCCGTCCGAAGACAGGCATTCCTTTCCATTTCGATTTTTCCTGGGGGGCTTGTTGCATCTCGCAGAAAGGCGCCCGTTCTCTAGGAAAAAGGCTGCCGAGGCGCGCTCCTCTTTTGCCAGATTTACCGAGACCTTTCCTACTTGTACAGCGTGGTGGTTTTCGTACTTGGGTGTCCATAGTACTCCGTTCATCCTCAATGGCTAAGGGGTTTCTTCATTTGTATCCCCCGTTCAGCGTGTTCAAGTGAATTCAGTAGCTGCACATGTGTGTATGTGTGATCGGAGTTGGCGCGTCTGCGCTTTGCTGTGTGTACGTTTAAGTGTCTTTGTTTTCAGCAGTGCACCTCCAGCATCCTCTCCTCCTACAACAGAACCAGAAAGTTCAGCATCACTTGAACACTCACCTGCGTTTGCAGAAGCTCCAGAGAGAACAAGAATATCTCGTTTCGAGGCAAAAGGAAATCTATCGCCAAGAAGTAAGTTTGCGCCAAAAGTTTGCTGAATATTGTGAGTTGAAGTTGCATCGTGGTGCATCGTGGTGTTTCGAAATCCGAGTACCGGCCCAAAGCTTTCAAAGCACAGAAAATGGTTGCGCATGTGCCTTCTTCGTTGTCGTTTGTACACGCGCGTTCGAAAAGAACGAGAGGTACACGTCCTTCGCAGTTTCGCTGGTTGACATCGCACCTGAGTGGCCGGAACGACGTCTGCGTTCTTTTACTTTCACTTTTCCTGGAGGCATCACTTTCTGTAATCACTGGAGCGAAAGGTTGCCGGTGCGCTGGCATTCACAGAACGTTAGAACTGTACACCGCTGACGCTGAACGATGATATAGAGGCAGAGTGCGTGTACACTCGAGCGAAAGTTGCGAACCAGCATTGAGGTTTCCTTGTCAGGAGCACGGCAGCCGATAGGGCAGCGCTTGTGCGTGGCCGCACGTATTCCTAGGGTTCGTCACCGCACTGGCTCTTGACGTCGAGAGGCCAAGGTCAAAGTTTCAGCTCCCCCCCCCCCCCTCTCTCTCTCTCCCCATAGCATTACGAACCGATTGCCAGAGCAACTCAAAGACAGCAATAAGTTAACTGCTGGGTCAGCTCGGGACACATGGAAATTGGTCGATACGTTACCGTGCCGTCTTTCGTTCGACGCTGCGACGCGAGTCGAGCAGTTTGCCATGCCGCGGATTCCTTGCGGTCGTGGGCCGGAACCACATCCTTCCAAAAAGGGACCAAGTGGACAGTGGATACGAAAATTCGAGAGTTGGAAGTGAAAGCTGAAATCGGCCCGTGCGCATTCGGTTTCTGGTCGTCGATTAAATCATTTCCGAACAGCGACCTACCTGACGACAAAATGAGGCAATCTGCATAAACAGTGAGTTGGCCCTTTAATGTTAACATTCCGAGCCACAGCCTCCTCTGGAACAAAGAGGACCTTGTCCACCAGGCACGAGCAAGCTCTCCGCGAACCTGCCGTGTGTTTTTTCAACCTTTTGCCGACTGGGTCTTGACAGGAGGTGTTTTTCTTTCACATTGAGCACACGTTGGCAAGAGCAACTGCTTCGTGGTACGGCGAGCCCACAAAGGGGAAGTTCGGCTTTCCACGTTGCTTGCCAGATGGACCGCGATGACCTGTGAAGGCCAATTGATCCCAAACGCTTTCCCCAGTCCTATCAGCTACTCGTTCTCTGCAGGATCAGCCCCCCACCGGCTCTCTTCGGCCACCTTCACCGTACGAAGCTTCAACTTCATTGACTGTGCAAGCGTTTGCGTACACGCGGCAAAGTGTATACTCACGAAAGTCTTTGTAGAAGAGACGTTTCCCTACTTAGATGCTAACCTTAAACTTAAGAGAGTAATGGTCGGTAATTAAGGAAACTCGCATGAGCATAGTCCACGCATGTCGCCACGGAAATAACCCCTGCAGGGTTTTTTTTTTTTCTCTCTCTCTTTTATCCTTAAGAGCGAGTAACCAAAGCCACGATGCCAGACACCATACGATAAACATTACGACTTTTACAGCATCTGCACCCAAAAACTTCCAAACAAAGACTACGATAGGTCCTCTTGGACGCCACCATGTAGAACGATTAAGCTCCATTGGAATATCACCAAGAGGATAAAAAAAAAAATAATGCCTCTCCCATCATTCCCTGTCAAAAATGGCTGTAAGCAGGATCACTCGGCTCACGGCCACTTCACCGGCGGACCTCAGGTCTGCTTTTCAGAAGGTTCGTTTCGTTCGCACTTGCCGGCACCACCATGCAGGGAAGCACCGTGCCAAAGATGAACCCCAGGCTGGTGGCGCGCGATCCTCGGGTCACGGCACTCTCAGGTTTCGGTTGCGGTGTCTCAGACACACCGAATTTTCGTCCGGCACAACGGCGAGCTTAGCCCAGTTGCGATGCTGTCGTCTCGAGGCACGCAGCAGCCACCGCCGCCGCGGACGCCCAGGTCGGCCGTCTGCCATATTGACGAGATTGGTGTCGAGCAGGGTTGCCATACTGCTTCGCAGAGCAACGAACCCGTTTGCATACCAACGAATTTGTTGCGAATAGGAAGACTTGTATAAGCATTTCCGGACGTTTCAAACGTCCGGAAACCTGAGACACGTCTGCGAATGCTTTGTTTCTGCAGCACGTGTGCTGCTGCTTTGAGTTTTCTTCTCAACTTTGACAAAGTGAACGGGAAAAAGCCAAACATCGTGCAGCCTGGTGGTTTTCAGATGTAGTGGTGCTGGCGAAGGGGGAGCTATTAAAGAAGGTGAAGCCGAGGAAATGAATTTTCTCTCTCTCTCTCTCTTTCCCCTTTGGGTGTGCATGTCAGTTTGAAAGAAGCTCAGTTTACCAAATTCAGTTTACTTGGAGCGAGTTGTAAAAAGTTTCATTAGTTTTCGTCTCGTTATGCCTGCAGTTCGTTTCTCCTGGACGTATTGCTCCGATCCTGTTTTGTATTCATGCTTTCGAACGTTCATGATGCATGAGGATTAAGCGGAGAGAGAGCGTTTTCTTCCGGGAAATCCTCAGAAAATCCCATGGACGATTACGAAGAGGAGATAGATCCCCTAAACAGGTTTGTATCTGGCATGTAGAACGCGGTGCACAGAGGCCGATCGGTGTCATTGAGCTTACCTATGCGAATGGTGTATATGCATCAAAACTTGGGTGTGCGAGCATTACCAGTTTGTTTTCGTAGTTTGCTTTCGTAGTTCCACGGCCTGTGTTCGTAAATCGTGTGTGTGTGCCTTGGCGGCTTGCATTCCCTATTGGTGTTGTATGTTGTAATGCTTTGATGATCCAAAAATCCACACCCGTGACCGTGCGTGTGCATGAACCCTCAAAAATGCCACTGATCACATGCGTAGACATGCATGGGTGTCTTATGTTGTGTGCAAACTAGCAATTCTTTGTGTTATGTCGAATGTTTACAAATAGCAAGTTCTTTTTGAGATGAAGTTGTACATTTTCCAATTATTCAACTCACAGGAGATGATTAAACGCTGCATCAGTGAAAAAAATGTCCGAAATGGAACTTTATCCAATACAGATCAGCCCCGAATCGGCATCGATCCTTTCGTGGGAACTGGGAATACCTCCCTGACTGATTTTGTTAGAGGGCACCATCATCCAAGACAAGAGTCGGCAGATTCTGGTCTCGAACTTGGGAACAATTACAGTTTGCCAAACACCCCAGACAACTTATTGTCATCCGAGGAAATGGATTTGGGTAAATTGATGCAGAGAGTGTCTTGTCGTTAATGAAGTGCCGTGACCCAGAATCTTCGGTACCTTCCCACACGGATCTCACATCTAACCTGATGCTGGAAAGCGATCTAACCCTGGGCCCTGAAAACCCCGACGGCAACATGGATGACCTGGTACCGATCTTGGAAGTAAGAACCGAAAAATGCCAGCAAAACATTTGGTGCTCTTTCCAGAATCTAACGAATGAAGATCTTCCTGCCGATTTGCTGAATGACGTGCAGGCATACTTCAACAGCAACAAAATTGACACCTGGCTGTGACGTCTTGGCATGAAGATCTCACATGCGATGAACCGTCCACACTCTAAAGTGCCTTGTTAGTCACCTTTCTCAATCCCACAGTGCCTTCGAACCATGTCGTTCAGTATTACGTGAAGAATCGTAGAAGAAAACTGCAACTGACAAAATAAAAAATAATTTGATGGACTTTATTTGATTTTCAAACCCGGGTGGCGGCGACCGAGTTCCCGATTCTTGCTTTACAGGGACATTTGACGCCCTTCGATGCTCATCTTCACCGCTTTAGAGCAATGCTGACGACGTTTGCGCTCTTGAAATGCCTTCAGATGCCGATCCAGAATATTGGGGATCTTCTTCGACGCCTAAAAGTCTTGTTTTGACTGCATTCCACAACACAAACTCAACCTTGCTCATCTCTGTGTCCACTTTCCATTTCGGCCTCACGACGTAATCTTTTGTTGATGGCTGGGGTACCAAGGCCCGGTGAATCCAACCCGGGTCGCCAGGGCGAACGATGTGTTCCTCCTCTTTCTTCTCTTGACTGTTGTTTGAAAGGCGCCGCTTCTTCGGAAACTGATCCAAGTCTCTTTGCTCGCGCTCATCTCTCGTCATGGCTGGGAGGTTTATTTTTATTTTCTTTTTTCAGGTGCCTCTGAGAACCTTCTTACCTTTAAAATCCGTAGACAGGTTGAAAATTGGCCGTGCCCATTCATTGATGAGCTTTCCCGCCCGCTCCTTGTTCTCACGCGTTTCCTTTGGATGCTTGTACAGATACATCACCGCTTTACCGATTCCTGATTGCTTTAAAATCTGTGGGTCCATGCAGGAAAACTCTTTCAGAATTTGCAAGATATTTTCTCGGATTTTCAAGGATGGTAAACTGCGATCTGGCATGGGAGCCAGCCAATCGGTCAGGATATTCATCACATCATTGTCAAGGAAAGATGCTTGCAAGTCCTGCTTTTTAAGTTGCGACACCACAATAGGGAGAAGTTTCAGCTTTTTTATTGCTGGTTTTTGTTGTTTGTTTAGATTACGATCCTCCTACACAATTTCAACAGAAATCATCTTAGGCAGTTGGTAATAAACTGATGATGGACAAAATACATAATTTTTTTTTTAAAAAAAAACACGAATATAGTGACAATGCACTCAACATGTGAATTCCAAACACACAAACATCATGGCAAGAGACTAGGCATGCTCTTAAACAACTCTGTAATGGCCAACCTTTTCCAGCTCTTTTTTTCTCTTACCCTTTTTCCATTTTATTTTTAAAAACAATATAAAAATTATGCAAATAAACGACATAAAAGTGAGATTGCGATTTTTTTTTTTTTTTTTCTTTTTTTACAAACTGAAACAACTTCAAATTTCACACAGATACATTTCCAAAGTTTATACAAACCTCGGCAGCATCTTTCATTTCTCTTATAAGCTGCACAATTAAGTCATCACTATCATTTATTATATCATAGTTTCTGTTTTTTCTACGACGTCGTCTACTCATTTCTCTTCTTTTATGCATCATTAAATCAAAATCTGAGGATGCACTTGAGCTGCAAAGGAAGAACAACCACCTCCACCTTCTATGTGATTTCTGCAACCTTACAATTTATTTGATCTATTTGGCAACTCATTATCATTATCACTATCCGAAAGAGCAGGTAACACTTCATTCTCTTGAACATCTTTCTGTTCTGAATCTTCTACTTCAGAATCATTCTCCTCTTCGCTGAGTTTACCCGAATCACTGTCAGAATCTTTGACACTGCTATTTAATGAAGGTTTACTCTAGAACACACAGACTGGTTAATCATCTTGCTAAACATGCTTTGTTGCATAAAAATTCAAAATGCTTACATTGAACATACTAACACTTGCCTATGCATAAACCTGTTTCAAAAACATTTTAGAAAACTACTTCAACATCCCTTCAATCATGCAATGGAATCAAAGCTTGCATGCAAAATGAAAAGTTAAAAGGATTTCATTGTCAAAATTGTTTAAGACAAAATAATAAACAGGGGAATCAATAAGAAAAGTGTTGAGTATAGTTTGCAGGAATTTACATCATTATTCCTGATGACTACTGTAAAAACATACTTTATTTTCACAACCTGCAGACACACATCATTACAAATTCATCACAAGCATCACAAAGCACAGCAACTGACTTTAGTTACTTAGCAAACTCTTTTTGACATTTTTTTTTTCTTTTGCATGACTATGAAAAGAATTACCCAAAAATACAGACTCTTCTGACCATTTTAAAATCAGATTTCCAACAGCACACAACAACATGCATTAGAATTCAAGGTTTGATAATTCTTACAGCATTTTTCAAAGGATATCAAGGTTAGATCCCATTCAATAATAATAGCTGCACATATATATGAAATATCTAGTTAAACTGGACAACTACTAAGTAGGTATTCATCATATCTAGTCGGAAGCTGTCAATATTTCACTCCATACTCAAATCTTTGAAACCATTCAGAACATGCAAAACCAAAAGTGTTCACAATGTGACATCACAATGTTCACAATTTAAACTTGAAGCAAACATGAATGAACTTTTGCAAACATGACAAATGAAAAAAAAATGAAACAAAAACAATTGTTTTTCTCTCACGTGGCTTAATAAATAAGTGGTTTGATTATTCAGAAATCAAAATTTTGAAAACATCAGCTGCAACAATACCTTCACATGAGAGTTTTCATCATCTGAATCACCAAAAATATCATTCAGCAGTTTCCCTTCTCTTTTGTCTTCTTCCAAGTAGCTTTTATCTGATTCTTGATTTTCTGCATCACTTTCTGATTCTTTTTCTCCATCATCATCATCACTGGCATGAACGGACTGTCGCTCATCCACTTCATTATCACTACCAAACAATTTATCATCTTTGTCGGACTGAAAGTTGTCAGACGGAAACACATCTTCATCGCTATCGAGAACTTCTCTTTCATCAATATCATCATCTGATTCCAAAATCTCAGAATCACTGTTATTGTTGGAAAGGTGCAAACTGTCCTGATAAGCTTCCTTGCTACTGAGGTTCACATATTCTTGACCTGAATTTTGAATTCTGCAGTTTAAAAATTTTCAGTACAAAAAATCCAAAGTTACAGATCACACAAAAGTCCACTTGGAACAAGTGCAACTCTGCACAAACATGCCTGGGTGCACACACACACACACACAACATTTACAGTTGCTACCAACCATTCGAAATCGCGTAAAGATTCAAACTCAGCACACACTCCCAGTAAGTTGAGATCAGCGAAAACAATTTCAACCTTCCAAGCAATGTCAGATGTGCTTCCCTTTATATTACCTCCCACGTTTGGTGATTCCAACGTTTGGCTTTCCGTATCACTTTCGTTGTCGTTCGCAAGCATTATAACTGCCTGACGGGGAAGGTCCAAAGGGAAAAGGGGTTCCGTGGTACGTATCAAGCTTCCCACTCTCTTCGCAACTGCATGCTGGACGGCAACCAAGTTCACCGATTCTGGAGAATTTCTTCCCTTGCTCACGGCTCCGAGGCTTCCATTGGAACGTCATAAAACTGCAACGAAATCACAGATTTTTATATGCACACAACGCGAGCACCCCTTGCGGATCACGCAAAACAACACGAAAGCCGTGACACTGGTGGGGGGAGGGAGGAGGGGGGGGCCGCCCTGGGAAGTGGTCTCCTCGGCACGGCGCTGCCGCTGTACGTCTCTCCCTCGTGCTAAGAAGGTACACGGTTCCGTACTCTGTGCCAGCAGGGCTGCACCGACCGCGGAGGCAGCCTCCGCGAGCGCCGCCGCGCCTCCCGGACTGACGTCCTCCTCCCACGCCCGCAGGCAGTTCCCAAGAGAAAAAGAGGGATCCACGCCAAGTCCACTCCCAAGTGGAGCTCGCGGCGACAGAGGCGTCCACCCGCCAGCTGCCGTCTGCGGATTCGATTTCGCACGCAACCCGACCCACTTCCCCCCCTCCCCCCTCCTTCCCTTTCCCTCTGAAAAGTAGTCATGTGGCTGCTGCACCTGAAATCTTTTTGCAACCCGTCTTCGATGCAGAAGAAGAAGAAGAAAAGGAAACCGAAGCGCTGGAATCGTCGCGTTCTTCCTGATTCCTGACTTCAGTTCTCGTTACCGTTGGCAGTTGGGGTGGGAGCATTTTTTGAAGAAAATATCCCACGTGGGTTTGAATGGAGAACCCTAGGGAACCGCTGTCCACGTTTCGGCTCCACATTCCAGGGGATGCTCCACACGCTCGCAAAGGCAAACATACACTTAATGGTACTGCATAGGAAATAGCTGGAGTCAGCAGAATCAAAGCTGTACTTGCTGGAGGATAACCATGAAATCATCGGGGTCGAAGGTCAACTAGCCATCCCGAATTCCAGCACCCCAAGGCGACAGGGCTTCTCCAGGTCACGTCAACATGGCATCATCGAACCGTTCCCGTGATTCCACCGAGTACCTTTGCCATCTCGATTCAGTGTACGCTTTGTTTCCAAGCAAAGAACGTTTGTACATTTTTGCTGCTCTCGCCATTTCGCTCAGCATATTTACGTTTATTCTAGAAGATACCAGAATCTCACATTCATGAACCCTTAAGTGCAAGATAACAAAACAAAAAAATACATTATTCCTTCAAAATATGCAAAATTGGCCATCCTTCCTCATATATGCACACTTTGCACAATCATTCGTTCTAAACGGTATCGTAAAAACTTTGGCATGTGTCCCACGACTATCGATGATGGTATTCTACAAGATCTATATATATCTTGAGATTTGCAAACAACAGGTAGACTTTCCAAACATTTTTCCATCAGCTCTTATGAGCGTGGCAATCTGCTTTCTATTCAGAAGAGGAAAATATCTCTTGCAATCCCATGAACTTTCGATCTTGGATCTCTCCTCAGGCACTAAAAGCCAAAGGCTTGACAAAGCAAAACTCAAACGGCATTCGAGTTTCCCTTATGGGAGAGCTCAGAATGCACACGTCCGAGAGATTGGAAGGAGACAGCAAAGCTCAAACTGACACACTTGGAACTCCAATCCAAACTTCAAAACGAGTTTCAGAAAGGGTAGCACCTATGACTGAAAACTCAGCAGTGGAAAACAAAAAAAACCTTTAAAAATCTGTAAACGCCTTTTTGAAAAAAAAAAAAAATTCGTAAAGCCAAAAGTCAAAATTAGAAAAAGAAAAGGAAAGAAGAGCTCTCCTTGATGAAGCTGCACATCCAACGATTCCGCATTGAATTTTCTACAATAACAGCTGTCGAAAAGCTACTGAAGAGCTCAGTGAGAAAAAGATCCAATTTCCCCCCAATCACTAAATCTCGTTGAATAACGAGGAAATAACTCGAACAGATCTAATGAGGAAAAGTGAGGAAAAAATCGGTCACAAGGAAAAATTATCATTTTATTAGCCACAAGTTTTGCTATTCAAGATGAACAATACAAATCATATGATGGAAAGAGGATTCTCTGAAGCTTCGGTTTCTTTTTTTTCTTTCTTTCAAACCCTCCTCGAAAAACAAGCAAAGAAATAAACCATTCGACAATTGCATTCGATGATTGAAGCTTTATATCATTAGTGTTTCGTATTTTCTCATTTGATTTAATAGAAGAATGAAGAAGCGTTAGGGAGTCTGGAGTGGAACTGAGAAAAAACATTCACGTGGAAGTAATTTTGATAATTCTGGATCGGTCGATGGAAGATACTTAAAGAAAATGAATGAACCTTCGTATAGAAAGTGTGCACAATAACATAATTCCTTTTTAATGTATGGAAATACAAATGAACAAAGTAAAAGCATAAGCATCTGCAAAGAAAGAAGACCTACAAAAAAAAAAAAAAAAAACAGAAAGGAGGGAAGCAAAAACAGAAGAGAAAGCTTATAAATCAAAACAAATGGCACCCAGTGAAGTAATTTAGACCGAGACAAACAGATGCAATCGGCTCACTTCTGCTTTTCTTTCAGTGGAGAGGCCAAAGCAAAATCAGAAACCAAACTGCCAGTCAAGATGTAACCCTTTTTTTGTTGACCCGTGCTCTTGTGCAATGTGGTCTTGGCAGGTCAAGTGGATGAGTAAGTGGTGCTTGCTCAGATAAGTACTGATGCACAAACAGAAAAGAGGTGAGATCTTACAAATGCTTTGCTCCCTTACACTCAGTAACAACTGAAAAAGACAAAAGGGGAAAGACAAAGACCTGGCTTCTACCATTGTCGAGCAGCATTGCTTCAGATTGTGACAGAGAACTTGCAGAGAGGGAAGTGCAAATGTTGCAAATGTTGCTGGATGATGAGTAGACGAAGATTGGAATTTCCAGGGATTCCTTTATGGCTTACGGTTCACGCTGCAGTGTGAAGAGAAATAATAAATGTTATCATGGTCTGATTTCCATTGTATGAAATCTAATCTACCAATGTGGAGTGCTTTGTATTGGAACATCAATGATGCTTTCTGCATCCTAGAAAGGAAAGAAGAGGACCATCAACGAGTGGTTTTCCAAGCATTTTTCGATTCCACCGGGAGGGTATTTCGTGAGGAAACAAATGGGGCAACGCCGAAATAAACTCTCTGGAAGTCATGGTCAGCAACAGATGCACTGAAAATTAGCGGAATTTACAAAGATGGTGCCCTGTTAAGAGATACTTATTCCAAGGAACACATGTAAGAATGGGTCTATTTAAGTGCCTTTCATCATAACGGTGCATCGTGCATCCCTGAAGTGAGACGGTTCGTGTCCAGGGAAGAGTTCGGGATTTCATGATAGATGGAAAGTGGCGATGCCCGAAGCAAATTGCGATGCTTTTGCGTCATTTCATGTTCGTATCAATAAACCTGAGGACCGCAGTGATTTCTGATTAGTTGTTTTGTCAAGGTAAGACGATTTGGATCGGATGGTTTTTATTCATGCACCCTACCGTTTGAGCGACTGGTATTCATGTTGAAAAGTGATGATCACCAACCGAAGTATTCAATTTTTTTTATGTTTATTGAAATTTACCGAGCCGATCCTAAAGTACAGATCTTGGCCAAACAGATCTGCTTTCCTCCCGTAAAAGAAATAGTGGGTCGAAGCTCACCTGTGAAGACAACGAATCTGCACACGTCTCGTCCTGAACATGGCTGAGCTGCACATCATCTGCAGGAAGTGGGTAGCAGTTGGACAAAGAGTGGTCGAAACGGCAAGCAATGGCCATCATGAGAGTGGATTCAGCAACTACATCTCTAGATGTCGACTGAAACGAACGTGTAGAGCTGAAGTCTGGGATTACTTTCTATGCAAAAGCATCTCAAATAATTCGTGTGCACGTATGTGGATAATGATTCGTAAATGAAGATGCACTTCGGGAGTAGTCTTAACGTTACAGTGAAAGTGAAAACAGTATTTTTAATGTTCAGAAGGAAGACTAGGCAGTGGATGTCAAACAGAGTGGATCCAGGCACGCAACCGAGTTCGATGCATGTAGAGGCATTTGGTAGGTTTTCTTGCCAATTGTTCTACACGTCCAGTCCTTTCCTTGTGGTGGTTGTCTTTCCTGTGTATAGATGGAAGTGGAGCTGTAGGAATTAATAACGACACGAACCTATATTCCAATGAGAAATGCAAGAGCAAAATGCAGAACAGATTGAGCACTGCTAAATCAACTCTTAAAAGTCAATTAGCGATTGACTGTGAGCGGCCATTACATTTCGTGAGCTTTCGTTTGGCTTAAAGTTACTGTGCAAACATAGTATTTCTTATTCGTAGAACACCACTAATGTAAAGCATTAATAGGCACAGGGCAGTGCCGACTGTAACGAGGTCAACCTAAAGAGCTCGGAGGGTGAAAGTCGTGGGTCGTATACGGACTCTCCAGGAGGGGGGGGGATCAGAACTCCGGTAGAAGACCGGGAGAAAAACAAAAAAAATTGAAAGGGCAGAGAGGACTAAGCTGGAGTTTTACGGATCATTCAAGTAATCAATTAATTCCGCCCTTGCTAATTGCTCAGGTAGTTAGCACGGGCGAAATCCGCAACCGTGCAGCGAACTGGAGGCAAATCACGAAGAAAATAAAACCTGAAAAAAGGAGAACACAGCCGTAGGAAAATCTTTGCATCAAATTTAATTCGTTAAACTTATACCAGATGGGAAGAACATGGAATAGAATACATAAGAGCAATCCACTTCGTAATTTTCCGATCGGCTTGTCAACACTTTTGCTCACAATGCAGGGAGGTGGGGCAGGCGCTCCGGATGTGAATGCTTACCTTCAGTGCATATGATGGCACTGTTTCAAAACGTAATACAACGTTGTGATTGCGGGCATAACTCATCTCTAGGCTGTTACTGCACCCTGAAAAGGTGCACTAATAGCAGAATAAATGCCAAACATAAAACGAAATATTGAGCATACTGTTCTTAGATGCACTGTACATATCCCAGTGCTAACTTGATGTCGCAGTCTTGAGATCTTATTGTCTTACCCTTACACATAACCTAATAGGCTGCAAACAACCAAAAGCAATAAAGAAATTGCAGACTTCCCTGTAGATTAATTGATTAACAAAGTAACTGTCAGTTGCAAAAGCATCCATTCCTAAAAATATCAAAGTCAAGGTGAACAAGGAAGAAGGAACAAAATTAATTCCTTGAACTTCAACTACCACAAGCTTTATTATATAGAAGTAATAACAATGTAATATTTCTCGGTTCTTTGTCTTCTATGCAAAGGAATAATAATACTTTAAATAGATGCTTTGAACTTCTTTTTCTAGCTTTGCCAATTCTGCAACAGCTGATGCCATTTGATCAACATGTGATTGATACTTAGTTTCTGAAAGAAAAGAGTTGACCATTATGCAGAGTTGACATACTTGACTCCTGTCTTTTGCTGCCATACACCACTTTGCCATCAAATTCATTAGCTGGCACAACGATGGCTGTGTCCACTTGCTGAATGGTCACACCAAGATGCTCTTCAATGTCAGCTAGCAAATTTTTTTCGTTGTACCAAATGCAGCAACCCCCTTCTTCCAATAAGTAAGCATTGGTGCAGTTTCGTGGATTAGAAGCAGTACAGTTTGTACTGTGATACCAGACTTTTTCTGGCACGGCTGAAACTAAGGAGATGGCCAACCCCATGCGATCAGCTCTGCCAACTCGTCCAATTCGATGAACATAATTGGATTTCTCATCAGGAAGTGTGACATTGATAACTGATTTTGCAGTCATCTTAAAAAATACCAGAAACGAATGTCAACTCACTAAAAGGCAAGCCACTAATATCTATCCCTCGAGCTGCTACATCTGTGCAAATCAAGAATGGAACCTGACGTGCCTTAAATGCCTCTAAATTTTCTTTCCGTTGCGGAAACTTTAGATCCCCATGCAGACATACAGAATGAATACCTGAAATCGAAGTTTGACTGAAAAATGCGTTTACAGTGACTTACCCCTCTTTGCAAGATGATTTTTAAGGTTATCACAATCCACCTTTGTACGACAGAAAATTAGACATTGCTCCATTTTATTGCTCTGGATAGCTCTGACCACATATTCCCCCTTAAGCAACTTAGTAGCTTCTGATAACGTATCATTGAGACGTTTTGATCCATCATATCTGTGCACACCATCAGTACAGATGGGATAACGCAAACTTTTCCATGACATATCTCGCTGTGGGTCCACCATGACACAGACATGATGGACAGTTTCTGGCACACTATCCTGACCCTTCAAGTCAACCCAAGTAGGAAAATGCATGATTTGGTTGGCTAGCCTCTTGATATCATTAGAATGCAATGTTGCTGAGCAAACAATCAATTGCAACCGACGTCCATCTGCAGTGAACTTGGGAATCCTTTGCAGCATTTGGTGTAACAGCTTTTCATGACCATGTTGCAACAAACTGTCAGCTTCATCCAAAATAAAAAATCGACATTGAGACAAACATAAGTATCCTTCTTGTACAAGATCTTGCAGCCGGCCAGGAGTCCCAATCACAATATCAACCTAAGGAACTTGCAATAAGCACTTATTCAGCTTCTACACCAAATTACAGAATAACAAAAGATCAGACAATATCGCCTCGGCAACTTTCAATGAGGTAGCTGTAACTCAAGGTCACTGCTAACTCTCAAAATCGGCCTTTTGTAGTCATCATTCTAAACTAAAAGAAATTTAATAAATAAATACACAAACCCCACTATTTAAAGCAGCTATCTGTTGTCGTACATCTGTTCCTCCAACCACTAACAGTTCAACTGGTTGAGGATTGCGTAGATATTTTTTAAACAGTACCACATTACTATGTGTTTGCTCTGCCAGCTCCTTAGAGGGCTGCCAACAATATTAGTAAATGACAAAGAATAAAAGTGAATTTCCACCTCAATGATGATGGCTTGTGGAGCATGTTGTCCTTTCCCAGATTTAGGTTGCTGCTCAGCTTCAGACACTTGATTATTTACCAAAAGTTTGGCTGGAGCTTGACACAGTGGCACATAACCATTAGGAAGGTAATTCAGTTTATCAGAACCAAATTCAAACCTCATCTCAGCATTCTAAGAATAGAGGCATCATTTAATGATTTCAGAGGAAACCATCAGATAAGATCAAAGCTTTCTCAGTCAGAGCACTCTAAGCATGAGCTGAATGCTACTTTCTCGGATCATCATCATTTGGTTTCCTTGGAGGCATTGAACTTACTTTTAACACCACTGCAGGAAAAAAGGCAACACTGTGAAGTGCAACTGGTATATCAAACGCTTTTCCCAGATGTTTTCCATTTTTGCTAAAAGCTATGGTATGGGTATCCAAGTCAAGAAGACATCCAACAACATCTCTTAAACCAAATGGTTCGCCATAATTATCAAATTGTCGATTGTTCGATTTCTTTCCTGTTCCTCCAAAACCAAAACCAAATTTATCTGTGCCTAAATCTAACACAGCCTAAAGCACTCATCCAAGATATACAAAATTATCGCACTTGCTGTGTGGACCATCCTACTCTGCACAAGCCCTCATCTTCCACAATAGCTTCATAATAATATTTGCCACTTCCACATACACCTTTGGATGCACGACAACCATTCCATGCCTTTTGATCTCGACTTTGACATCGTAAACCATCAGTACTTATAGCTAAGGTCTTGTCTCGATCAAAGAAACTCAGCTGCCATTTTGAAGCTGTCAGAGTAAAGTGAAATAAACGCTAAAATGTAATGAACTGCAATACAGTTATGTGAAACGGGCTTTTTCAGATCCTTAGTTCCTGCAGGAGTCTCCTTCAATGCCTCCCATACAATCTGCAATAACGGAAGACAAAAAGCTCCTGTTTTACCACTGCCAGTTTCTGCAGCCATCAGAACATCCCCTCCTCCTAAAATCAAAGGAATGGCTTCTGCCTGAACATCTGTAGGCAGCCTGAACAGAGAAAAAAAAAAAAAAATTTTTCTTTAGATCAGAATTAGTACTTACATCCACTCCAATTCTTCTACAGCTTTGCATAACTCTGGTTGCACTCCCAACTCTAAAGAAACATAATTATCTTCATACAGTTTCATATCACCACACATGCAAAGTATGCATCCAAACCATGCACATATTAACATGAAAAATTCGAGTCTAAAAATCCGTAACTTTTTGGCTTTATATTTAATGATCCAAATGATATGCTTAATATTCTAATAGTGCTCTGCATTAACTTTATTTCAGTATGCTAAAACAGCACATTTAGCAAACTGAGTTTGTATGATGTTAAGTGTTTCAATGGTTACAATGAAATCTTCAATCCTCATGAGACTGAAGTGTATTTACATTTCAGCTTCATCTTTACAAGTCCTAATAAGCTAGTCATTATCCGTTTTTTTTTTTTTCTTTTTCTTTTTTCGGTGAATTTCTGACATATAGTTGTTAAGATTTCAAAATTAAAACTCTGACTCTGATATAATAGAATTCTGATCCCCTATGTGGAATATGCCTGTTTCTGCTTCTTTACAAGATTTCATATGCTTTGATTTCTGATTTCACTGGTATGACCTCATCCCAACACATTGTAAACTTTGCCGTTACTGTAATTGCATTATAAATCAAAATAAACTAACGCCATCAACACTAGCAGCATACACAAAAAATCTGCATCCCACATCATCAAAAAATCAAAATAATTTTTTTTTTGTAAAAAAAAAACCGTTATCTTAATTCACATCGATACATGCAGCTTGGTTAATAGAATCACAAATCTTTTTTAAATACCAAAAATAAAAGCGCTATCAACATATTAATATCGCCATCTTGGTACACATGCAAATGTTTGTCAGATTACCTTCGAAGGCAGACATATCTCCTTCTACAAATTTATTAAATGCTCATTCCAATATAATCAAACTTTTTTAATTAATTTATAAAAGACTATGATCTCTACTTCACTCACTAAAATCAGTAAACAATATTTAATAAAACAGCAAATTAACAATATTGGCAAAAATGGATAAGTTTAATCATTACAATTACTACAAACACATGCAGAATCACATTTCAATCACATTTCGCATTTGGATTTATGTACATGTACAGGCTGAAACTAAATTTTCATAAAACTCGTTTGGGTCCTTTAATTGTATGATTTATCCACCAGTACGGATATTTAAAAGGTCCTTGAGTTGTATGCGTAATTATCTGAATGTCTTTTTCCTTGTAGGTCAACTGAGCTTGTTTATGGCGAGGGTGAGTCTTACACATAACATACTTCACATTTGATCTCGTAACGAAATAGCAATCAGGGCATCTTTTGTGCAACACTCTCTTGTACTTCATACTTCTACTTTGAACGAACAAGGTATCAGAATTCACTTGTAAAAGAGATGGTACTTTGATAAATGAAAAACAACTGTGCAAATGCTTCCGTTCGTTGTGACACGAAACAAAATTTTTTAACTGGAAAAATTGTTTGACCACCACCAGCGGCTGCATGCATTTCCAATTCATGCTGACAGCCGACGAAAATGCCTTGGGATTACATGGTTACCAAGACAGCGTAACATGAATATAATTTCGTATTAATAGGACAAACTCTTTAGAATAGAATATATGCATCAGAAAAAACTTTTGAAAATACAAAATATATTTTGTAGAATTCAAATCTCCCAATCATCACTGATATTTATTTACACATTGTTGCCATAAATTCATTGATCTAATCTTTTATATTTGCACTTAATCTTGAAATTAAATTAGCTCACAGAGAAACAGCTGAAACAGCTTTCTGTTTTTAGCTAGAGATGTAGCCTTGTTTTACGTAATTCTGTATCACTTCATTTATTTATATTTCTGACTTCTTCAATTTCACTAAGTAAAACTCCTTCACATTTATTCTTCATTTTCTTTGCCTTGAATTTCTCTATCAGTTCTAAACACTATTCTCTTTCATGGCTGGTTAGAGTTTTTAGTTTGACCCCAATCTACACCTCGTTCTACTTTTCCAAAATATCTGTGGTAAATTATACACAAAATACTTTACATCCCATGCTGCACCAGTAGATTGTTGCAGTAGATTGCTGCCATAATTTTGTTCAAAGCAGCTGATCGTATTCACCTTCAGTAACCAGAGTACATTGAGGATGTTAAGAAATACCTACGTGAATACACTTCACTACTATGAAAAGTTTCGTTTTATTGTATAACAGAGCATTGTGCATCATTTGGACTACCTTCAAGTAATGGAAGTATTTTCGTGTTCATTTGGATCCAGTACATCATAGTCTTGCCTCAAGTATCGAAACGAATCAGCTGAAATATCTATCTCAGCTAATTCGTTTCGATCATTCAAATACACGATTACCTGTTTCCTGAGCTTATATAGTGCATTTATCCTTTCGTTCTTCCTGTTTTTTTAATCATTCTCCATGAATTTTTCTAACCCTCTGATAAAATTATAAATATTGGATATTTATAATTGGCTGATGGATCCTTTTAGGGCTCCTTTTCTGTATTCTCTGTTTTTCCTTCCAGCTCGCTCTTTCAGGTTTTCGTTTTTTTTTTTTTTCTCGGTTCACCAGGTAACTCAATAACCGTCGCGCCTTTGGTGGCGGCTCACGCTGCTCTTCAATGCTGTTCCATGCCGCCCGACGGTGTATGTAATTCTTCAAGGTAGGGAGTACCCGGAGAGGGGACCACCCTATGAATCCAGGAAGGAGTTCAGAGAAGGGAGTCAGTCCCCTCTCACGCCTGGGGAAGGATCCCCGAAGGGAACCCTCTACCCTGGTTGTTTCCGAAGGGAACCCCGAAGGGAATCTCCTTCCCTATTTTCTCCCAAGGGATCCGCCCCATTTTTCTTCTCCGAGAAGTACTCGCAAAGGAACCGCTCCTGTTTACTCCTCCGAAGAGAATCTCGAAAGGACGTTTCCGAAATTTCTCAGAAGGGCATCCCCGAAGGGAGCGGCACGCTTAACGCACTCTGGAGAGGCATCAGCAATCCACCGGCTCCATGGTACGAGACGGAGGTTCCTCCCCTCATCCTCCGGGGGGGAGGGGAGGGCGCTCCTTTGCACAACTGGAGGGTGACCCCGAAGGGACTCCTCTGATACAGTTCCTGGAAGGACTCCGGAGGGTCGACTCCCAATTCCGGCCACCCATCGGGACATCCGGTTTGAATCGCTACGGGTGCGGCTGCATCCGAATGAAGCCAACCGGCGTCATCTCGCGGAAGGAACTCAAACCCACGACGCACCCCCCCTCCCCATCTATCGGGCGCCGATCCTTTCCGAGTATTCGAACCCCCGCTACGTCACGCGCAGAGACTGCAACCACGTGACCTGCGAAGCGGGCATATTTTTAATTTTATCAGAGGGAGCAATTTACCTATTTTTTGCTAATTTTAAGGGGAAATTGTTCATCATCTCGAAATGTTGAAAGTCAAATTAGTTCTATCAGCTGTGCACTCTAGAATACCCTCGGCAACGTAGGGAAAACATTTTTTTTTCCAGTACATTCACGTCTTAGGAAGATTCTACAGCTCACCTTATGGGAGTTAAAAGCCAGAAATTTCCAAAAAAATATTGCTACAACACGTCGAATATCGTTATGGAATAGCAACGTGTGTTGCAGCATACACAATAATCATAAAATTATAGAAAACCCTGAACTCCAAACAAGCATCATGTATTCTCAAGAATAAAATTTATATTTTTTATTTTATTTTCATTTCCATATTCTTTTTTATGCTTATTTTTTTATTCTCATGTGCCTTTTTATGAAAATATGATACTTTTGAATTATGCTTTAAGAGGGTTTGGAATATATCAAAGGGTTTTACATATATTATATTTCAAAATTGTATTCAGAAATTAGCAATTTTAGTAAATACATGTATAAAAATTATACGTCGTTCTCATATTTAAGGTGCTTTCCATATAAATACCTACTGATACCGTCAGGAAGTCCAATGTTAATAACCGTTTTTAAGAAAATTGCTTTCGAGCAAAGTGTTGTTGGCAATTTCTACGTAATGGAACTGGAGGTTTCTAGTGTTTGAGTTCCATTGTTATCATGGAAACGTAATGTGAGTAAAAAGTAAAAGTAATAAGTGAACAGCAGTATGAAAACGGCAAACCATTTATATGAGTACAATGGTTTCCAATGTCGAAATTCAAATTTTTTGTACGCTATTTAACGACATTGCAATTTATAGAGCAAATTTGCTGGTTGCACTTTCCATATTATTTTACACTTTAGATCAAAATAAATTCATTTCGCACATTTCATGTTTGAATTTTCATTTTAAATATTTATATACTTTAAAGTCTGTCAGATTTATTGTAGAAAGACAGACTATTGCTACACTTTGCAGTGTTTGATTCATTATCAATATAATCGCCATGTAGGAATTTCGTAATCCCTTTCCGAATTCCATCATAAAAGGATGTAATCTGATTTCAGGTTAAAGATGCATTCTGCACAAGTTTTCGGTGTCCCATTTTCTGAAGGCACATTAAGTTCATTACAGAAATCAAAGGTTCTAGTTGTGGGTACTGGTGGCATAGGCTGTGAAGTCTTGAAAAACTTGGCATTCAGTGGATTTCAGAATATTGATATTGTGAGTGTCATTTACAACATTGATATTAAATATAAGCAGTTTCTCAATGGAATGTTTTCATCAAGTTTTTTAAAAATATTCCTGAAAGCATTTAATGCACATTTCAACTTACGGAATATCAGTTTGTTTCATGCTGCAGTTACAGAAATTGGTTTTTACTGAAAATGATATAATTTAAAGTTTGCTGTTGGACTTGAATTCCGTATCTTCTTTTCGAAAATCACCTTATGAGTTTCTGAATGCTTTAAATTAATTACTTGAACGTGAGCATGATTTCTTTTTTTGGCAAAGTAGTATAAATTTCATGTGTCAAAATCATGTTTTGATGAAGTTTGTCCAGGGATGTGAGTTGTTTAGAATAACTTTCGTATTTCAAATGACATGCATGTTTAGCATTTGTTATGTAGGTTCTAAAAACATTGCTGAATTGGAAAAAAATTTTGATCAGAATTCACTTTGAACTCTTAATTGCATATCTAATAATGTGAATGAAATCGTGATTACATGATAAGTGTGTATATCATGGTTCACTCTTGAATCGTAGTGCTTTCTAGTTTTTTCAGTTTTGAAGTAACAGTAGATAAGTGGAATGTATCTTGTAATGGAGGATTGAATGTGATCAGCTCGAGTCAGTAAACTGAATTTTTAAAAAAACTGTTTAATGGGATTGCTACATGGGCATGGAAAAATTCAAACATTAGAAACTTGTGTGAAAGCTGTGATATCTTTGAAGTATATGCAAATTATGTCAATCAAACATATGTGCTTGAAATTTGTGCACATAAGTCATCAGTCCTTTTACTTGGTAAGAAGCTTCTTCAGTCTTCTTACCAAGTAAGAATCCTGATGTAGCCAATTTTTATTTCCACTATAATATATTCTCAAAAAGTGCATATCAATTTTTAGTTGGCTTAGCCATTCAAAGGTAGGTATTATATTTTTCTTGTTGAATTTGGCTTTTTTTCATTTTTCATGCATAATTGATTTAGTGCTTTTTTTGTGTGCTGATTAATAGTAATACTGATTTTACAATAGTTTCTGACTTTTGTAATTCTGTTTGATCGGCCACCTAAGAAAATATTTGTTGCATGTTACTGACAGGAGTGCAAAAGGATTCTTTCACTAGAAGTGGTGGTAAAAATTTCTAAAATCAAAAGAAAAAAATTAAAATGCATTTAAACTAATGATCATTGACATGTACAGGAAGAAAGCTTACCTTGTAGGACTGCTTCAGTGACATGGAATGCTGAAATAAACTGGATCATGTGAGCTTTAAAATAAATAAATAGATAGGTAGATTGCGGTTTTATCACAGTTTTTCAGTTACATTGGAAACTTCACAATTTTTGTAATTATAGCATCTTGATTCAAATTTATGGTTTCGTGTTTTCTTTATTCTTAGTGACTGTTCTTGTGCATATAGTGGTCCAGTTATGTAATGTATGGCATTTTTTGTGAGTCCTGAGATTCTGTTTTGTTGTTATAAATGCATTTTCTCATATTATTTGATTAGAAAGGATTCTGTTTAGCAATTGAGAAAAACGTGGATTGATGTGTATGTGTATTGTGAAAAATCTAGCAAAATAGTGTAATTAAACATACATGGAATGATTTATGGTTACAGCTGGAGCCTATTTCATTTGTTTTTATTTTAGATTGACCTAGATACCATTGAATTGAGCAATTTGAACAGACAGTTTCTGTTTCAAAAGCAGCACATTGGAAAGTCTAAAGCTTTAGTGGCAAAAGAAACTATTTTGAAATTCAAACCAAACATCAATTTAACAGCATTTCATGATAGCATTACTAGGTGAAATTTGCCTTGTTGTTCCTTGAATTTTATTGTTTCATCAGACCAGATTATGGAGTGACGTTTTTCCAGAAGTATGATCTTGTAATTAGTGCTCTTGATAATCGAAGTGCTCGGAGTCATGTCAATAGAATGTGCCTTGCTGCTGATGTGCCATTGTTAGAAAGTGGTTCTGCTGGTTACATTGGTCAAGTAACAGTAATCCGAAAGAAACAAAGCGAATGCTACGAGTGCACTCCCAAAGCACCACAGCGCCATTTTCCAGGTTGCACTATTCGCAACACACCCTCAGAACCTATTCATTGTGTAGTGTGGGCCAAACACCTATTCAAGTAAGATGTCTAAGATCTGTTTGCCACTAAATGAAGGATTTTGCAGCCAATTATTTGGGGAAGAAGATGCAGATAAGGATGTGTCACCAGATTTAGCTGATCCAGAAGCTGCTGCAAACACTGGTAGAATAATGGTTAAGAGGAATCTACATTGAGGATTTCAGATCAGCCATCTGGAAATGTCTCAAGGCAGTCCACAAGGCTTTGGGCTCAATCAGTCCATTATGATAGCTCTTCTTTATTTCATAAGTTCTTCTGGGAAGACATCCATTATTTGTTAGCCATGGATCGATTGTGGAGGAATCGTCGCCCTCCTGTGCCATTGAAATTGGAAGAGTTGCCTGATACTGGTTAGTGATGTGTATCAGTGTGTATTACTTTCTTGGTAGTCCCTGGAAGCAGCCGATCACACGATGCTGATGTGATCGCGGATCAGATGATTTGGAGCATCAAAGAATGCGCTCAGCATTTTCATGAGAGCCTTTGCATTCTCTGGAGCCGTCTTCAAGGCTTGCCATCAGGAGTACCACTGCAGTGGGATAAGGAGGATACTGCTGCCATGAATTTTGTTACAGCATGTAGCAACATACGTGCACATATTTTTGGAATTCCTCAGCACAGTCGATTTGACACCAAATGTGAGCAGTCATTATTATGTTGGTGATGACATGTTGTATCATCACAATCAGCCATGGCTGGCAACATCATTCCAGCCATTGCTAGTACTAATGCAGTTATAGCTGGCCTTTTAGTGGTGGAAGCAGCAAAAATCTTAGGAGGACTGTGGCAGCAGACACGCAACGTAAGTTGCAGATTTCATACTTGGGTGTTTATTTGGTGTTGTTGTAGAGTTATCTGAACAAAGAGCCAATTGCAAGGAAGTTGATTGCCAGTGAGAGACCAGCTCTTCCTAATCCACACTGCCATGTATGCAGTGAACGACCTGAGGTAGGTTTTTCATCAAACAGTGCACTGCAAATGGGAAGTAGATCTCAGTTAAACTTAACGTGAAGAAAATGATGCTGAAAAATTTTTGTGATTATGTCCTCAAAGCTGCACTGCACATGCTAGCACCTGATGTGGAACTTGAGGATGGCAAAGGGACGATTATTTTGTCCAGCGAACCAGGTGAAACAGAGGAGAATGAAGTCAAAACTCTGCAGGTTGCCAAGAAATCGCAATTAGTTTTGTGAATGCGTTACAGGAGCTGCATGTATATGATGGCACCATACTCAAGTGTGATGACTTCTTACAGAACTATCAGATATGGTTGACTGTGCTTCACACAGACAATTTGGTGGAAGAAAGCGCCTTTGAGCTTGTAGGCAATGTTGCAGAGCCTAGCATCCACCAGACAGAAGTTAATGGATCCAATGCATTGCTGGAAGAGGAACAGGGTAAAGTCAAACATTCTGTGGCTTACATTGCAGTGTCTATTAGATGTGATTATCGAGGAATTCGTTGAAGTTCAAAAGAAGAGAAAGCTTTCAGGCTACACTGATGCTACTTTACCACCTACCAAGAGAAAATGGAATCATTTAGTTCTGTGAATTCATGTGTACGTTTTTTGTCCCTTTCTCCACAGCATATTTTCAAGGCAGAGCAAAACAACACGTGTTTTTGTTCTATTTAATTTTGTCATCGGACATTAGTTTCTATACTTATGTGATTTGTATTTCATTTATAAAGACACATTTGTAAAAATGATTTTATATTATAAATATATGAATGATTTTGTAAAGGAGCGCTAGGAGTCATTGACGCAAGTTGTCATTAGGAAATGACAGGACTGTAGCTGGGGACTCGCCTGCAGGAAGACCTAGTGTGGCTGTGGGACGCACAGCCTTGTTGTATGCTCCTCTGTTCCTTGTTCCTTCCGAAATGAAGGAAGGCCAGCTGAATGAAAGGATGCGCCTATGATGTCCACTGTTGCAATGAAGAAATGCTGCGAATATCAAAAACTAAGCCTTTATAATTACTTCATACAACAGTCAAGAATCAGCACAAAATGGCTTGTAGGTGCTGTTAGTGAACATGCAATCGCGCTCATCAATAAGAGCCCAACAACTGCAGGCTATTCATAGGAGTCGTCACAGCACTATTAGAAAAACACTGAAAACAGTAATTCTGATTAAAATTATTATCCCAGAATTGTTTTCCTGTAGTCTGATAACAAACAGCAAATAAGAGCCTCTCTCCTGGTTCCAGATAATGTGCGGAGTAGATGGTAAATTGAAATTTATCTGAAAAGCCGTCACACGAGTTGGGCACGTAACTGCAGTGCAAGTCAAAATACGTCTTCCATTCGTTTAACGTATACCGTATGAACACCGACTTGCTAAAGTCCATATTCAGTACTCGGACCACGCCTTTAATCACCATATCACTTATCATCACAGCATTTTCCAGACACACTTTCTGACTTTGCACTCTGCCTATGAAATTGGGAGTCCCTGCTGGTTGCTGAAACATGGCTATGAGGGTTTTCCCGGAGTTGCGACTGTTCCTGGCGGAACTTGAATGTTTCAGCCCGAAGGAATCGCTTTCCGGAGAAACATCCCTCAAATCACTGAACGCCGACTGAGGGACGTTGGGAACTTCGTCGAGAAACGTTCTCACGTTTTCGAGGTCTAATCCCAGCACGTCGGCAAAGCGCACGATTTTCTTTCTTCCAGGTGTGTCTGGAGGAGTCTTTCCGGTTTTCAGAGATTTGCTTCGTTTCCATATGAAGGGTTCATTCGATTCCTTTTCGTCGACTTTCGAGTCCTTGCCGTGGCTGATACTTTCGTACTTCTCCTCCTGCACAACATGAGCCACGCTTCCGCAATCGTTGAGGGATAACTGAGATAAAACCGACGGTAGCTGCTGGCAGGCTTCAACAAGTTCACTCCTGGATTCCTCGGTAATCGAACTGTCGACGTTTTTATGAGCTGCGGTCGAAGCTGATGGATCTTCGGCATCAACGGCACATGGCTGTAGCGTCAGTACGTGCGGCTGAACAGTCATCTGGAAAACGAAAGTGGGTGGGTATCAAGGAGTTTCCACTTCAGAGTGCATCTGTGCAATGGGTTTCGGAATGCCTGAAGAGCCAAGCCATTTTGCTTTCGCCGGGCATCTCGCGACCGGTTCGACTGGTTCGTAGTCGCGTCACACGCGGGTACCCCCCCCGCTTCTTCCCCCACGACTGGTTCGCTTTGGGTGTGCGGTGAGGCCGCACGGGCACCCGCGAGTCTCCCATTCTGGTCACTGGAGAAGGGTGGTAGACCTGAACTCTTTTGAGTACTCCCAAGAGGGAGTCTCGCATCCATTCTTTTTTTTTTTTTTTTTTTAAAAAAAAAAAAAAAAAAAAAAAAGGTGAGACAATCGCGAATCAAACGTGACAAAAAGAAATCAAGGTTTTTGGTTTCTACCTTTTTTTTCTTCTTTCTTTTTTTTGCTCCTGAGGACTACATGAAGGACAGTATGCAGCAAGAGCTTGCCACCATCCTCGGAAGGATGCAGAGGACCGCCCCCCAGCCGAACGTGATCCTTCCCGCACCCCCTCCCCTCAAATTTCTTTATTTTTATTTTTGTTTCTTTTTCCTTCTGTTTGTCCCCTCCCCCCCGCTGCTGCGGTGGATCTTGCCAGTCTATGCATCGTGACGTCGCCTATCTATCCGTAGGGAGTTGGGGGGAAGGACGTGCTGGCTCAGCGGAGAAACCGGCGACAACCGACCGACCTCCTCGGAAGCAAACGGCTGGCTGCTCGGAAACAGCCCACGAGGCCCAAGATCTGACGTGCTTCAGACTAATAAAGAAACGGCATTCAGGTACTGCGTGCCCCATCCGTTCCTTTCCTTAACCCCTAGGAGGGAGAAGCGACGCGACACGGATCCAACCTGCCTTCCGATGGGAGAAGCTCTTCCATGGGAGAAACGAATGGGAGAAACGCACGCAAAGGATGCTGGGACTTCCCGTTGTATCCCTCCCCAAGGATTGCTGCATACCCCCGGAACTAGTGTTCCCCTCCCCCCCGGAGCTTTTCGCAAGGGCGGGACCTGCTTCCCGTACGCATCCCTGTCGGAACGGGAGCTGCATCGCAGCATCGCGTCCGGCCGCCGGGTAACCCGACCGATTGGCTGCAGAGGTCCTATCGTTCGGGTCCGGACCCAGTGTCGCTGGGTAACGGGGAGGAAACGAGAGGGAGATCCTGGGGCGTGAGCCAGCACGGTGTGCGCGGTTTCGGAGACTCGTTTTCGGGAGCTGTCCGCACCCGAAAACGGGTGGGGGGGGGGGGAGGTTACGTTACGTGATGGAAGCGGTGGGATTGCAATCACGTGACGGCTACTCGCTCGGCACTCGAGGGCATGCGTGCGCACAGGCAGCCGCCGTGACGGCAACAGCGATCGCTGCATAACCGGCAACTCTCTCTCCTTCACCCCCCCCCCCACACACACACATACGAAAGTAACCCGGTCTGCGATGCCGCTCTCTTCTCAGCTCCGCACCCTGCAAGCGCACACACGCACAAAGAAGCAACAGAGGAGGAATCCCTCTCGTCTCTCCAATGATCTCTTATACTTCGGGGTTCCCGGCACTGGCACCTTCCGTTGGCGACCATCCAAATCGTTCCGTGATCTGATGGTGGTGATTTGCATGTTGGAAACCCCGCGAGCGCCCCCCCCCCCCCAAAGGCGCAGACGAAGTTTTCCCCCGCCTCGGCTCCGGTTTCGGTGCTCGCTTGCTCCTCCCCCGACTTGAGAAAGAGGGACGAGCAAGGGCGAGGAAAGTTCGAAGAGAAAGGGAAATAGGGGAGGCAAGTGGGGTCCAACCCGACCCGCGCCTGCGGAAAGCCCAGAGCTGGCTAGGAGGAAGAGCTCGGCACGCGTCTTCGTCCTTCGTTCCGCGTGCGCGCACGCGAGGGACGGAGAGGAAGCTCCACATCGACGGTGGTGGAGGTGGTGGTAGGACCGGGGAACGTGATTGGCTGAGGGAAGGAATGCCTCCAAATCGAGGGTGCTCCAGGGAAATGATCCCCATCGTGAGCGCGGATGCCCTACGCAACCCTGCCAGTAGCTTTTGCGTGGAACAGAACAGATGCTTCCCTTCCCTCCGTCCCCGTCCCGGAAGGGAAAAAAAGTCGGGGGAAACCACTCGTGGGTCTTCAGTCTTCGGCAGGCGCCCCGTGGGGTCGCGAGCGCCCGCGGGAATCCGTCGGCGGGACGGGAATATCTTCCCGACTCCACTCGCGGCTGACGCTTCCGGGCGAGAAGGAACGAGAGGAGGGGGAGGGGGCAAGGAGCAGGAGACGACGACGACGACGCGTTCTCCTCATCCGACTCCGGCTTTAGTGGCATCCAGGAACCACCACCGTGCTCCCGACCTGAGCCCCGCGCGCCGAGGACACGGGTGCTTGGCCACCGCTGCTACGGACCACATCCGTCCGTCCGACAGCCACGCCTCCGAGCTCTTGCGGGGAAACCTTCAGACTCGAAGTAGGAAAAGCTCCCAAGGACTTTTCCTCCTACGAGCCTGAAGAGCACTCCCGGCTCAGAAGGTCGAGTTTCCTGCGGCTGGATCCCCTCCCTCCCGTCCTTCCGAGGTCCGGGCCGCCCGCCTGCCGCGGCGGCCCGGACCGGGAAACACCTCTCCCCGAACGCCGAAACAAGGAAGGCAGGTAGAAGGGACCGAGTCCCGGCGCCAGCGCCCCATGTAACGCCATTAAGTTCCCGAAACCGTGCCGCCCCGCCTTCGCCCGAGGCGGCGACACCGGGACAAGGTCGCCGTTTGCTCCGCGTTCTCCCCGGGCGCGCTCCCTTGCCGGTGCTTCCGGGTGCGGGGAGCGCGAACGAATGCCTTCCGCGCCTCCTGCTCGCGGGTTGCGCCGCCCACTGGCCCCTCTGGGAACCCCTAGAAACTTCCCTCGGCGGCAACAGCCCCGAAGGCGCCCTGCGACCCCTCCTCCGCCAGCAGCCTCCCCTCTGCCTGCGCGCGATTGCGGCGACATGGAGCGACAAGGGTGCCACGTCCAGCATCCGCCGGCATCCCCAGCAGCTCTCTGCCTCCACACGGGATTGAGGCAGCGTAGAGCCACGCCAGAGGAGGACCGAGTGACAGGGGTGCCACGTCCACGTTGCCGTCCGCTTCCCGAGGATGGGTGGATGGCAACAAGATGGTCCCACCTGAAGGACAGCATGCAGCAGGAGCTTGCCGTCGTCCTCGAAAGGGTGCAGAGGACCACCGATCCCCGGCACGACGCGATTTCTTTCCCGACTGCAAATTTACTGATTTATTTTTATTTTTGCTCCCACCTCCCCCGCTGCCGTGGCGGACCTCACCGGTCCTCGCACCGGGACAGGTTCCCGTTGAAGTAAAAGTAGTTGGACCAGTGGTCCAACCACACAGATTACCAAATGTTCATTTTCGATTAAACAAACGGTCCTGGCGCACCCGTTCTGCAGCGACGACCTCCGCACCCCATGCGGCAACTCCGGGGACGCACGGCAAACCCTTCTCCCGCACGCGCGACGCACTGCCGCCGGTAGCATCCCCAGCAGCTCTCTGCCGCCTACACGGGATCGTGGCAGCCTGGAGTCATGCCAGAGGAGAAGGAAGCGACGGAGACGCCGCCATACACTGTGCCCTACGCTTTTTCGCAGGGGGTGACGAGATGGCTCCACCTGGACCTCGTGTGCAGAGGGGGAGAGAGAACTCTCCAGCATCCTCGACAGGATGCAGAGGGTCGCCGACGCTCCTTCCCGCATCCTCCCAACTTTTTTTTATTTTTATTTTCATTTCTCTTCGTTCCCCCCTCTCCCCTCCCGTTGCCGGGTGCGTACCTCACCGGTCTGCGCACCGGCAACTAGGCAGGCCCCTTTGGAAATGGGCATGGTCGGACCGCCGGTCCCGCCACACAAAAATCGCAATTTTTTTTTTAAACGTACGCCCCGGCGCCCCCGGGTGAGACGACTGTCGCCACTTCGCGACCGAGGTACTGCAGCCCCACCCGGCCTCGCCCTGCCACCCCTTCCGAACCTGCCGCAGGTGGACGGCGGGTATCGGTCGGGAACCAACACCACGCTAGCGGGTCGGCGGCACCTGCCGAAGTCTCTCGCGCAAAACCACCGCGCGGCCCGACGTTTGGTGCCGGCACGGCCACCGGTCGCTCCACGGCAACAACCCCGTGCCAGCTGGCGGGCAATTCCGGAACCTTTGGCGCGCGCGTGACAGGGATATCACCCCGGGAGTGCGGACGCCCGTTCCGAAGCGCTTCCCGCCCTCTTCCTTCCCTCCCCCACGCGAAAAGATGGAAAGGCAGAGGTGGTTCCAGGGGACCCACTCGCACACCCACCGGCACTCCTCCGAAGGGGAAGGGAGGCTGCAGCGCGGCGCGCAAGCGCACAAAGTGCGCGAGCTGCTCTTCCGCTCCAGCGTTCAGCCTCCGGAAAGCATCCACGGCGGGCAGCGTCTCTTTTGCGACTTGCCGACGACCCCTGGAGCACGCGCGCGCAGCATGGGGGGGGGGGAACGCAAGTAGTCTTCCTCCCCCCGGTTCTCGTACCCTCTCCGCAGCCACCCCCCCCCCCCCGACCGGAAGATCGCAGGGCAGCCGACAGCGTCAGCAGCGTCAAGGCGCCAACCCGGAAGGGTGCCAAGCACGGCTCGGGGGTAGCGTGAAAAGGGCACATCTGCCCGGTCCGCGCGGTATCGTGGCAACCACGCGCTGAGAGAGCAGCAGAGGGAGGCAGCAGCGTCCTGGAAACTCGGTGACCGCCTACTGCGGGAAAGGGGCGATGACGAACGGAGTGGCGGAGTCCCCCCTCCCCCCCGATCGCGCGCAGGCGGGCGGCTGGCTGGCTGTCCGCTCCGGACCGAGAGCAGAAGGGGGGAGTTCCACGCCACCCGAGTATGCACGTGACCCTCCCATTGAAGAAGGACCATCCCAAGAGTCCACTCCGCCTGCGGAAGCAGCCGTCCCTCCCAAGCCCGCGTCGGGAACCCTCGCCCTGGTCGTCTCGGCTATAGGTTGAGGGGCAACCCTGTAAGGACTACCCCACGAAGGGGCTCCAGAGGAAGGAGCAAGCAGCCCGTCCCTCCCTTGCTCTTTGGCAGAAACCGCCTCTTCCTTGCTCTCTCCAGAGGGACCCCCCGGTTCGTGGGAGCCGCTCCTGGTTTCCTCCCGAAGGGACGCTTCAGCGGAGGGGGCCACACGTTCCTGGCACGCTGGAGAGGCCGACCGGCGTGCTGTCCTGCGGGGGGGGATCGAAACCCACGGCGCACAAAGCCACGTTCTCGGGAACGCCCCTTCCCTCCCCTCGGGCGGGTTTGGAACCCGTGCGGCAGCCAACGCGGAATGGGGCTGGCTGCTCGGTGCCTCCTCCGCCCCCCACGGAGGGGTCCGCTCAAGAGTCGCCCACCTTCCTTTCCTCCGGGTGAGCCCTCGTAGCAGCTCTGATTGCCCGAGGGACCGCGGAAAACGTCCGCGCTACCAGTCTCCCCTCGACCGGACCGAGAGAATCCCCGCAGCTCACGGGCATTTCGACCACCGGCCGCCGAGGAGGGCACGAGAGAGTGCGGGCAAGGTGCGCGCATCCAGGGAGGAGGGGATGGGAGGAGAGGGAAATGCCCGACCGCTCGCTCGGCCAGGCGGCTGCGGACAGCTGTGGGCGAAAGGAGGCGCGCGAGAGGGAGCGGCAGCCTTTCCTCCTTCCTCCCCCCGCCTGACCCGGGGCTCCGGACGCGCTCGGCCGGACGCAAGCGGTCGGCAGGGTTGGGTCGGGTCGGCGAACGAGCGGGTGTTCCCGAAGCGGCGACCCCGCCGCCGCAGGTTCACGCCTAGGGCGACCAGTTGCGTGTGCAACTGGTCGCCGCAGGGCAAGGCTTTCCTGCGAGGTGACTTGTTCGGCGAGCCACACCCTGGGGAGTCACGTCAGAGGCGGCCACTGCACACAAAGCGAGTCGGCGAAGGGGCGGAAGAGGGTCATCCACCACCACCACGTGCCGCGTCCCCATGCGTTGCGCGCGCGCCGAGGGATGCGCGGAAGTCCTTCCCGGAAGCGCCTTCCTTCCTGGAAATCCCCCCCCCCCCTAATGATTAAGGAGATCGGTGGAGGAGCGCGCGGGGCCTCAAAGTCGGAAGACGCGGAGGCAAGCATCTCCGTGCGGGCAGGGACTCAGAGCGCGCGAACCCGCGACCCCCTGCTGCTGCCCACCCGCCTTCCCGAGAGACAGGGCGCCGACAAGCGAGGCGGCGGTGCCATGACGACGCAGTCTCCCCGAGTGTTCCGGAAAAGAGCGACGACGAGTAGATGCCGTGCGGCGGGCTGCGGATGCGTCCCCCCCCCCTCCCCCCCCACGGGGAGTCGGGAGGCTGGTGGACACCGACAGCTTCGGGTCCTTCACGTCCGAACGCGAACCGCCCCGGGCCCACGGCGCAGGCACGCCCCCAATTGTAATGGGGGGAGGGGGGAAGGGAAGGTAAAGAGGACAGCTGCTGCTGGGTTGGCGTGAGCCGCTCTCTTCCCTACAGAGGGGCGTCCAACGTCCCAAGGGGGGAAGACTGGGGACTTGCCCCCCACCCCCGCGGGCTTTTCCGCTTTCGCCGCCATCCTTGACGCCGCTGAAGCGCCCGAGGCTTCCGCGGTACGGCCGCCGCGCAGCAGCACCCGCGGGCGGGTCGAATCCCCTCCGGACCCTTCCGGGTGGACGGCCCCGGAACGAACCCCGCGCCGATAGCCTCCCCATTCCCCTCCCCTCGGTTGACCTCCTCCCGGGGAGCACACGTTCCCCACCGCCGATCCGTTCTACTGCCTGCCTTTACCCCAGGGAAGTTTTTCAGGTAAGTACCGCAAAGGGGGCTTGCGCCCTGCGTAGGGGAGGAAGGAGGGGGAGGAGAGGAGGAGCACTCAAAAAGGAAAAAAAAAAAAAAAAAAAAGAACTGCGCACTTCCAAAAAGTATAATAAGGGAAAAAAAAAAAAACCTGAGCGAGAGCGAAGCAAAAAAAAAAAAAACTCGAAGGCAGCGTACCGGGGTTGCCTGGGATGACGCGCGTGCGCACGAGAGAGAGCCATCACCGTCAGCGCGGTGACCTTCCTTTTTTTTTTTTATTTATTGTTTTTTTCTTCTTCTTCTTTTCATCCCCCCCCCCCCCGCCTACCGCACGCGCGAGCGCCGCTGCAGAGGAGGAGGAGGAGGGAGGAGAAGCGGGGGGGGGGGTGCAGTACTGGCTGCTGCGTCTGCAGCACGTCCCCCGCTCCGTCTTTTCCCTCTCGCCCGTCTTCCTGCTGCTCCCTGCCTCCCCCTTTCCAGCAGCAGCCGGCGCAAGGCGGCAACGAGAGCGCAACCAGAGAAGCCTTGCATTCCATAGCGGCTTCACGTGCCAACTTCCCCCCTCCCCTCCTTCCCGCACCCTCACTTTGGAAACTTTGGACGCTTCCCTCCTAACCGCACGGACTCGCACGTACGCAGCAACGTGCGTACGTCCACACACGGAGATGGACGGTCACTCGCTGGCTTTCCGCCCCGAGGCGCGAAAACTCTCTCTCCCAGCCGCACCGCTTCCGCACGGTGCTCGCGACTCCTGAGGGAAGAGAGGGGGGAGATATACACACACGAGGAGGAGGCGCAGCGCGGTTTGCAGCACGTGTGCAGCAGCACCTTTCTTTTTTCTTTCCCCTCCCCTCCTCCATCCATTTCCGCCCCCCTCCCGCTTTTTCCTGCACTCCGCTGCCCGAGCACCGGGGGGGGGGGGGGAGAGGTGCGCGATTCTGGCGCCACGGAACGCGGGCGGAGCGTTCCTCCCAGCTGCCGTGCCGCGACAAAAATAAACAACCGGTTCCCAACGTTACGACGCATCGATAACTTACGAGCTTCCATCGATCCGAGCTGCATGCTTCCGCGCGTCCTTCGCCAAGGTCAGCTTTCTCCATCGGCACAGTTTCGAGAGCAGCACTTTTCATTTTCGGCTTATCGGCAGCATCTTCCGATCCGACACGTCCGAGGTTGTTCCCGGGGAGTCCGCAAATCTCACTTTTATCAGCATGGCGCTGATCACCGAAAGCACTGTTGGCGCACGGAGGAGGAGGCCCGCCGCCGAGCTCGCGTGCCGCGGAGGCACACGTGCAGCACACGACGTCTTCTCCTCCTTCGGGGTGGAAAAAATTCAGGTTGTCGGTCTGGTTGATGAGATAGTCGGCTTCCTCGGGAATTTCCGGGCTGGCGATCTCCTCCAGGATGTCGTCGCTCCTTCCTCCTCCGCCTCCGCCGCCGCCGCCGCCGCCGCCGCCGCCCACTCCGTTCACGAGCACGTCGTCGTAGTCCTCGGCCTCTCCCTCTCCCTCTTCTTCTTCCTCTTCTTCTCCTTCTTCGTCGAGCGCGCCCTCCTCGGCCGCCCGGAACGCGTCCGTCTCCTCCTCCTGCTCTCCCTTGCCGCCACCCGGCTCACCGCCACTGCCGCCACCGCCGCCGCCTCCACTCTTGCAATCCCGGTCGCCGGCGTCGTCCACACCATCGCCGCCGTGCGTGCCACCCAAGCGCCTCAGCCGACAGTGGAGTGACTTGGCGAAGGCCTCGGCTCTTGAGCGGCAGTTCATCATGAGCACAGGTCCGCAGTCACATGCGAATGACCAAGCAGGAGGAGGGAGCTCTTCTTCGAACGCGTGAACGCGACGTGCATCTGCATGTCACCATTCACAAAGCAGCAGGGAGAGATGCGTCTTCCTGCGTTTCGCTCCTGTACCGCGCGGAGCCCGCCTGAGACGCAGCGAGAAAAAAATTCCCGTGTGCCTTCTGGTCTATTTCAGGAACAACAACACACAAGAAGGAAGATTCACGAAAGGGAGCCTCCGCACGCTTTATCACCCGGGAAGGCGATCCGCCGCGGACGGATCGAAGCTTTCCGGCTCCAGTAGGAGGCGTACACACACTACACACACACACACACACACACACACACACACACACGTACACACACGCGCGCGCGAGCGCCCGCGCGCGCGCGCGCGAGAGAGAGAGAGAGGGGGGGGAGAGAGAGAGAGGGAGAGAGAGCGCATGTTTCCTCCCTGCCAGCCAGCCACCCCCGGCTGTTCCATCTTTCAAGTTCACACGCAGCAGCAGTTCTCTCGCGCTCGCACGTGGACGCACACACGTCGGAGCGGCGCTCCCGCGCGCCGGAAGCGGACCGCGGAATAAAAAGCGAGCCGCGGCGCCCGGGGGTTCCCTTCAAAGGGCGTCCCATACGCACGCTGCGTCGTTTGTTCGCACCGACGCGCGGTCGGTCACTGCGCACGCGTGGGACGGCGGAGGTGCGGAGCGGCAGGCGAACCACACGAGCAGCACACACGCGAAACGCGCGCGCGTACGCGTCCACGAGGGAGAGGGAGGCGCACAAACCGTGGATGGCGGCGGTGGCCACGATGGGGAGCGACGCGCGCAGTACGGCAGGGAATTTCACAATGAGGGAGGGAGGAAGAGGGGATCCTGACGAAAGGTGCTGCTTTCTCCTCTTCCGTGACCGTCAGCAAGTTTGACTTTCGTCGCTTCTTGCCCTGCCGCCGCCGCCGCAGTGGCGGCGGCGGCGGCGGCGGTCCGCGGGCTCGCTGGCAGGGAGGGGGAGCGACCACGGCGCGCATGGTGGCGCCCCGTTCCGGCTCAAAGCCTGGGCTGCCTCTAATTTTAGAACGCGGGCGGCGGCGGTGGCGGCGCGCTTGCAGCTGACTATTAGGCCAAAGCTAAATTTGTATGTTCGTCGCTGTCCCGCGCGCGTTCCGCCGCAGTGTGGCACACCTGCAGGAGTGCCAGGTTTCCGAAAGCGAACGCACGGAGATTTCGGAAAGGGAGGCGGGGGCAGGCGAAGTAAAAAAGAAAAGAAAGAAAGAAAAAGCCTTCCGCTGCGTTGTTCACGCGCACGGGGGCACGCGGGAGGAGGGCCGCTGCGCGTAAGCTGCAGACTTGTTTTCCGTCTGCCACCATTTTTGTTTGCACTTCGCACCCTTCCCACCCCCACCCACAGACGCGCACACAAAACCGGCAGGACGAGAGCAATCAGGCAAGTATTCTCAGCCTTGGGCAGCACCGAGAAGATTCACTGCAAAAGGGGGATGCGAGGCGGAACGGTGCGGAATCCCTGCGGGAAAAGGCAAGCTCGAATTCCAGAGGAGTGGCGCGCGCGAGGGAGGGAGGGAGAGACTGCGGGGGAAAGGGGGCAGGAAGCGAAGGGACCACGAGGAGCGAAGCGGCCCTCGTGGTGGTGCTGGTGGCGGCGGCGGTCGCACGCGACCGTACGCGGAAGCAGCGCCGGTCGCGTGCGCGCGCGGAGTCGAACGTCCGCTCCTCGCTTTCGGCCCGCACGCGCGGCGCTCCGGAATATCCCCTTCCTCACGTCCCGATCCCGCACGCTATAATTGGAAACCGCGAAATAACGCCAAGTGCATCACCGGGAAGTTTTTGCTGTCCTTCCGCTTGGAGTTCCGCCATCTGCTCCTCCTGGCGGCACTCGCGGGAGACGCGGGGACAATCGATGGAGCGCCCCCCTCCCGGCGCGCGCGTCCGAGGCACCGACTGGCCTTCGCAGCCACTGAGCGGGGAAAGGGAAAGGAGGGAGGGAGAGGGAAGTATGGGAAGGGAACGGGAATTCCAGGTTCGGCCACCCGGTGCCGAGGCGCGGGGAACGGGAGAAGGAAGAGGGGAAAAGCGCGGGAAGAGGTGCACGGGTCGCTTCCGCTGCTCGGCAACCCGACACACCGCCACGCCCTATGACAGCGTCCTCTCTCCCCTTTCAATCCCTCCGTTCCGCGCCGGCGGACGAGTCACTCGTCCGAACGACCCGCCTCCCTTCCAAGAGAGTCGAAAATTCGGGAGGGTCGGCGTGACGCGGAACGGAGGTGGTGCCTGCCCCAGGCCGTCGAGGGTGGTCGACCGACTGGCTCGCCTGGCACGGGAGGAAACAGGAGAAGGAGGAAGGGGAGGGAGGGTGCGCACTTCCCCAGTTCGGTCGACGGGGGCGCGGGATCGGATTCTCTCCCCCACACCTCCCCTCCCCCTTCCTCCTCCCACCGGTCCGACCGCGGCGCCAGCGTGACGGTGCTTCCTCGTCGCGGACCACCCGCCAGCTAACCGGAGGGGATGAGCGGATTCCCCCCGCAGCAATGCGCGCTCACTCTCCGGAGGGGGGGAGAGACGGCAGGCGTCGTCTTCCGTCCGGGGGCATCCGGACCGGGAATTCCGCTCGGATCCGACAGCGGGGCTTCCGGGACACCGCAAGCTGCCGAGGCGCCCTCGGGGCGCGCAGGCAAGGGCGGCAGAGAAGGGAGCGCCCGGTCCCCTCGGACAACAGCCCCAGCCATGCCGCCCGGGCAATAAAAGGACCAATGAAAAGAGCCCGCGTGTCTTTAATGGCCCGGCCGCGGAGCGCGGATGTTGCGCAAATGTACTGTTCTGCCCTTTGAGGGGGACGAGGAGCCGCTGCACGCTGACCCGGATGGACCTTCCCCCGGGCGGGAGCGACGACGCGCCTCTTCCGTGTCCACGCCCCCTCCCCCCTTCCTCCTCCTCGTCCTTACGGCGCGCGACCGGGGGAACTTCCCGCCCCTCCCGCTTTTCCGTCCCGACCCCAGCGGGTCGGGACGCAACAGGATTGGCCGCCGCGTGGCTCCTTGATGTCGGAGGGAGGCGAGCGGCAGACCCAGGGATCAAGGCAGATTCGCACTCACCGTGGGCTTCGGTCCTCCCAAGGCAGGGACGGTGGCTCCCGCATCGCGGTGGGCAGGCCGCCGGCTACGCCGCGGGGGGGGCGAGCGCCCGTCGGAACGGCAGGTCTTCGGGACGCGCCTGCGTCCCTCCTCCAGCATGCTCGAGGAACTGCCCGAATTCGAAAGGCGCCCTCCGCCTTGAGTCGGAGGGGCCATCGCGCGCGCTCACTATGGCCCCTCCGGTCTTCCCCTGCCCCCAAACAAGCACGGGCGTCCTTGGGGGAGCGTCGGTCCGTGCGGTCGCAAGGTCGTGTCCGCGAACCGTAACTCTGCGGTGTACTCGTGGTGTTTGCCGGGGACGCTCGCCGAAGGAAGCAGAGGCCATGACGTAGGTGGCCGCACCCCACTCGATCCGGGCAGAGAGCTCCGTCCCATCCGTGGGGCGGGGGAAGGCACGAGAGTGGGCGGGATCGAGTCCGCGCACCGGACCACATGGCTCCGACATGAGCGGCACCAGGTGGCAGGCAGGGGGAGGGTACCGCCCCTCTGGCGTTGGTCCTCCTCGAAGTCCCCCTCCGTCGCGCACGAGCGCGAGCACTAAAGCAAAAACAGGAAGAAAAAAAAGAGAGACATGGGAAGAAGGGAGGAGGAAGAAGAAGAGGAAGAGGAAGAGGAAGAGGGAGGAGGAAGGAAGGAGGAGGAGAAGAAAAGAAAGGAGGGAGGGAGGAAGACCAAGAGAGGCTCTCCTTCGTCTTCGCTCCTTTGCCAAGACCTCGCGCAGATTGGAAAGGGGGATGGCGAAGCAGGGACGACCCCATGCAGTGCGGGGTATGAACGAAAACAAAGGAAAAAGAGGAAAACGCTGGGATCGAAGAAGAGGGGGAGAGGTCCGAGATGGTGGGACAGGCAGCGTAGCCTCGCGGACCCTGCTGAACGGGCCAACGGCGGATGGGGAGCAGGAGGAGGCCAAAGATAGAGAAAGGGTAGAAAGGGTGGGAGGGAAAGTTGGAGCTCTCGCGCAGACTCCAGTGGTGGCGGACGCTGGGACGCGAATGACCGCGGTGTGAGACCCCCCGGTGACGCAGCGACGAGGAGAAACCGCGTGCCCCGCACGAGCCACATAGCACACCTGCACGTCGCCAGAGGCGCGTGCTAGCAGGTGGTCCGCGAAAGATGGCAAAAGAGTGTGCGAAAGCGCTCCGCGGATCGGGGCGGGAAACTTCGGGCGACCCTTTACGGCAGGACCGGGGCGCACAAAGGCAGGTCATCATCCTTGGCGACTTTCAAGCTGTGGGCCGCCGCCATTCTCCTTTCTTTGGTTCCCACTGAAGAGCCGCAATCGCCTTGAGCAAGGACGCACGCGCAGCAGCGAAACGTTCGCTGGGAGGTTCAGAGCGTGCACGGGTCGCGGCGTCCCGAAACCCGGTCACTGCAGCACCACCACCACCTGCGCTGAGGGCACGAGGGCGCTGCGCACCAAAGCTGACGACCACCGCCGCGCCCGCCCGCTCTCCGAAGCGTTCCCGCGCTTCAACCCCCCCTCTTGCACGCAGGCGGACGGAGCGAAAATTCGCCTTTCGGAGCTTCGGGAGTGACGTTCCCTCCCTGGAGGGTGCAAGCGCGTTGGGTAAGCGACCGCCACTTTCAGGTCACACCCCGTTTTTCGCTTCCCGCCGGAGTTCCTCACCGCGAAGACGCGCACTTGTTTCCCCGCGGTTGGTGGCAGACGGCGGCTCTCCTGCCGGCCGGCGATCGACGGACGCCTCCCACGCCCGGCCAACGATCGCCCCATCTTCCGGCGGTGGAGACAAAGCGCGAAATCAAAAAAAAAAAGAGAGAGGGCGCGTCTGCCCCTGCGCCGATTCGGACGGGGCAGACTGACATACCTTCCGTATCTCCCCGAGTCGAGGGTGGGCGTTGAACTTGTCCGAAGGCTCAGATCAGAAGGCCATCGTCGACTACGCCTTGCATCCGTGTTCGGTGCGCATGCGCGCCTCGGAGGGCGGACAGCCGACCTACGCCAGCTCCGCAGAGAATCGTGCAGGAGCCGAAGAAATCACTGGGCACTACCAGACGATGGAAGGCTCGGAGCAACCTGTTTCGATTTTTACGGGGGAGTTCCCCCCCTTCCCCCCCGAGAGAGGTGCGTGCGTCGTAAGAAGAATGAAATAAAACGCTGGAAGAAAACGACACCTTGCCGGGTGGCGCGAAGGTGCGTGTCTCGAAAGAGTCGTAGGTTCGGCTCCCTCCACCTTCCCGACGAAAGAGTTGGCGACGCGCAAAAACGCGCACACGGCAGCAGCCGGGCTGCACGCGGCGTTCGCTCCGAATGCACGCACGGACGGAAAGGCGCCGGTGTGTTCTTGGCAGGAAACGGAAGTGTGTGAAGAGGAGGAGGAGGAGGAAGGCGGGCGAGTTTCTTGCTCCCGGGGAAACGCCAGCAATGTCCACGATGCAGAGGCCAGCGCGGTCGGGCGCGCGCAGAAGCGGGGAGACGTGGTGGGGTGTGAACCTTCGTAGCCCGACTCACCCCCCTCTCGGGACCGGGTAGCTGCCCTCGCAGCTCGAGTAGAGCGCGTGCGAACGTGTTTTTCCTGTGCTTCCTTTCCCCCCCCCCCCCTCTTTCCTTCTCCGCTATAATGTTTCGACATCCTCACTTGACAGAGCGCGCCCTGGCGGGTTAAGTAACGCGAAGCCACGGAAGCCGAGAGGGTGAGTTGAAAATTCTTCAGCCCTTGTGTTCGCGACGTCCCAGAGCAAATGGGGAACGGGAGGAGGGGTAGGGAGGGGGGGACAAGAGTGAGCGCAGTGATAACGGACGCAACGAAGTTTCGGCAAGTCTCCCTGGACGAGATTCCCTGTGCGAGGCATGCGAGGGAGGAAGCGGGGACGATCCCAAGTGATCCGAGACCGCTGCATCCAAACTGCGCGTGGTGGTTTGTACAGCTTCCCGGCTACCTTCACCGGACGCTAGGTAGGCAGCAAGACCCGTGCAAGGACCCGTGCAAGCTCGGCGTGCCCGGAAACTCCTCGGAGACGAGCTTTTTTCGCGGTTTCTCTTGTTTCGTCGCCGCGCGCGGCGGGGATCGGGGCAGCCACGACCGTTCTTCTTCGACGGGACTTCCTCGATCTTCCCACCCGCGATCTCGGAAAGGCGGGAATCTTTGTTGTTGTCGCTGTCCTTCCTGCGCGCGCTTCGTTGCCCGAATTGGCACCACAAGTATGAGCGCGTGGAGGGTTCGTCTAGCCGACGAAGCGCGTGGCCTCGCCGCCGGATGCGCAGACTTTCGCGGGCCCTCCCCGGCAACGGGACGGTGGGCCGGGAGGGGAGGGCGCGCGCTTGCTCGCTTCACTTGCCCTCCGCTTGCCCTCGCATTGACCAAGGTGTGTGCCCGTCGTCTGCTCTCGTCTCACGCAGCTCCTTTCGTGGAGAGCGGCTGCTCACTCGTCGTCGCGGCGGTCGGCCGTGTCCAAAGCAAAGGAGAACCGAAAGACGGGACGTGGAAGCCCTCTCTTGAACCTGTCCCCTCCCCGGAGGCTCCGACGTCCCCAGTCCCCTCTCCCTAAACCGCTTCCCGGCCCCAGTGCGAAAGTCCCCCTTTACGAGAGTTTCTCTCCCTTTGGTCGATCGCCCTCCGTGCCCCCTGCACCGGATCCTTCCCCTCGAAAACCACACTCCCTTCCCAGCTCTTCCCCTTTCCCCGCCGACTGGTTCCGTCCGAGTCAGCCAGGGGCCGTCGGCCTCTGGCAAATGGCTCTGTGCACTTCTCGCTGTGCTCTGCTGCTGGCGCATCGGACGAACGCTGCTCCGGAAAGATGGCGCTGCCGAGGCGGCGCCGCCTCCTCCCTCTCCGCGTTCATTTCCCCCTTTTTCCGTTTTTCTGGGAGCGCGGCTCACTGTTAGCCGTTCCTCCACATTTCCCTTGCCACGACTATTCCCGGACGACGCCGGCCGGAGGTCGGTAGGTCAGCCGGCCCACCCCGTCGACCCTGAGCCTCTCCTGCCCCAGCTTCCCGCCCCGTCGACCCTGCGCCTCTCCTGCCCAGCTTCCCGCTCCCTTCGCGGTTCTCCCTCGCAGGAGGAGCAGGCAACGGCGGGAGAAAGGTCACCCGTGGCGGGCGGTCGCTTCTCTGCGACGCCACGACGCGGACGTGTGATCGCCTCTCTGCAGCGGCTGTGCCAACGTGCAGCAGCCGTTGCAGCCTGCACTTCGACCCTGCCCCTCCGCAATCCGCGGCGAATCCCGTGGTAGCGATCCCGAAACGGGAGCCGGTCCTGGTTCCCCATCCAACTCCCGTCGACATCCCCCCCCCCCTTTGCACCCGGCTCCGAGCGCCCTGGGTAACGCGAACTCCTTCCTAAACTCCCTCCCCTCTGGCGAGGCCAGAGGGGAGGGAGTTTTTTCCTTCTCGCTTTCTCCTGCGCAGGCACGCAAAAGCGAGAAAGAGGCTTTCGCGGCTTCCTGGCTGATGACGCTACGTTCTTGCGAACCCAGTGAAGGGGGGAGGAAGGGGGGTGAAGGGGTCCTAGCGACAATGGGGGCAGAGAAAGCTCCATCGGGAAACTAGGG
Source organism: Raillietiella orientalis (assembly GCA_036172245.1). NCBI lineage: Eukaryota > Metazoa > Arthropoda > Ichthyostraca > Raillietiellida > Raillietiellidae > Raillietiella > Raillietiella orientalis. Next base: position 110,593 of record JAYWIR010000086.1, on the reverse strand, counting down.
AGAGCGAAACCACTGGGAGAACTTCGCAGTTGTTCAGAGAAGGAAAGAGGAGGGACAGAGAGTTTCTTCCCCTCCGTCCTGGAAAGCGACGAAGGAGGGAGAGTAGGGGATCTCTCCAGCATCTCTCGGGGGGGGGGGGGGAATCCTCAGGGGAGGGGAAAGGAGCGGGAGGTGCTACATTCTCCTCCAAGGGCGTATCGGGCGATTTTCCAAGAGGCGAGTGGGCGAGGCAGGCATCGCCCGTTCTGGAAGCCAGGAAGGGTGAAAGAGGAAGGGGAAGCGGCAGGGAGGAAGAGAACCGGCAAGGAGGCGGGAATGACACGAGATTCGGGGACAGGCTGCGGCGGAAGGGGTGGCGGTTGGGACCAGCCGAAACTGTCTGTTACGTGACCCGGGCTTTTCGCGAGCATGCAAGGTGCCCGTCCTCTCACGCAGGAAGCAGCGGCCCGGGCGAGGCTGCCTTTTGCCTTCCGGGGACCCAGGAATCGTCTCTCGTCCGCCGGGCGAGGGAGCCGCGGACGCGGCATGCGCCTCCGATTCTGGGTGCGAACTGCCCTCCCCCGACAGGTGGAGCGAGATGAGGAAACGAGGATCGCCCCCCTACCAGAGAGGCTCTCCTGAGGACGATCTCTCTCCCGTTTCCCCTCCATCCCTTCTTCGCGAGACGGAGGAATCCATCGCGCCCACGCTTCGCTGGTCTTTCGAGATCCCGAAATAGGGGCACAAAAGGGAACGCACTGTTGGCCCCTCTCTTTGTTGCCGAGGTGCGCCTACGCGAGAGAGTGCATTGGTGCGCCCGCGGGCCCTTACTGTGGGAACGGCCCGCGCGCGCAAACGAAAAATGGGGACTTTGTTTGCTTTTCGCCGCACGAGGACATGGTTTCCTTTTTCGCACGAGGGAGGTGCACAGCCTGGGAAACGGCCTGCGAGGCAGCCGCAAATTATCTTCCTCTCGCGTTTCTTGGGATGCAAGTATTTGCTCCCCCTCCCTACCCTTCGCCTCCTCTCTTTCTCTCTCCCTTTTTTTTGCTTGGCCTCTCCTGCGTTCCCTCGCGTCCTGTTTCACTTAGCAATCACGCGCGCGTCCGCCTAGAGGACGCCGAGCTCCGGTTGTAACTCGAAGAATCCTACGAGGGAAACACGAGCCCCCTCCTCTCCCACCGCCTTCCCAGCCCGGATCACCCAGAACCACGCTGGCGAGCGAGCGGGCTGCGTCCGCCCGCATATCCATCCATCCACCCATCCACGCGAAGACATACAGCAGGGCGTCTTTTGGATCGACTCCAAATGCAGCAGCCGATTCGCCTCGCAACCGCATGATTCCGATTTTCGTCGAATCCCACGCCGACTATCTGGCAGACTGACGTCCGCATGCTCTTTCCCCGTACGTCCAGGAGGCCCCATGCTTATCGAGCTCTCGTGCCCCCCAAAGTTCCTCTGTCCCCTCCCGCCCCCCTCCATCGTGCGCTGCGTTGGTCCTCGCAAGCCCGGAGTCCGCCCGGCTTTCCCGTCCGTGGGCGCAGAGTGGCAGCAGGGCTGCCCCATTTCGCTTACGTCACTGACGCTCGCTCGTGTGGCAGTCTTCGGACAGGTGGGCAAACGACGCAGTTCGCATCACGCGGCCTCCATGGCGGTGAACTCTTTGCTCTGTTAAAGGACTTTTTCCTTCCCTCCCTCGAGCTCGTGTCAGCACGCGTCCCAACAGCGGTGCTAGGAGGCGGGGTGGGAAGACGGGAAAGAGAGAGAGAGAGAGAGAGAGCGAAAGGAACTGCTGGAGATTCGTGTGTGTACCCAGGGATACGTACGCTTTCTCTGCGCATGCTTGTGTAGTAGTGGCGGCCCAGGCTGAGCTGCTGCGTGCTACCTCGGACTGAGGGTCATGAACGCGACGGGAGGGAAAGGAAGTGGTGACCCCACGACTGATCCCCACGCGGATCGGGGGGGGGGGGGGAGGAGGTCAGTTGTTCGCTCACCTACCGGGTGGCGGAATGCTCGTGGATTATCAGTCGTAATCCACTGAAATTGGTTGTTTTTATCGACTCTCGGGCGTTCGGCGTCAGCGCAGGCGCACTCTGCGTGCCGGTGACAACGCGCGTATCGGGCAGGCTCGGCAAACGGGGGCAGACGATTCCCTCCTTTGTGCGTGGTGCTCGCAAGGGCGGGAGTGCGCGCCGCCTTCGGAAGGTACCAGCGGCTGGCTTCGGAATTGCTGGCGCTTGGAGCGGCTCCCGCAAGTGGCCGTGCGGGGGAAGGAAGGTGGAGGAGGGAGCAGGCCGCGCTCGGCCTTGCCCTCAGAAGCTGCCTCGCCAGGGCCGGTAGCCTGCTCCCTCGGGAGCGCGTGCGTGCGGGAGGGGAGGATACGGGAAACCGCTCGAAAGGTGGCGAGGAAGCGGCGGGGGAGCTCGATACGGACAGATCGCTCGCTCTCCCCTCTTCTGGACGCGTGCCGAAGAGAACTTGCTGGCCGCCGACGCCGAAGCAGTAGGGCCGAGTCCTCTGGGAGCAGAAACGAGGAAGGAAAGAGACGTCCCCGCCTCTGATGCGACCGCCCTTCGCGCCGCCGTAGACCCGGATGCCGGAGCTCTCTCTCCACTCCTCGGTGAAACCATCCCTCAGGCAGCCCGCGAAGACAGGGACTTTACGAGATGCGAGGCCCCGACCCCAAACTTCCCCAAACAGCTCGCTCTGCTCCACACCCTGAGAGGCGCCTACGCATTCGTGGAGGAAGACCCACCATCGCCTGGAACAACAGGCGTGAAGATTCCCCGGCACTGCGTCGGGGGGTCTGCACCCTCCGATGCCATGTCCTTTCTTCGGAGCGACCAGCGGGATGCTCAGTGCGATTACCCTTTCATCCTCTCCGGAGCTTCGTCCTCCTGATGGGGATGCCACGGGCATGGAAGGCGAGCGTGGACCGAGCGCTGGGGAGGCTCCCCTGATCTTCGAGGATTTCCATCTCGGTTTTCTGATTTTCTGACATTTTATTTAGCACAGTATAACCTCGGTCAGGATCTGCGGCTGAGTCTCCCGCCTCGCCTCTTCCCACCCTCGTACCCGGCTCGGCGGTTGTGGATGTGGTCCTAGTCGTTTCTCCCGCGTTCTGGGAGGCATCCATCGTAGGGCTCTCCGCCTGATGCGGAAGTCGGGAGCCGCACGGGACCCCTCTCGAATGCATCATCGGAAGGGAGGAGGGTCGACCCTCCTGGCGGCCCAGGTCCGACCGGGCGCAGCGAGCTTCACTTCCCGAGGTATGACCCCCGTCGGAAGGTGCGCGCTTCCAGGGGGAGGGGAGCTCCGCGCGTTCCGGAGTCAGCGGGACTCGCAGGTCGTCCGTCTTCGCGCCCGGAGGCTGCACACTGGTGCAGCCTCGCCCCGCGGTCGTTCCCACGAGTGTGGAAAGTTGCTCGGGGTAGCCGCCGATGGTCACGCGGCAGGTGATCTCTGCAGCCGTTTCTGGATGGCGCCCGGAGCGGGTGGTTCTTCGGATCTGACGTTGACACCGTCTCTGAGGTCGTCGGGGCCCTGAGGCAGTTCCAGGGTCACAGCCCGACGAGACCGGATGCAATGGGTCTGGCGGCAACCTGTGGGGAGCCAGCGGGCTACCCGGGGAAGGTCACTATCCCCGACTGCATGTGCCTCCTGCCCTCTCCACCTCTTCCGAGGCATCCCTCCGCACAGGTCACTCCCGGCGACCCCTTCCGCTGCCGAGCGGGCGCCCAGCTTGCGCAGAGACGGTGCAGAAGGAGGCATAGATCCGGAGGAGGGCGGGCCGGGGGGAAGGGGGGGGAAAACAGTGCGGATTGCACACGCGCGCACCCGGCGCGACTCGTTCCCAGAGGTGCGAGCCCGAAGGCACCTTTCCACTGGTTCCCGCCATTCCTGGGAAGCCTCTCATACCCTCCACCCTTCCACCCCATACCCCTTCTCCTGCGCCACCAGCTCTGGGAGAAGAACGACGTCATCGCGCTAGCGGCAGCGCGCGTGGTGCCAGAGAGGGGGTAAAGTGGGAGCAGGGACGCTCCTGGCTGACGCGTAGGGTGGGGATGGAAAGGGGAGGCGCGGGGTCTCGTGTGACCACTCCGAGCTGTGAGGCCCGGTCTCCAGCCCACCTGTCCCAAGGCGCTGAGGAGCTCGCGGCCACTGAGGAAAATTCCAAGACGACAAAGAAGGCCTTGAGACATGCGGCCTTAAAACAGAGCGTCCGGACGCGAAAGCCAGAAGGGCGTCCCCCGTGTCGTTGCACTTCCAGGTACGTTCTGTACGCAAGTCCAAGAATCCCAGGAGGCAGTTCTTTCCTGCCCATGAGGAGGAGATGGCTTTCGAGAGCGAGGTTGCGATGGACGCCGGAACACGGGACTCTTTGGCAGAGAAAGTCCCCACGTTCCGAAGCGGAGGAAGGGATGGGCGGGGTAGAGGAGGTCCAAGTGCCTGAAGTTCCCGTACAGCCTAATGGCATTCCGCCCACCAGGTGGCGAGAGCCGCAGCGTCACCTTCCCAGCCTTGAGGCCGGGAATCGCCTCTCGCTGTCGTCTACGGATCGCCCCCTTGGAACGTCAACGGGCTGAGCGACGGCGGCAGGAGACGGGAAGTGGCCGCCACCCTGCGATCCTTCGACCTCGTGCTATTGCAGGAGATCCACGTCATCTCTGCAGAGCAGGCATGGGATATCGAGAAGATAGCCGGTGGTCATCCGTTTTCCATCTGCTAAGCCCAGGGATGGCGTTTCTTCTGCAAAAGAATGAAACCATCTGGGAACAAAGTTCCCAGACAAAGGGAAAAGAAGTTGGAAGGGAGGGTTCCCCAGCACGCAGGTCGGGCACACCGAAGGTTCCGAAAGGGAGCGAGGGGACCACAGATAGATGTATAGAAAATACAAAAAAAAAAGATATGGGTTAGAAGACAGGGGTCGTTGGCTTCGGCCGTTCCTTGTTCTCAGAACCGGCGCTCAATGTCGGAGACCTCCTTCCTGCCTTCTTCGCTCACGTGAGGACACCTGGAAGCCGTCCTCATGTTGGAGGCTACAATCGTGATGACCTCTGTTGGGGTCTCTCGCGACTCCAACATGTGGCGGGCCGTGACGATGGTACGGACGCAACAGATGGTTGCGATGACCGCACCTAACGAAAGGCCACTCGCGTGAAAAAGCGGCGCATCAAATCTCTTGCGATGTCCCCCTGGTGCAGGAGCACCGAAGCCAGCCTCCATCACAGTCCTTGGAAAACACCGCAGCCGAAGAGCAGTGCGGGAGCGTTTCCGCTGCTCCGCACCTTCTACAGTTCGGGGAGGCAACTCCCCCAGAAATAATGTTCGCGCGCTGGTTACAATGGAAGTCCCAATGCACCAGCAAGAGCACGTCCTGCTTCCATGGAAAGAGGAATACAGAAGTTTCAAAGCGCGAGTGAGGGACCAGAAGTTCTTCGAGGTGCACACTCTGGAGTTCGCGCCACCGAAGGAGTCCTTTGGGATATTGCGAGGCGTGGCGGCGTCTTCCAGCACGCTGGTTCTCCAGCCGCCCATGGGTCGGGTTGCTCCTGCGATCGTGCAGGCGACCTTCCACCCCACAGGTAGGCAACTGCCTTCGTGACCCGCCGCTGTGGCATTGCGGCTCCCGCCGGTCCTCCGAAGTGGCCTTCCTTCTTCAATCGGCCGTCGCGACGGCCGTGAAGAGTATGCGCTTCGACGAGGAAAGTCGGGTCGGCCAACTGACACTCGATCGACCTCTTGGTCACAAATGTGTACGTCCCCAGCTGCTCAAGCGGAACCCGGGAACAAAAGACGTTCTTCGAAGGCCTGCGGCGCGAATGGCTGGTTGAAGGAGGCGTGCGGAAAGCGCACCTGGTGGCTGCCGGAGATTTCAATCTCCGCCTGCTATCCAGGGTGTTGAAAGGACAGCACACGTGGCCAACGAGCGCATCTTGTTGGAGGGAGAGGCCGGGACGGAGCACAACATCGACTACTTCTTCCTCGACAACCACCTGTGCTCATGGGCTGGAAAGCGAGGCAGGGTGCGGTCGACGCTGTCGGACCACTCCTGGCTGGAGCTCGAAATTGGTCCGCACGCCAGAGATCCTCCGAATAACGTCCTCCCAGGGGACTGGATGAGTCTCCCAAGAGCTGCGGAGAAGCTCCGCGAGTTCTTGTGAGGCTTCAGCGTGCGGAATCTCGAGGACCGGTTGAAACGCTCAATCTGCGAGTTCTGCGAACATTTCCCGGTGCACCGTCTTCCTGCAGGATTCGGAGAAGGCGTGAGGAACGAGAGAGATCGTGCCTGCACATCCATCGCTTTTTCAGGGAACCCGACGTCCGGAGACCAGGGGAGTAACAAGTCAAGGCCGAGCGTCAAGTCTGGCAGTCCGGGTCGCCTAGCCTGCTGGACGATCGGAGTCAGGAACACTCGGACCCCGACAGCTTTGTCACCCGGATCTGCCGGGGCATTTATTGTAAAAATTATAATAAAAGTCGTTCTGTGTGTACAGTATTGTGGTAGGACACCAGGCTCTACCACGTGCGAGAAACCTGTCGCGACTGGTACGCAGACCGGTGGGAGGTCCGTTGCCGCGGCGAAGGGGAAGAGAAAACCATAAAAACAAAATACAAAGAAAAGGGGAAGGGAAAAATGTTCTTTGAGGAGGGGAGGACGAAGAAGGGATCACAGAACGCCAGGAGACGTCCCCTGCATCATGTCCAGGATGCTGACAAGTGTTCTTTTCAAGTTTCCCAGGTGGGGCCACTGAACAAGGTGGGAAGGATCCTGCCGTATCGAAGGAAGGAAAAAACTTTTAAGCGCGTGGACAGCTTGACAGCTAGGGAACGCTGCGACCCGGAGTGTCCCGCTCAAAGGACTTATACTCTGGGACGAGAGAGACCTCCGGAGGAGGTGAAGTGGCCCCCAGCGTGTTGGGACAGTGGCACATCCCCCCGCAAGTGGCAAGAGGTGGCGTTGCTAGTGTTGCACTGGGAAATCCCATGCAGAGCACGCCTATCCCACTGGACACGAGGTAGTGTCGATGTCCATTGTGCAAAGTGCGGCGAGAAGGAGGAGACCTTCCCGCACTTATTGGTATACTGCTCTGCCCTTCGACCCCTTTCAGACCGTCTTTCGACGATCCTAGGAACTCCGGAGGGCGAACCCAGGGACATTTTCCGACGACGCCTCATGCGTACCTCTCTGCCGCCAGCCGCGTCCTTAGCAGTTCTCTGCTGTTCCACGGGATAGTGGCGGCCTGGAACGCCGTAAGGAGAGGCCAGAATGGCAGGGACGTCATCCACTTTGCTGTTCTTCTCATAAGGACATCGTCAAGATTGCCCTATCTGGGAGTCTTGAAACAGGAACCTGCCAGCATCCTTACAAGGATGCAGAAGACGTCCTCCAGAACCCGGTGATGCTTTCACAAACCCCTACTCCCACCATTTGACTGTATGTTTTTTGCTGTTTTTCCACCCCATCTGCTGCCGAGGCAAATCTCGACTGCTGGCGCGCCGGTTATCAGCAGGTTCCCATCGTTGCATTTGTGACGTGGCAGGACCGAGCGTCCTGCCACTGACTAGCATGTTTATTTTTTTATATATATAAATAAACGCCCCGGGGCAAGCGGGTGTCGAACCACCTGTCGCAGAAGCAGAATCTCGCCATCGGACTTGTGCCGGAACTCCGGATGCATCGGGAGCAGCAGACGTCCGGGTGGCGCGCGGCTGTGGCAGCGGAAGCCTTTAGCCCGAATCTGCTGCTACTACTGATGATGACGACGTGGCTCCTCCTCCTCCTTTTCCTCGTGCTCATCCGCACCTGCAGAGGCGACCAGCCCTGCTCGAAGCGCGTCCTCTTCGCCTACAGCAGGCAGCTCTGCTCGCGCTCGACCACGCGCTGGACGTGGTCGTTGAGGCGGCGTTTCTCCTGGAGCCTCTTCGCGGATCACTGTCAAGCCGGCGGCGGTCCCAGGAACTCTCGTCCTTCTAGCTGTCCCTGGGACGAACTCCAGCCGCCTCCGCGGACCTTCGTTCTCGGGGAAGAGTCGGCACTCGCGATCAGGTGTTACGGAGCACCACCTCTGGCTCTCCTCCAGTGAACTCCGAAGTTTCCTCGTGGCGGCGTCGCGCGGGTGAGACGATCGCAGCTGAGTCGCGGGAACACCCGGCGGGAAGAAGGGAGGGCACAGCAGTGCAGCCCCTGACCTGTGCCCTCCAGCAGCCGCCTCTCCCGCCAGAGGAAGGAGAACTGGAGGGAGGAGGAACGGGAGAGGAGGGGGAAGGGAGAGGAAGCCTGGAAGCGGCGGAGGACTCCGCGATCATAGGCGGCTCCGTCATCCCCGGGACGCGTCCTCGCGGGAGGCGACTGCATCTGCCACCCTCCCCCTCCCCCTTATCTTCTCCTTTCAGGGGAAGGGGAGGAGGAGGTTCGAGGGAAGAGGGAACGAGGGACTACTGCTGCTAGGAGGGAGTCCTTCGTGTCCTCCTCAGGCGGAGATCTTGGCTCCTCAGTTCCGGAATTCCGCTGGGAAGGTTGCGGGCACCCACCTCCCTCCCTCCCTGCCACTGGGAAGCTTCCACTCCACCCAGCGAAAGCAGGGAGGATTCCTCCTCCCTCTCTTCCCCCAAGTGTGGGCTGCTGATACCCGGTTTCGTCCTGAGTATCTGCGAACGACTTCCCTTCCCTTCTCGACCAACTCCCTGTCTGTAGAAGAAGATCCGGGACGAGGGGGGTCTCCACCTTGGCCGGGCTTGGGCGATCCCAGATCCTGGAGGAGCTGCTCCATCGCGGGTCCTAGGGAAGGTCGCGAGAAGAGCCACGGGGAGATGGCCGGAAGGGGAGCCGGCCGCATGCGTTGCGTCTCCGGTGAGTCCCGCTAGTCCCCATTGTCAGGCGGGTCCTTCCCTTCCAGGCCCTCCAAATTCTTTTTTTTTGTCTTATTGTTTTATTTTTCTTTTTGTTTTTTCCCCCATCTTCTTCCACTGCCGAGGAGAATCACGCTGGTCTGCGTCCCGGCGTCCCAGCAGGTCCGGCGAAATGTTGGCCGTTAGTGTGTTGGCCTTGTACCACGTTTTGTAATGACCTTAAGTTGAGTTTGAAATAAAGGTCCCGGCGCATCCGGGTGGCATCTCCGAGGAGGAAGGGGGGAAGAGTCCGCCGACTGTCGGTGGCCGTGCTGAGGGTTGTCCATTGTGCGCGCAGGGGACTTCGCGTAGGTCGGCACGAACGCAGAGAAAGAGGGTCGTCGCGTGCGCCCCTGGGGGGAAAGGGGAGGAGGAAGCAATTCGAGGAGGGACGTCTTCAGACCTCCATCGTCTTCCGGATTGTCGAGGAAGAGGACCGAACGTCATCCGGGCTTCCGCGCACGCAACGATGCTGGAAGCGGGATGCAGAGGATGAAGATGGGATCTCCCCTCCACATCCTCCGCTCGCCTGCTCATCCGTCCACGACCTCTATGGCTCTTCCGCAACGGGTGGGTGACCCCACCCTGTGCTTCCCAAAGTGCGGTGGTGGACGACGTCCAACATAACCTGCCGCCTCCCCTTTTCCTGATGCGCCCCCCACCAGCTTTGCAGTTTTCCCCGGACGGACATCATCGTCCCTCGAGGTGCCGGAGATCCTGCCGGGAGCGCTCGTGAGGTCTCCGGGATGCGCCTCGGGAGGTGAAGCAGGCCGTCTCTTCACCTCCTTCCATCCCGTTCCTCCCGACGCAACACGCTCGTGGGGACGTCCCACGCGCTCTCTCCATCGCCTCGAGTTCGGTCCGGTTGGCGACTGCTGACTCCTGCTGAATCCGTTTCGAGGGAACCTCCTGGACCACGGGTTGTCAACCCTGTGATTTTCTGGGAATGACCTTTTCTACCTTCGGCACAAGCGACCGACGCCCTCCCCGGCGGATGGCGGCATCGACACAGGCAGAGGAAGAAGGTCGAGTCTCGCGCGACCTGAGACCTCGAGAATCGATGGCGTTCTTCGCTGAGCAGGAATCTCCCTCTCCTCCCCCGGAGCCTAGCTCGGGTGTCCACGGTTCTCCGGGGTGCTCTGCAGCGCGTTTCCTTCCTCCCGTCGAACTGTGTCCGTGCACCGACTCCAGGAGATCCTCCTTCCCAGGCGCGCGCGCACGGGCACCAGATCTCAACTTCCCTGATGCGACCGTGGGTGCACGCTCCCACGGTCCATCCCGCCCTTCAGTCCTCCCACGTGTGATTTTTGCTGCCGGGTCCTCAGTCGGCGGTGACGGCGGACCGCGCTTCTCCAGCACCGGACGCAGCGTCCTTCGGGATGATCCCTGCACCGCAGCATCGGACACGATTGGCCTCCTGAGGTTGACTAGGTGTGCCGGGTGCACACAAGTATTCGTCGGCCTCCCTATTTTCTAGACATTTTTCTCGCTCCAAGGTGTCCGATGCCGTTGCTGATACGCGTCCGCCCTTCTGCCTTCTTGAATATTCCCAGTCGTTGGTAGTACTCCAGACCAGGAAGGATTTTTGTGGCACCCAACCGCCCCCAAGGAGAACAGCCCACGACGACTGCACGTGCAAGAATCTGTTTACCTGGTGGGCAGTCCGATGAATGGTTTTCCCAGGTGCTCTCGTGCCTCGCTGAAGTCCGATGCCGGAACTTCGTCCATCTGAGAAGTGGTTTTGCCGTAGCTGCTTTGTCTTCAGGACTTTCAAGCGCAAGGATTTATCGGTAGACCAATTGTAGTGTTAAAAAATGGGCCAGGATCTACACTCCCCCTCTCCCCCGCGTTTAATGATCACGCAATCTCTGCCGGTGTAATCCAGGTCTGGACCGCCCGATGGCTGAACCGTCATCATGTCTTTCATCGTCTTTCGAGTACGTGGAAGGTGGGTAAACCCTGTGTCATAACAAACCGCTCCACCACCCTGCACCGGCGAGGGAAAGAAAAACAAAACAAAGACAGAGGCGCTCAGCTGTTGTCCTGAAAGGAAGGACGCTGGAAATGTTCTCGATACTGAGGGCGTGGACGTGCGTTCTAACTGAAGAAACACCCCCAAGTTTTCCAAAGGCAGTGAGTGAGTGCTAAGAAAGGGAAGACACGAACGCTGAACGCAACAGCGGGCAACCAGTTGGTTCCGACAGACGGACGGTGCGGCGACCGTAGCCGGCCAGGGGAAACCACTTGTGAACCACGCGCCTGATATACAGTTTTAAAGAGCAAAAATGTATCTGGATCAAAAGAGCGAAGCGGGGGAGTCGCAAACTCATCGTTGAAATGACTCGGTCACGAACGGGGGCATTTCAATTTGGGCACGAAAATTCATTGAGAGGGTGCGCGTGTGTTGCCGCCTAATTACACTAATAAACATTTTAGGATCCACTTTCCAAACAGGGAACACCAGGGGAGTGTTGAAAAATCGTTCGCGTTGTTTGCTCCCTCCTGTTCGGTCAGTAATCGTGCCGCTAGCACCGTACAACGCTGCACCCAGCAACCCAATCTTCCACTTGATGCGCGAGAATCTTCCCGGATGCCCCACTCCCGCCTTGCTCAACCGCTTCGCGATTCCGACGCAGGAGCAAGCAGACAAAAAAAAAAACACGAACGAACCCAGGCGGCGACCGATTTGAATCCGCCTGGGGGGCCCTCCTCGTCCTAGGAGCGGTCGAGACGCTTTTCCCCACCCGCGCTCGTTTCCGTGCCTCCTTCGAACCGGGTTTGCTTTGGACCAACCACCACGTGGTAGGCCCGTTCCCGTCCACTCTCGCAGCGGCGCCCGCAGGGCTTCTTCCGGAAAGCGCGGCTGCTGTCCACCCTGCCTTCTCCGGGGAGGAGCCGAGACTGCAAAGTCCCCGGCGGAGGAGAGCTTGATAAACTTTTGCGTTGCGCGTGGTTTGGAGAGTTGCTGGCTTGTTATCTTTCAACTGTGTGCAGTGTGCAAAGAGTCTGAAGAGCACGCGTCGTCGCGAACAACTTTGAAAAGTGGAAAAGCGAGATGCAAAGGACAAAGTTCATTTCGAATGCGGAGAGTAGGGAATACGGAGAGTCACTCTTCAGACGCCCGCACCCTGGGGCATTTGAGCTTGCAGGGCGCACGGGGAGGGGGGGGGGGCAGGAACAAACTCAACATGTTACCAGATCAAATCAACCCACACGACTGGCCGCACGGCCTCGCCACTTGTTACACGAATTTCGGAGGGGACCACCACGCGCCCAACGAAACCTTTCACCCTTTGGATCTTCCGCTTGCTCGCGTGCCCCCCCCCCCCCAGCTGTGGGGCTTCGTACATCGTCATAGCGTTCGCGTCGAAATCAGAATGCTAAAAAAAAAGGAGAGGAAAAAGAAATGCAAATTTCTTCAACGAAAGATCAACAAGTATTCGCAAAGCACGAAAACTGGCCGGGGCTGCGACATGATGGAGCCTCCTCCTTTGGTTTGACTCGTCTTGAAAAGAATGCGGACAGCGTCGAAGCCTCGTTCCTCCCGAAAACTCGGCCCCATTGAGAATGTCTTTTGTTTCCCCCTTGAGTACACCGCTTCTTCCGTACGAAGTGCGGAACATCCGCACAGCGTTGCTGTACATCAAACGGGGAGACGCGCTACTAAAAGTACATACCGACTTTATTGAAAAACCATTGGCGCAGATGGCAGACAAAAACGTTTTTCTCCGAAGGAAAGCTGGCAAGAGGAGCTGAGGATCTCTGTGTTTAGAGTTTCTTTCAAAGACTGCTGGCCAATAAGACTATAATCGTGAAATTTTATTAGCACTTGCATAAAAAACCGAAAAGTTCGTCATCTGCCTAAAATTAATGCTATGATGTCAATCATACAAAAATACTTCAATGTATGCAGATAATTTGGAATCCTAGTTAACTAGACACAAGCTGGTGCATGTGAATGTAGAAAATACAGGATTATGCAGCTGTGACTAGAGCACTTTTCATCGGTGAATACAAGCACATAATGAAAAGGTTGAACAGCTACAATAATAGTGGACTTAACATCTATAGAGAGACAAAGGGGAGGGGTATATGTGCCACTGTAGATAGGAACAGTGAACCACTGACTTGCAAGGCAGCCACAGAACACTGCATGAAACTTAACAACACTTTGAAGACCAATTAGAATTTCCATGATCTTGTTTGATATGCACTTTCACAGCTTGTTCAGCAGGATCACGACTGGAGACTTTATTTAATATAGCTTCTGCTAATTCCATGAATGCTCGCTCAATGTTAATGTTAGCTTTTGCTGATGTTTCAAGAAACTTAATACCATGTTCTCTTGCAATCTGATGAGAGGCATTGAAATCATGGGACAGACAAGCACTTTTACTTACAGCTTCCCCTCTTTCTCTACTTATTAAGCGTTTATCCTCCATATCACACTTATTTCCAAGCAACATTTTTTCAACATCCTGATTGGCATGCTAAAAATTAATGCAACCTAAATTTGTGCACCTAAATGATGAACACAACTTATTTGACTCTGAATTTACATTAAGGAAATCATACAATCACTATCAAACAGGAGCTGCTTATTATAAGTTTCTAGCAAACATTTGTGTACACAAAATGAACTATACCTCAACTATGTTAGACAGCCATTTTGCAATGTTTTCAAATGACTTGAGATTTGTAATATCATAAACCAACATTATACCCATTGCACCACGATAGTACGAAGTGGTTATGGTATGAAATCTTTCCTGGCCAGCAGTGTCCCTTTGAAAGAAAATTTGACACAATGATGGAATCAAATCGAAAATTTTTTTACGGATTCGATTCACACTGATACTTTTACATCATGAAGTGCTTACCATATCTGTAGCTTGATTTTTTTACCTTTTAATTCAATCGTTCTAATTTTGAAATCAATTCCTAAAAAAACAAAAGAGGGGAAACTGTGAGTTCAAAGTTCAAAAAAACGTGATGCTACAAAAATTTAAAACTTGATTTAAAACAAAACCAAAAATTTTTCATACCTATTGTTGATATAAATGTTGTGTTGAAGGCATCATCAGAAAACCTGAACAGAACACAGGTTTTACCTACACCCGAATCCCCTATCAGCAACAGCTTGAAGAGAAAATCGTATGATTTTTTCGACATTTTGTCATGTCACCTACAAAGAAGTTTTTGGGTCCGCATTTGTACGATTAACATGTGCTTTTCATTTGATTACAATTTCGAAAAATAAAAGCTCCTCCCCTCCCCTCCCCTCCCCTCTCCCCTCCTCCTTTTCGGTGGAAAACAAAAACAAAAAAAGGGAAAAAACGGAAAACCAAAACTGATGTACTTTCTGAACATTATTTTCGCAAATAAGTTTGGAAGGCGGGGGGGAAGGGAAAAAAAAAAAAAAAAAACCAAAACACTAAAACTCTTCGGGGACAAATGGTTATTTTCAGTTGAGACAAGAAATTCCAAATTCAAAGCCGACACGGTAAACCACACCACATTTAGGGAAGGTATTTTTTCTTTTTTTCTTTTCTTCCGTACAAACGTTCGCATTCAGTGGGGAAACTTTTTTTTTTTTTTTCCCTCTTCCTCTCTCTCTCTCTCTCTATAAGGGTGTCAACCAACTTCCGCACTTCTTGCGCTGATATTTATTTGCATTTTCACGAAAAATGGAAAATCACATCGGTCGATTAAAAATTGCAGTTTTTTCCATTTTACGGACCTCCCACCCGTCGAAAGTGGTGTGCACATTCATTTCTGTTACATTCACGGGTGTTTGTGGAGCCGTATGGGCACAAACCGTTCTTTTGTACGGTCTTTTTCACAGCTCGGTGTTTTCGAAGCGAACTCGGAAAAAGTCGGATTAGGGGGAAAAAGAGCATCCTTGAATGCAGTTCAAGGCAAAAGCCGAGCAGGTTCGTTTTCAAAAAGGATGCAAGTACTTCGTTGCTCATACGGTTCGAGCAGAAGCAACACGTGGAAAAGTTTTTCACACCAGCAACGAAGACAGTCCTAGAAGTGATTTTACCATCCACCTATTCGATGTAGTCGATTCTTGAAATGGGATGAGGATGGGATGAGAAAAGTCCAAGAATGAACTCCGACTGTATTCCTTACGTAATCTCCCGCTGTTTTGTCGGAAAGTTGTGGCACACATGATTCTGCATCGGAAGGGATGAAGTACACAAAGTACGAAGGTATGGGGTTACCCTGATTTTAAAATAGGCGTTCATTGGCCTAAAGAGTATCATCCTCTCCTTTCGATTCATTATTTGGCAAGGGAACGGTTTCATATGATGAAACCTGTTCCTATTCGAAAGCGAACAGAAGTTTTCAAGTCGATTCCTACCTATTAATTGAAAAAATCCATCTGTATTGATGGATTTTCTCGTTTTGCATCCTTGTTCTGCCTCTTGCAAAACAAGAATTTGCAAGAATTAATATTTAAATAAACACTACTGTAAAAAAATGGACATGCGTTTCATCTGTATTCTTCGGAATGTTTCGCATGCAGCCTCCCTACAATCTTCTTGTGATCTCTGCAATCCAATGGGATTCGATGCGCATTTTTCCTCTATGAAGTTTTCTTGTAAAGCGTGCAATCAGCTGCTCATACTATTTCTAGCTCTTTGAAGATCTATTTCGAGCTTCTAGTATCTTGTAAAGTATTTTTCGTGTTTTTTCTTACTGAACGCGAGAATTAGCGAGTAAATGGAAACGACATTTTAGCTTGCTCCTCCTCTGAACATCTCTGTTTTCCTTCGTTACGCAACTAAAACAATTTTTCATAAGCAGGAAAGAATAGAATTGATGTTTGATGGTCTGGCAGCAACTGGCCTTGCTATTAAGAGTTTCATGATTTTCCATACACAATCATCGAGGGTGGTCGGCAAGCTTCAGTATGGAATCTACTTACAGAGGAGGAGGTTTGCGATGCATTCCGAGTCATCTGCACGAAACGTCCCAGAGCAACTTTGATTTGACAGAAGTTCATGAAACTTTGAAACAAGCTCGATTTGCTGCGGAGTACGTTTCAAGCCGTTTGAAATTGTGACTTGTGATTCCTGGATCTCATTCGCCAAGGTACCATCTTCCTTGGTTGCATAGACAGTATTCATTACTTCGTTTGGAAAGCATCCGCATATTCCAATGGAACACCGATTCAAGGGTTTACGCTGCCTCGCATATCGGCTTATTTGTAGAGAGCGGAGGCAACACACAAAACACAAGCGTGCTTTCATCCTTTGATCCTCGTCTTCTACACTCAACTTCCTTTAAAAAATGCAAAGGATTCCTCATTTTCCCTCTACCGCCACATTGCTTCAAAGTCATGGCAATGTACTGTGCTTTCTATATGCTGGAAGCTCCAAGGAAAACAGGAAGGCAAAAACTATAAATTATCAACACGTGAAATAGTCTTCGGCTCGATGAACGCTCCATCGTTAGTTCTGACAAATTGCTGCCGCCTGCAGCTAGAAATTTCTGCAATCTTTGCTTTCCTGATCCAATAGCTCCTTAGCGATCACTTCAATGTGTAAACATGGCAACAACAGCACTGCCAAAGTTGGAAACAAAGTGAAGTCACCACGCTCTGTAGACTGGCTGGAATCAAGTGTTTGGGGGTGACACTCGAACTGATGGCGTCAAGCAGAGCGCAGGATCTCCCCCTTGATAAGGCAACTTAGCTCAGACTTGCTTCACATAGGGCTGCAGCACGTCCCGGAAAGAAAGTCCCTCCTCCTTGAAACCCAAACACCCAAATTTCTTACCGTTCACAACTTTTCCTCCAAATTCAAACACAGGCATAGCAGAATCGGGAGCTTCCATTCTACAGAAAGAGGAAATTCCCTTGTCAAATCGCAGATTCCAGGAAGCAGACATCTCTCATTTGCAACCATGTTGCACTTCATTCCTTTTCAAGCGTTTCCCACGCCAGACGAGACTTTGTTTTGATCAGGACAAGAGCAGAGCTGTCGCTCATTGTGTTTAAGTTTCACACACATCGCCATTGCAGCTCATCTTCGAGCGCGACTTGTTCGTACACATTCTTCTAAACGAAGGGCCGTCCCCGCTTGGACTCTCGTCATGGAAGTTCCTCAGGTTGTTAAGAGGGTCACAACCGTCTTGTGGTGGTCAGTCCTTTTTTGTTTTCATCCAAAAGGAGCCATACCCGGAAGTTGAGCTGAATGGAAACAGTGGAAATGTGCTCCTTCACTGTAGAAGCTCGAGAAATCGAATATTTTAGAACCACAGTATCGTACATCACAATATGTCTGCGAAGTGAGCTTGTGAACCTGAAGAATGGCGTTTCGCAATCCAGAGTTGCTATTTCAAATAGCTACTCTGAATGCATTTGCTGTCACAGACGGAGACGAAAGGGGGTTGCAAAATGGAGTTCTTATATGTTGTTAGCAGGCTTTGCATATTTCTTTAATAGGGAGGGAGGTGTACGATCGTTCAAAACACAGCTAAAATTGGCGGTGTCCTTTAAGAGCATCTCATCAAATCCTGGGTGTGACTTTTCAAAAAACCTTTTCCTTTTCCGGAAGGAACTTTCCATGAAGAACTAAGAACAATGCCATTTCAACGAAAGTGAGCAGCTTTAAGCATTTGCCTTTCAGTTCATACTATTAGACAGCTTTTTCCCTCCAATACGGAGAAATGGAATGTTCGTGTGCACCATGTCTTGGGGATATGGCAAAAATAGTCAAGAAAAGATCCAAGGATTAGGACCAAAGGTATTTGGTTGCAAAATTTTCGGGAAGCTATATAGAGAAACAGTTATCTTTACGTAGGTTCACGACATTATCAGCTATCTCTATAAGCCTTCTCCTATCTTCTGTTCTCTACTTTTGTTCCAAGTCATTACAATTAACTAGGATTTAAAGATCACCGATCACGTCACAAACTTTTCTTACTTCCGAAATGTTAGTTGGAGCTGTGGTAAAGATCATGGACTTCTTATGGGTTCAATATCTTATATATTGAATTTTTGTGCACAGTGTATCATTGACTATCACGATTTCATTTCAGTTTATGATGCAATTTAGTTGGCAATAAATTCTCATCAATGTTTAGAACATAAAGGAGTACATCCTTGAGCTCTATGACTTAGCTTTTCAAAGTAGTTTAGTAAAGAGTTCAATAATTATTTATATGAGCACCATTCAGCGAGGTGGAATCTCAATAAACCATACAACTACAATAATCGAGACTATTTATTTGACCATCAGCTGAAAACAAAATAAAGATTAGGAGTTGTATTCTTGATACCTCTAGTGTATAACTGACTCTATGTAATAATATCATGTTAATCAGATTCCAATGTCCATTTACCTTTCCTTCATGGTAGCTTTATGATCACTGGTAAGAAAAGAACTCAAGAAACGTTTAATAGGATTCAGTTCCTTCTCTTTTTTTAAAAAAAAATTTCTTCATGAAGATCAGAGTAACAAGAAGCCAAACTTGCTTGTTTCTGTTATTAGCTTTTGAACCATTTGTCCAACTTCTGTATAGTCAGTCAAAAGAATTTGAGGGCCTATTACTTCTGAAAACAGAGCTGATATTATGAATACCGATGTTTGTACAGTGAATATATAGTATTTCCACATAGAATATTTACTGAATATATGAAAACAGTTTCAGATACTAAAGCGATATTTTGCATCGTTGTTATAAGCAGAAATCAAATCTTTTTTGAAAGAAAGAATCTTCACTGAAGACTGCAAGGGTGAGGGCTTTATTTCTAAATCGATCTTTTTGTATCTACAAGTTAAAAAGCAGTTGAACGTAAAAAGTATTGCAAAAACATCACAGGGTGAGGGAAAAATGGTGAGCTTATCCATAAACAGAACTTGGATTGCTCTTCATGCTAAACATCTTGCCTTTGATTTGGTAATTCTTCTGCGGCACTCTGGAAATGAGCGCTAAAACTTCCGTATGCAATGGCAGATGGGGAATGCCATTGCCTCGAATGTCTTCATATGAAAGGAAGACACAGAAGTTGTGTTCGCCTGCTCAAAATGCAACTGTTGCAGAAATCCTTCGCCTGCACCCTCTCGTTTTCCATTTGTTGTTTTAGGGATTGTTTTCAAAAGGAAGAACAGATATTTTTAATACGTGAACTTTGATTTTCGTAGGAAGGAGGGCAGCTGAGGAGGCCAATGTTTACAAAATTATGAGCTATGAAGGGTTGGATGGTTATTTTGTTTACAGTATAGATAGAGAAACCGATTCACTTTTATCGTAATCCACTCCTGAGCAGAAATAGGGTTTCACTTATGGACCCACTGCCCTAGATTGAATTTACAGAGAGTAAAGAAAATTATGAGATCTACAGCTGAGGTGTTGCAATGTTTACAGGAATCTGTAAAATAATTAATAATAAAGTTGGAGTTCATTGCATTTCCCTGAGTGTGATCTAATAATTGGGTTAACTTTCCACTACTTTCTCGGATTTCAAAGTAATCAAAGGTGCATAGATATGGTGCTACCTGTTTGAGTCGCCTTATCAACTGATTTCGAATAATCCTGCATATTTGGGAGACACTGTTGACCCAAAGTTTCTAAAATGCTGAAATACCATCCATTAAATTTGCATATTTGACCCACTAGTATACACATCACACTC
Organism: Raillietiella orientalis; assembly: GCA_036172245.1. Lineage (NCBI taxonomy): Eukaryota > Metazoa > Arthropoda > Ichthyostraca > Raillietiellida > Raillietiellidae > Raillietiella > Raillietiella orientalis. Next base: position 91,074 of record JAYWIR010000086.1, on the reverse strand, counting down.
TATCCTAACAACTCAACTTTGAAATAATAATGCAAAGTGCTATATGTAAAAAAATGGAGCAGCTAACAATCGGAGTTTATTATAAATGGTAACTGCATGACAATAGTCACTTGGAAATCAACTATATCCTGGAGTTATTATGACTCAGATATCATCTATGTACTTCAATGTGAACGGCGATTGAACTACAACAGATTTCTTTGGTTCCGTTCACCCACGAGAGTAATGTTATTGATAAAAATACGATGATCTCCAAGCCACTTCCAAGTCAATCTGAAATAAACTCCAGGCCATCTGTCGAATCTCCCGGTGAAATGGATATGTCATACAGCTGAAAGATCAAGTTTGGATCCCGACTGTGTATTTTTAGTTGAGGGAGGCTAAAATTATTTCATCCCATGTATTCAGACCATGCTTTCAAATATCCGTTCCATAAAAAGAAATCGCTAGTTTAATAATGGTTTCATGGCATTCCACCTGTGTGTTCAATAATTATTTGTTTCTTGGTGTACAATCTCCATTGTATCTCCTCCTTTCAAAGGGAGCCTCATCAATGGCCATGTGACGTCCATTCTTCTACAATCTGCTTATAAAGCGATCTACATCACTCCTCCAACACGCTGCCTCACTTAGAAACAGTTTTTTTTTTTTAATCAACTTGGACTAATCTTCAAGGCTGTTCATAGGCATTCGTTAAGAATCTCCTCCCTCCACACTTTCAAAGGGATTCTCAAGGGTAAAACGGGAACCAAAAGCATCGTTAAATATTGCACCCATTTTCTCCATAGTTAGATTTGAATCTTCCACATACGAAGAGGGATGCAGAGGCATCGCCCAATGTAGGGAGGGGGTGCAGAGCAAACTTTCCAGAAGCTCGATGATTCTTCACCACGTCAGGTTTCCATCTTCTGCCAATCATTCATAGAACTTCCTCATTTCCTCTCACTCCGTTGCTTTCACGTAAATGTCACCAAAGTTGGGAGCACCACCTCACTTTCCCCTGGTTGTAATGTAGACCGTCTTCCATTGCACACATGCAAGAGGGGTTCACCACCTTCAGCTGAGTGAGGCTGATGTGTTCCTCGTTAACGTCCGATTTCCTTATTGTATTACAATCGATTTAGAAGTATTTTCCCGTACGTTTGATAACCACGTGAGGGTGTAGGAAACCCCGGAAGACTTGGAAGCCTCCACAACGTGGGAAAGGCGAAAAAGGAAAGACCAGAGGAGGGGAGCAGGGGAAAGAACAGGATTGGGGAACATCCGGTCGGGAGGACCGGATGTTCCCCGGACTCGGTCCTCCCAACCGGATGTTGGGAGGACCGAGCACACTTTCTGTTTCGAGAGTGATGAACATTAGAAAAGAAGCCGTGTGAAAAAGATCCAGCAGCGTAACAAGAGTTCAGGCGGATAGGCCAGTGTTGCATTTTTCTCCAGGGGGGGGAGGGGGGGGGACTAATTTCCCGGAGGATACCGGTCCTTTGAAAAAGTCCCGGTAGCCACTCAGTTCTTCTTGTTTTGTTTTGTTTTTTCTTTCTTTGCCCACGTGAAATGAATGGCAAAGTGCAAGCTTCCGGAGTTCTCTCGCCCCGAAGTTGACTTCTGAAAAGGGAATCGCATTCCCCCGTGCAGCAGGAAAGAAATTTCTGGTGCTTTTGCTGGACGAAGTGGCTGATGCAAGTGGTTTTGTGTGTGGGGCGCGCCCGGATGAGCTCCTTGGCAGAACAGTCGTCAAGGTTAAAGTTTGGGAATTTTAATGGCGGTTTCGATTTTCAGAAAACAGAAACACAGTAGTTGTTTGCTTGGAATCAACGAACTCTTTTACTACAAACGAGAAACTGCTAATTTATTTATTTTAATAGGGAGCTGTTCGCCTATCAAACCGAATCAGTACCATCATCATCGAATGCAGAAATGTTTCAGATGAGTTTTGATTGATTGGGGTTTCCATTATTATGGAGCATAACAGAAAAAAACCAGAAGAAAGCGATTCCGCAATCAAACCAAAACAAGCTGAGATTCAGCCCCACAATTCAAGTGTGGTTGTCAAATATTCCGTCAAGCCTACAAGATTTTATGAACTGAAACTCCATACAGATCTAAACATTCCACCTCCAAATATATCCGTTGATATAAATGAAAAACTACGTTATTTTGCACGTAAAAACTCTGCGAAAAATTTGTTTTCAAGGTACGTGGTCCAAATTTTTTTAATATCATTTCTGTTATTGTGTTTCAGTTGGGAAATGGCTTTTATATTCCCTGAATATGTGGGTGAAGTGGATGTAATATCAGATGCAGAAAATGTCAAACGTTTGCTGAAAATACCATACAATAATGAACAGGTATTTGTGAACAAAACCTATTAAATGTTGAAATAGTACTCATGAAGAACATTGCAGATTAGTATGATTGTGCACAGAATTGGAAATACTTTGCTTGTTGATAACTTTGACGTTAATCATTACTTGCTTCAAACTTACAAATCTGAGTGGTTTTCTCAGAATAATATCATCAGTTTGCTTCAGAAAAAGGTAATTCATAACTTCTGTTGAACTTATTTTATACATTCATTCCAGAGTAAGTGGTTTTCAAAACCATCCATCTCCAGTAAGGATATCAGTAAAGTTGAAAATCTGGAAATGAAATTTCTTCAGTATAGTGCATCAGAAGAAGCCATGTCAGATGAAAAGGAATCTTGCAGTGTAACTAGTTTGTTGATGTTTCAAAACTGTCTTTGTTCATCTTTTTCTCCAGGAAGTTGATGGAATCGAAAGCATTTCGGATTGTGAAGTCAATTATCATAAAGAATATAATATAAATTTGCAGCAGTTTGCTCGGAATGTTCTTTGGACCTTTGAAAATTTGCAGATGCTCATTGGTTCCAATTTGCCCATTTTTGGTGATGGTGCACACCCATGTGTGAGCCTGAGACTACAGTTAGTGTTTACTGACTTAACAGTGATTGTTAGAAATCCATTCTTGTTTCAGAGATATGAAGAAACCTATTTCTGTGCTCACTGGTTTAGATTACTGGTTAGATAATCAAATCTGTAGTATCCCTGAGATTCTCATGTGTTATCATTTAGATGGAATTGTGCAGAAGTATGAATTCATCAAGTCTGAAGATTTGCCCCATTTAGAAAATTGCCATTTTTCACCACAGTAAGTATGCTTGTTGCAGTGCTTGTTTCATTCATCTTTCAGAATTGTTCAGAATGTGGCAAAGAATATCCTATCTTTCCTAAAATGTAATGTGACCAAATCAGGGCATACTTATTGGTTGTTCAAAGGTCTGTATTTTCTGTACATGTTATAGTTTGATGAAGGGATATCAGCACAAGATGACGATATAGTGAAGTTGTATGACCTAACATCTTTGTGTCCAGAAACATTAGAAGATGAGACTTTGAATCCTTTCACAGTACCTGTAGCAATGCTTTTATTCCGAATTGCCTATAACATGCATCTGAACCAAACAAGTCATAATCCTAGGATGATTATAACTCTCTTGACAAACTGCCTAAAACTATTAGATTCTTGCAGACATCAGCAGGTGAGTTGCTTGCATACTTGTGTGATTAATAAATCATTGGGAACAGCTTATGGCAGAAATCCATTTTATGCTGGCTGACATCTATGTTCCCAATGACATGAATCTCGAGTCTGCTTTTCTAAAAGCAAAAACTCTCATAACTGTTGATGAGGATAAGAAGATTTGTGAAGACTGTTCAATAGATATCCGGTCATTATCAAATGATTCCTCTTCAGAATTTCAGGCATGTGAAAATGTTTATGAAAAGTATCAGCAAGTGCCTGATATATCGGAATGCTGTTATCTTTCCCAAAAACATGTGTTGAATGGATTGCTGGGTATCTTGCTTCCTAAGCATCTTACTGAGAATCGCTGTGTTGCAAGTGAAAAACCTCTTATTCCCATACCATGTGCTTATCAATCATCCACAAATGGACAACAGAAAGCTCCCAATTCATTTCCATCACATGTTCGTACATGTGGATCTTGGGCTGGGCGATTAGCTTGCAGGCTGCTACAAAAAGCAACTACAGTGTATTTACTATGGGGTCAAGCTTATCAAAGAGAGCAACAGTTAGGCAACAGCATGAGGTGCTTTGATCTTGCACTCCAATGCATGCATGCATTGCGAGGACAAGTCAGTACCAGCATGACTCTGCAGAAAAGCTTTGCGTTAGAAATGATAGGTGATAATCTTTTTTTCTTAGTCCAGAGGTGGGCAAAAACTAATGAGTTCAGAAAGCAGTTCAAAACTCTAACTGAATTGGATTTACAAATTAAACAAATGATTAGCCTCTCTACTCATGAAGGTAAGATAGATATTCCTATATTACTATGTTTTTCTCAGAACCACAGCAACAGCTGCTGTTTCCTGCAACTTTGGAGCAAGGGCTTCGCCACAGTTATGATTATTATCAAAAGGCTTTACATATTTTGGGAAGTGGTAGTTCACACCTATTGTGCTGTATAGGAAATATATGCAATGAATTAGGTGTGTTTTACATGGATAAGAGTGCAGGTAACTAAAAAGAATAACGTTGTCTACTGATAACAAACTAGGAAGTGGTCAGCATGTAACAGAATTGTTGTGGAGAAGTCACAAATATTTTCAGGAAGGATTACAGTGTTTTCAGAAAAGTGAAGATCATGTTAACTCTGCTCTTCTTTATTACAACACTGGAAAGCTGCTTCAGTTGCAAGCATTCAGTTTGGAAAAAAATGGAATAAATCTCTCCTCAACAGTTATGCAAAAGAAACACTGTTATAAGCAGGTATGCTGTAATAGATTAATTACTTAATAATGAAACAATGATTACTGAATAGGCTATTGATTGTTATGAACATAGTTTACAAGAATTGAGCAACCGTCCACAGCAAGAAGGGGTCAGCAAATCTGTGAGGTGGCAGCTTGCATCAACATATTTGGCTTTGGCCACTCTGATGCAAGACTCTTATTCTGCCAATGTGCATGTGAGTTATTATAAATTTATACACAGCTAAAATTTTTACTTGTAGAATGATGTGATGCAGGAGCAAGAAATCAGTACTTTATTACAGAAATCTTTAAGGTTTTTCCATTCAGATGCACTAAGCTCCATTAATCAGGATACCAGCATGTTTGCCATAGCTACCATCCACATGCGCATGACTCTGCTTTACCAAAGCCTATACCAGTAGGTCATGTCAAGTGTCTTTTCATTCACAGGTGATTTGCTATAGGAAGCAAGTCAACAAAAAACCTGTTCGTGGCATGCGTCAGCTAGCAAACAAACATTACAACAAAGCAATTGAAATGTTTGAACAACTGCAAAAACCAGTTGAACAGCTGGATCTTTGTTTGAAGCATGTAGCTTTTCTGAATTACTTGGCCATCAGTAAGCTAACATTAAAAGGAATCTGTAGCACTCATGTGATGGACTAGCATCCTCAAACATTTCTGCAAAAAGAAGGGAGTGGCATCAAGTGTTACAGACACTGCTGCAAACAAAAAAAATGCTTGTTCTTGCATCTACATTGCCTTCCATAGCAAATGACGAAGAAAAACTCCTTAAGCCATCCAGGCAGATATTACAATACTTTCAAGAAACTTTGCTTTATTTGCTGAAAACTGAACTTGGACAAGCTAAGCAAAGGTAAGATTAGTATGATTGGCAGTCAAATTGATGACGAATTCTGGTTTTATAGAAATGTTGGGGTGTACAGAAGTGCATATTTAGAAACTCTTCATCATGCTGTGATCAATTCAGAATCCTACTTTATTAAGGCCCTGATACAATGTATATCAAAGATTGGTGAGGTGGTTGAACAGGTTTGTTGAGTACATACTAATGTGACACATTTTCTGCTGCTGGGCAGCATTTGTAGGAGAGATTCTGGAGTACCTTCTGCATATGCTGCCAGTATCTAATGCGTATGCTATCCATGGATTGCAGTTGCTCACAGAACTACAAGAATGATTATTATGCACTGTTACAGCTGCCCTGCCGTAGCTTACTTTATAAGCAAGTTGTAGATCTGAGTTAAAGTTGTTGCAGCCTTCAGATAGACGTTCCATTAACAGTTCCAAATAAAATGCAAGAAGCAAAGCATATGGCTTCTCTTCCTGTTTCCTGTATAACTCATCACAAAATTCAAGAACATCCTGGTGACTTCGTTCATTTTCTCGTTGATTGAGAACTCTGCAAAAAATGGGCATGATGGTCTCATACATCATCAACCTACCCTCTTAAATAGTTCCATGCACTCTCATTATTGCAGGCTTTTCTTATTGAAGCTTGGCACCATACAATCTCTCTGTTGATCACATCTGCTGTGAATCCTGTTGTGGATTTTATAACAAAAAAGCGGTGGTTCCACGCCGAATTATTACGGATGTCCTCTTGCAAACATGTTTCCACGAAATCAAGTTCACCTTCATACAGACTGCATTAGTGTACTATACTCTGCTTGTTAAGGTGCTCACTTAAATGTTTGGATGACCCACTGTCGATGCTGCCAAGCATGATAGTTCTTAGAGTCATCTTGAAGCATTTTTTGGATGAAATCTAATTCTGAAGCTGGATTCTGCAAATATTCAATTATTTTTTGCCGATGATGCCTGAAGAAAGTTTCGACTGGGCTTATGGATACCTTACTCACCAAACTTGATAGTTTTTAGCATTTTTATGAATCATGTCGTTTAGGAATCGCAATTCTGCCCATAAATTCTTTTTCAATTTTTTAAGTAGCATCCGCCTAATTCAATGGTATATAAACTATATGCTCATGCTACCCACCGATATTCCCAAACTGTGTAATTGGAAGAGTTCAGTTGGACAGCTTCACAGGTAAGCTCAAGTGCACGCTCTGAGACCTCTTGTTTCTTGACAATGGCACGAAAGTAGTCATATACATCTTGAACTACAAGCAGTCATAATGCAAAGAAAGATTCTTTCCTCACATTTTTCGCTATATGCAATGCTCACAACAGGATTAGGCCCATCATCTAAAGGTATAGGTTGCACATCTGCCCAATTAGGACGATCTTTGAAAAGAAGGTATTCATGATCAAAACCTGAATTATCTGTCATATTAAGTGGTGCCACTTTTTGGCTATGCAACATGTTTAATACATGTCTACCTGTAAACACCAAAAACAAGAGTTAACTTGTAGCAGGGAAGAGCCACCACAAGAACACAGTCATTCAAACATCTTTATTTAAAGACAGGTTTTACACAGGAAGAGCCTGACATCAATAATATGCAGCAAAATGTCTGGGATACCCTATTCGGGGAGGGATATCTCTTCTTAGGGTTGAGAGGGAGGGCTAAAAGCAAATGCTGAGTGAAGGCATTAAGTTCCATTTTACAGCTCTACCTTATTCAGCAGGGAAGATTTGTGACACAGTAGCATAGAGAAATCTAAGAATACAATATCTCCAGTGCTGGAACTTGTGCAATAGTAACGCAAGGGTGGATTAAATTTTTGCAAAGCACAAGCCAACTGTTGAAAGAAATCGGACATCGAATTCCCGGGATAATTATGAAAGAGATTAAGGGAGCCAGCAAGATCCAAAAAAGGAACCTATATACCAATATATGGATAAACCAGAACATGAATCACTTACTTCACGTTTCTCAATTTTGATAAATACTTTAGGTGTCTCAATAAGCTGTTCCTCAAATAATGTACCCAAATAGTGTTTGATAATGATGTGAATCTCTTCAGCAAGAAGATACGACCACAGCAAAATGTATCGGGGAGATCCTTCTTCCTAAAAAAGATCATGATTTGCACCCATATGTGCACAACTTTCCTAAATAGGCAATTGGGGCACTTTACCTTTTGCTGTGGATAGATGCCATTCAGGCAAGCATCTTCCAACAGCAGGTTGCACACAGTCTGACAGCAATGCCCAGATTTATTGTTCAAATAAATAATCAGACCACGCATTACTGAATTGTACAGATCCAAGCAACCTGCATGTCTGAACTGCTCCAATTCCAAGACAGCCATCTCCACATCCAAGTTGATGGCACAGATCATTAGTTTATTGTACAGTGCTGTCCAATCTAGGAAACAAATGACATCAAGAATACAGGAAATAGCTCTCATATTCAGTAAAAGTCAAATCACCTCGTTGATTCTTAAAATGCAACAAAGTTTTGAATCCCATGATTCCTTTAGTGACATTGTTGTTCTCCATGCACTTATGGATAAATTCTTCCAACACAACAAGGAGTTCAGAATTTTCCTGGGAGTGGATTTGCAGACTTCCTGAAAAGTGAAGAGCAGATGTGAGGAATTCCACAAATATGCAGCTCCCAAATTATTTTATGCAAGTTACTGATGCAGCACATCAGAAGGTGAAATGTTGATATATGGCTTATGGATGTAAACAACTTTCAACAATATGCATTATAGAACAGTAATACAGATATTCTGTATTCTATAAAGAGCTACTTTATTTATAAATAAAGTAGCTCTTTATAGGAATACAGAATTTATAAAGCTCTGTGATTCCTGATAGCTGATCATTATAATTTCCGATTCTTGATAGTGAGCAGCTGCTCAGACATTGAGCAAATTTAGTACATAGTTTACAAAGACAATAGGTATGAGAAATTTAAATGTAAGATAAATCGCATTGAAAAAATTTGGTATGAAAAATATCTTCCAATGCAAACAGGAATTAAAAAAAAAAAAGGATTATTCATGAAGGTTTAGAAGTGCTCTTTTATGCATTATAATGAGGGAGGGGAAAAAAAACGAATACAAACATTAGTAATAACAACCTCGATGATGATACAAAATGACAAAATATTTACTATAAAATATCAATGCAATAAGAGTGAGAGCACTGATACAAGAAAAAAAAAAAAGAAAAGGCAATCAAGTTGCAGTGCTGACAACTGTAATTCAAAAGGAAACTAAATGGCAAGGAAATCAAATGCTGGCTGACAATAACACTGAGAAAACAATGAGGAGTCTAAACTGAACTCAGTTTCAAGTCTTGTGAGAAAAAGAAAGCATAAGCCTACAGGACCCACTTTTTAGTTTGTCCAAACAGGAAGCCCAAATGCCATTCTCAAGCAGAACTTTGCATTCCATTAGGGCAAAATTAAACACACCATCTGCAGAGCCATTCTGCAAAACATATAAACATAACAATTAGCATCAGCAGCACTGCTTGAACTAACTTGAAAAGCTTCATATTGCATAGAAAATCTCCAAATGCCTTCCTGCAACAAGATGTAACAATCTTTATACTGCCTTGCTTTGTATAAATGGTCCACCAGTGCTACTGCCACATCAAAGAAGAAGGTGTTCATCTGAGAATCAGCTTTCAAACCATCCTTTCCTGAGGACAGTCAACAATTATCCCATTACTAATTCAAACAGTAAAGTCAAAGAACATACAATTACAATGTTTGACCTAGCAGATCACATTTACAAACATCTACTTACCACACATGCAATACAAGACATCCAAGAACTTTAGTGGGCTATTGCTATCTATCAGTGCTTCGCTAAACCAAGCAACATTGCCTGTATTTATATTTTCTTGTATTAAACTGCATAAGTTGCTAATGGAATCTGTGCTCAAATATTTCTTTGCTCTTTGGATAATGACCTCCTCATTATCATAAGGCTTAGCTACTACTGGAAGATTGGGTCCTGATATGTTTGTTTCATTATTTTTGGAAGAGCAAGTGTTGGGAGTCTCTGATTTGCCCACTACGAAGGTAATGTACACTGCATTATCAGCCAACGGATGAGATTCCATCATAAATGGAAAGACATGTTTGACAATAGCATTAATCTCAATGCAAGCTTCTGAATTGGCGGATAAGTTTTCTAGAAGCCAAGCAAACAACTGTTTGCAAGAAATGAAATAAGACTCAGCTACCAAGTATCTGAGGAAATCCAAGAGGCGTGGAAGATGCTGCTTTTCATTGAATAAATCTAAAAAAAATGCACGCCTAAGGATTTTGTAAGGCAAAGGAACTTTCAAATGACACATCAACATTAGTACTTCTAAAAATAATTCTTTGATAACCAAAATTTGTAAAAGTTCCAGTAGGCATTCAAAGTATTCTACAGACAAGCAGACATTATTCTGAATTACAAGGCGGGCTACTTCATCTATTTCTGCACGGAAATGATACACGAATCGAAAATTTTTGTGGGGGTGATGGAAGATATGGAGAAGCATTTCATAAGGGACTGGATCACACACTTCACGTTCCTTCATAACTTTCAGAACTTCGTACTGTTTCTTCCCTAGATCTTGTTGCATACAGAGATGCAGAAAGGGAATAAGAACTTGAGTTACTAGCACTTGGTTAGGGATATTTTCACAAATGCATGCACAACAGCCACTATTGACCTGGTGGGTATCTTGACTCATTAGATTGTTGATTATGTCCTGAAAAGGAAATTCTTTGAACAAAAACGACGTGATTATCCAATAATACCATGCATGCAAAAAAGCCCAATTATATGTAAACAAAAAATAAAGGAAAATGACTAACCTGCCACTTTCTGGAAGACAGAATGAGAGACTGATGGGAAAACGATGATAAGGAATGGCAGGCTTGCGGGGATGAATTTACAGTATTGGGGAAATGACTAGTATTCAACTCTTTTTGGTTAACACTATTACTTGTCTGTTTAACAGGAGGGAAGTCCTCCATAAGGTGCATTGTGGAACTTCCACTTATTTGTTTTGCTGTTCTAGAATTTCGAAACTTAGCTTTATCTTCCAGCTGAGGTAACATGGTTTTACTAATGGCTTTCTCTTCTTTAGTTTTATTTGCAACTTCGTACCTAACAACAAACCATTTCAAATTGATTGCTACCTACACAAATGCAAGGTACACAAACTAAAATTAAACAATCACAAAAACAAAAAAATAAAAGGATGCACTCCACCAATTTAAGGTTTCTTTCTATTGATCTGTTATCAGCAAACCTGTCTAAATCTTCAGATGCTGGTTTGCATAAGAACCTCTGTTCTTCATTGTGGAAGTCATCAAGAAACTGGGTGTCAGCAAATAAAGAAATGACATCATCATCATCTACTCTTTCCATCCTTTTTTCCATAGGTAAAACAGAATGTGGTAGTGGAATCTGTTCCACAGTTCTTTGCTTTAATACCTAAGTTCAAACAAGATTCCAGAGATACCTCACTGTACCTTTTCACTCTTGTGTACACACACATGTGGTTTGCAGTTACACTCCTCTGATAACAGTTTTTGTTTCTGTGAAAAAACAGTTGACTTTGGGGAATAACTTGCAGAGAAGCTGGAATTGTATACAGAGGTGGAAACAGGATAAATTGGATTTTTGAAGACTGTAGCACTAGTAGCTGATGTGTTCAACAATAAAGCAGATGTTTTTGAAGAATCCTCACTTTGAAAATTAAGTTCATCATTACTTTCATAACTCTGGGTACTTGTTTTGGAATGACACATTGCCTGATTATGAGCATAATATTCTTCAGAAACAGATTTGCTCCCTGAAGAACACTGACCAATATAAACCTGAATGTTGAAGAAAACTTATACCTGTATTGCAATAGTCATGCATTGGAGCTGACATTGAAGTAGATTTGAAATCCTGACTTTTTTCAAATCCTTTTTGCTCTACAGATGTTGTCCGGAAAGGTGGAACTGCTGCTGTCAAATGAGCACTTGTTTCTGCTAGATTTCGCGAATTTTTGTTTCGAAATGAATTTTTCCATCTCTGTCCTGCCATTTCGGTTCTCAAAAAACCAGTGCTTCCCACTGTTCTTTGCTGTACTTTGCCCATGTACTTATGTGATTCTTCAGATGATGTATGTAAATTTTTGTCATGATTTGCTGAATTAGTAGGGTTTGTAGAACATGCTTCTTTTTTCTCCATTTCTGGGCACAATTTGGAAACAGATTTATCAATTTTTTGATGGTCAAGTTCTGTATGAGGGGAAGCACGAACAGGTTTCCTCTTTTCTACTTTTGGTATTTTAAAATGACTAAGACCATTTGCTGAGACGGTGCATTCCCAAGAAGCATCTTTCACATTTGTTAATGCATTATTTTCACTTTCAGTTTCTCTATCTGTTGCAGATGTCTCGTCAAATGAATTTCCACAACTAGAATCAGAAACAGATATTTCTCTCAATTTCACAGTTGTGTTATCACTGGGAGGACTATTCCTAAGCATCAGTGAACATGAATTTTCTTCATGTAAAGGTTCACTTTTAGATTTTGGCAAAGTTTTCATAGCCTCATCACTGACAGAATATGTCTCTCTCAAAGCAGTGTCAATTTGTAACAGAGATTGTTTTGCATCATTCGAAATGATTGGTTGCAATGCACTGTCTGTTTTAAATTTTTCATCACAATTTAGAGTGGTGGTCATGTGCACTTCCATGCTATCTTCATCATCAATGTTTTCACTCCCACGTACATTTACAATATGTAAGAAATTGTTGTCTTCCACCGATTTACCGAATGGTTCAAAAAATGCATCTGTGGTTTCTGATGGATGTATCAGAAAGTCAACATCTAATGGTCTGTGAACATTTTCGCCACTTTCGACATACTGTTTCTCTGAAGACAATAATTTTGTGCTTTTCGATGATTTTCCATATGGATGCAATGACACATTTCTGATGTTAATTATTTTGGAGGTTGATTTCTTTAAATCATTATTGGGTGCAAAGTTGAAACTTTGCACATCAACATTTTCTTTTTTAATTTTCATTTGTTTACTTGGAAGAACACACTTCAATTTTTCATTCTCAGAAGATCTTTTAGATTTAGATGAGACCTTTCTTGAGAGTTTATTTGTAAGAGCATCTTCAAATGATTTTCTGTTGACTGCATTTTCCCTGACAAGATATTTTTGTTTTATAGAACGTTTTTCCAAAAAATCATGTTGCAATTCTGTAGATGAACATTTGGGTTGCTTTTCTGTTCTCAGAAATTTCTTTTTAACTTCATTCCTATTCTTTGATTGCTGCATGAGTTGGCTTTCGCTTGAATCCTGGCACACTTTTGAATGCATCTTTCCATTTTTACTAGAATATTTTGAAGATTTATGATTCATTACAGGGCTTTCAAGAAGAGAATCAACAGGGCTGTTCTCTTTCATGAAAAATGGAATAGTGAAAACTGTATTCATGTCACTGTTCATAACAGCATGTGAACTTTGTCTGATCTGTTGATCAGGGTGCAAACACACATCATTAATTACTATTTGATCATTGGGATTGCTTTTTTTACAGAAATACTGCCAGAATATGTTAAATACTTGCTGAAAATATTCTTTTGGCAAATCTTGGGCAATCTTTCTAACTTCATTTAACAAAGCTGCAATAGATTTTCCACTATGACCGCATTTGTGTTGCTTTACTGAGATTGGGTCTTTTTTCGTTCTTTTGGAACTAGATGTTTTACTATTTAGTTCAACCAATTCACAATGATCACAAGATTTATTCAAAACAACTTCGGATGACATATTTTCTTCTTCTGTTTCTGAAGATACAATATCACTGTCTCCAACCCAATTATGTTTCTGATGTTTCACTGGGCTCGGGAAACCGATCCAACTATCCGGTATTCTTTCTAATTGCACGATACTATTTGAACCAAACAATGCCTTTTCAAACTTTAAAGATGTTTCTAACGTGAGAGAACTTCCCATAATGTTATCGTAACAATCCATTATGGTAACCATATTACATGTACATACATTAATGGACTTGAATTTGTCTAAGATTATGTACTGTCTAAGTTAATGAGAAACTTTTCCGATTTCACGAAATTACTTTTGACAAAACCTAAACGAAAATGTATCATTGAAACTGATTGGCATTCTCGAAAAATCACATACTTTATAATAAGGATCATACAAAACAAACTGATACATCTATCTGGTTTGTCGGTGTCATGATACTTCACTCATAGCTGAGTTTCGTAAGTGAAAATAGTAGTAGTAGCTTTTCAAGCATTTCAAGTTCAACATGTAAATAATGCGGATTGACAGGGCTATCAGTCGCTTACGTAACGAAGACATCATAGTAATCCAAATTAAAAAAAACAGACTACATGAAGATAATAAATTAAAAGTTGACCGGTAAAGTTGATTGTTAGCAAAACATAGATGAATTGTGCTACTCATGGATGAAAAATAAGGCATGTAGATTTCATCTGCTTCTGTGGAGAAAACCAGTGCCAAAATTCAGCATCGAAATCGCTAAAGAAAAAACACCTCATTCAACAAGACTGCAATAAGGAAGCCAATGTAACAATAGAGGTGTAAACAAATCCACTAAATTTAGAAAGGGTGTGCCAAGCCTAGAAGTAGTTCACTACCTGTGCAGACACAAGTAAATCAAAATCACACCATTTTTCGAACAATACTAATAACGAAAATTTAATGAATTCATTTGAAACAGACGGAAAGTTATCTTGTACCAAATAAGCTGTAAAAATATCTATGCTAGTTACATTGTTAGAATACAGTAATATATGTTTCAGAACAAAGTTCTAACTGGAGAAAAAATGAAAATTTAGAAGCAGAATTGGAACCAATTAGAATAAAAAAGTTTCACGTTTAGTGTCATCATGCAATAAAGTGAGGATGGTAACAATAGGAAAACTCTTTCTTTCTGATGACTGATTTCTAGGTATCTTGGAATCTATTTCCAATCTAATCTCCAATGTACTTGCGTAGTTGAATTCGAATTGACCTACAGTATCTCAATAAGAAAAAAAGGAAACATCCACAAAGCTTCAAATTTTTTGATACTATCTCAAAAGTACTCAGCTACTTGTTCTTGTTTTTCCACTAGCTTTGCTATCAAATTTGAATTCACTGACTTATCATTGGTATTCTTTTTAAGAACGCCAAATTCACTGCTCATCAAAACAGTCTTTTTTGTAAAACGAAGAAACTACCAGCCTTTGTCAGTAACGTGGTTAATGTCCAAAGTGCCTAAGCTATGAGGTAAAAAGTTGTCCCGGTAACGAGGCCCATGACTAATCATTTCGACGTCTTTCCGTCTTGTATGTCTTCCTGATGGCTTGAATTATTGAAGATCCGAGCTTTTAGAAATTTCTAGTCTTTAGCAAGAAGGAATGATACCCATTCGCAAATTGAGGCATTTTTCAGTGTTCTTTACTGCAAAAAAGGAAGATATCACATTTGCGTGATGTTGGTTCATTGGCCCCTCTCGTGGTCCCAGCCGCACTTCCAGTACCTAACAGCTCCATATCGCACCATCACGGGATCACGTAGTTCGAGGGAAAATTTCAACTGTCTTTTTGTTTGCTTGTTTATTCCGGAAAACTACGCTCCTGGTGTTCCTGACATGCAAGCGGGAGCACCGCTCGAAATACACACCTCATACCCCAACTTTGATATCTTCCTTGCAGGAGCATGGAGTGGACATGTGTGATGTCCAGAGTAGATCCGCCGCAAACGTAGGAGGGTTAAGGGATAACACAGGATGTCACCAGCACGGGACACTCCGGATCTCATCCAGAAAAAGTGGAGAACAGACTGCTCATGGGGCTGTCTGAGGGATCTAAATTGACTGTAGTTCCAGATGAACTCCAAATGCAATCCTTCCGGGTGTTTGCAACCGCGCAGGGCCGAAATTTCAGGTGACCCTTGGCCTTTCCCTGAAACTTCCCAGGGAGGGCGCAGTATGTTACCATCTCGACATAAGAGCGCTTTTGAATACTACCAGAGCGACTCTGGTTCCCTTGGGTGGCTTGCGCTGAGCACCAAGTGCAAGCCACCTACGTTTCCGCAGAGAGTGTGGCGAACCCAGGAGCAAGAAACATCTCCATCTATGTGTTATTATGAATTGTCATCATTAATGAGTCATTCCTATTGTTGCCATCCATCGTTATATCACAAAAAAGTTATCGCTTTTTTTTTTTTTATCACTACAGGCAATCCTGCTATAAGGGGAAGCAATGATTTTTATTGCTTACTGTTATTTGCCATCAGTGTGGCCGTTGGTAGCATCATTGATTCTTTCCACTGTCACTAAAGTAAACTTTGTTTATAGCTGCTGCTATCGATGTTTCTGTTCGTTTCTATCCCTACCATACTACTACTTTTGGTCCTGATGCTTACAGCACTACCGATACTGTCAATTCGATCGAATATTCAAGCACGTTCTCTTTCCAACAGTTAACGTCATCACTGTTACGTTAATTACTACCTTTTCAGCCGTGCCCAATGGCTATCGTGGTTACCGTGGTCCCTAAGCACATTTTTTTTTTTTTTGGCACCGTTGAGGTCGCTCTCAGCAACGGTAGTTATTGACGTTCTCGCCAGTTAAAAAAAAAAATAAATCGCCATCGCTGCGTTATCGCTCGTTGCCAAAGGTTAGCGGTCACCACCGTCCCCACCAGTTACGGCTGTCATTGCTACGTTACCTTTTGTTTGCCGCCGTCACTGTGATTGTCAAACGTACCGTTTGTTGAAGACGCCGGCCTGATGTTTTCGCACTGAGGAAGTCGGCCCAACTCCTCTTGCGCCGTGATTCCAGGGAGGATCACGGCATCGGCAGATACGGCATCTTCGGGAGGATGGAGCCTCCGCTGCGCGGACTTCCAAGCCCGACGGGGACCGCCATGCCGCCTGCTGCCCTCCTTCCCTCGGGAACGCCGGAACGAGCCCGCCGCTCTCCCTTCAGAAGGGTCCGGGACGCACCTCCGCGCTCTGCGTAGCGGTGGCGGCGGCGGCCACCGCCTGCGTTCCTCCCATTCCGGAGGACGAAGATGTCCAGGGGAAGAACGTCGTCGCCGGGGAAACAGGAGCCTGGCGGAACTGGGAAACATGGGGAAGGAAAGAACACGGGACCCAGCGCATCCTCCCCTCTTCCCGGTGCTGTCTGCCGCAGCGCGCTGTGTGCGCACGTTGCAGGGCACCTGCCGCCTGAGGCTACGTCGGCAGCCCGGGGCCACGCGCGCCACCAGGCGGAACCCATGAAGTGGCACAGAAAAGGAAGGGATGGAGGGCTCGCAGGAAAAGGCTTACGGTTGTTCGGGAGGATCCTGGAAGACGTGGGAAGGAGGGCGCGGTCCTCCCCGTCCGCAGTGGAGTCCGCGAATGCGGCCGGCTGCCATGAAGCGGACGGTCTGACCTCGGACGGAAGGAAAGTCGGCGGCGCAGAAGCGGCGACCTGGGTCGTGTGATATCCAGCAAGGGCGGAGGCGGGAGGGAACCTCTGCTTGGTTCGACATCTTCCCTGGATGACACCGTTGCGCCCTTCCTGCTGCTTGTCTCCCTTCTTTCCAGCGGTCACGAGGACGGCCGATTCCCCGCGGCGGGACGTTTGGCTGCTCGTCGTCCGTCCCCGACAACTCGTCTGGAATTTCCCTCCCCGCTTCCCTGCTCCCTCTAGAGGACCTACTTGCCCTTGGGCAGCAACTTCAAGGACTTACGAGCCGAACGACAGGAAAGCCTCCACGTGATCCGGAAGACACTGGAAAGGGCAGAGGCGTCTTGAGAGGGTCCGAACGCCAGGCTCACGGACTACACTTTGTGATGACCCACAGTCATGACCTCACCGTGCACCTCGATCCAAGGAAAGCGGCATCTTCAGGTTTTCCTCCTCCAGAGCTACGTCTCGGTTCCAGGATCCCTGTTCGTGGCTGATGACGGGAGGGAGAAGTTCCCATTGCTCGATCCGCCACCGTCGGCTGTCCTGGAGGGATCCGCAGCTGCTGCCGACCTGGAGACCTCATGAGTTCGAAAGAGGGGAAAAGGAGTCCAGTCCGCGGCCTCGGGGAAGCGATGGAGGGGACGAGGAAAGGAGAAAGTTCTTCCAGCTCGGGTCTTTGCCAGTCTCTCGAAGATGGAGTCGCCCACATCCAAAGAGCGCCGCTAGCAGGCAGACCTGCAGCTCTCGGGGTCAAGGAAGGGAAGGAAGTGGGGGAAGGAGAGGAGGAGAGGCAGTAGAAGGAAACAGGGGCGATGAGGCGGAAGAGGGAGGAAGGGAAACGAAGCAGTGGCAGTGACCCTTGGTTTTTCCCTGAAACTCCCTAGGGGAAAGTCTGAGGACGACTTCCCCGCTGGACTCTAAGGTTCATGTGCCAGAACACACGGTCAAGAGATGTCCACCTCCTCCTGTCTTCTCTTCTTCCTCTTCCTCTTTTCCTTCTCCTTCCCTTCTCTTCTCTTCCTCCCTCCCGCCTTCCCATCCCATCAAGGGCAAGCCATGCATCACCGTGCACTCCTTTTCCAGGGGATTCGAATGCAGCTCCGAAGATAGAAAATGCTGGGGGTCTTCCCTTCTGCTTCTGCCGGAAGTAAACGGTGCAGCCTCCTCTTCCTTCCTTCTCTCCTTCGTCTGGTCTCGACGTCCCTGTTCGATTCCCGGAAAATCTGCGGAGTCCTTCCCGCTGTTCCCCCTTCCTCGGAACGGACGCGGCCGTCAAGCCACATTCTCGGCAGACATCTCGGGAGCGCCGGCCGCTCCTGCCGTGGGGAGCAGCGGCTGGGGATGGAGCAGCGTAGGCGGCGCACCGGCTGACGAGTGACCTCTCACTTTTTCCTCCCATCCCGGGAGCTCAACGAAAGAAGAGGGATGCCACCCTAGCAGGGAAGGGAGCGGAGGGAGTGATGGGTAGGAGGGGGAAACTCTGGGCTGGCCGCGTAGACTGTGTGAGTGCGTGCGTGAGGGGATGCCTTCCGCCTCGCAGTCCCGCTTCTCCCGGCCACGCGGCCGTCGTCGAGAAGGGAGAGCCTCCATTCGCACCTCCCCCTTCACCATTTGTTCTTTCCAGCAAGGCGTGGCGAACTCCAGACGGTGGGATCCGGGAGTGGCCGGCTCCAAGGAGGTCGTATGGACGTCCACGCGCGGTTTTTCGCTTCCGAGACGGCGACCATGCCGACTGCTCGTGGCGGACCGAGGTCGTGCCCGAGGGCAGCGGTGTCGCCCCCTCTTCCCTTTCCCCGCCTGAGAGAAGACATTCTTCCTCTTCTCAAACCCTCCTTCAGGACCGAGTGGCGGCGAGTCCTCCCTCCCTCCTCCTCCCCTCCCGGACCACCGAGTTCGCTCCTTTTTTTTTTTGGTTTTCCAGTTTTGCCTTTTCCGCTTTTATTGCCAGGGGCGTTTTTTGCTTTTCACTCCCGCGGGCGGACATTCCATTCTAGAACCCGTCTCCGGGCGGCTTCCGTTCGCCCGCGTCGAGCGGAGGCGATGGCTGCGCCGGGGCGGAGGGGGAGGAGGAAAACGCCTGAGGCTCAGTACTTCTTGTAGGCCGGCTTGTAGGACTTGGGCTTGGCGTCGTATTCGGGCGGGTAAGCAGATGGTTCGTAGGGAGACCTGACTGGCTTCGGGTAGGAGGGCTCGTACTCGTTCCGGAGGTATTTGGGGTAGCCGTCGTACTTGGACGAGGGGTACTTGTAGTCATACTTGGGCTCTCCGACGTACTGCACGTCAGCCTGGTAGCCATATTCGTCGGCGGTGTAGGTCACGGTCTGCAGCTGCCCGTTGGGCAGGAGCACCTGGTATTGACCGTTGGTGTAGTCCCCATCGCGGCTTTCCTGATGGCGGAAGTCGGTGGCATAGTAGTCGTCCTTCACTTCGTACTCGAAGGCGTACTTGGGCTCGTCCTGGGGAGGAAAAAGGCATTTTCGTCGACGCCTGTCGCTCTCCGGGATGGGAGATGGGGGGAGCGGGAACGGGAAAAGAGAGAGGACGAATGGCTTACGGAGTAGTACTCGTCTTGGTACGATGGGTCCTTGTACTTGGGCTTGTAGCTGTAGGACGGGTAGTCTTGAGGGAAGGCAGCTGCTAATGTCAGCACCGAAAGGAGTACCTGAGAAAACAAGGGGATGAGTTCCCTTCCCTGCTCTTCCCTCCCACAACCAGGGGACGACAACGACGACGACCACCGCCACCACCCCCACCACCAATAACAACAACAAAAAAAAGACGGTGTTCCGGCCTACGTCCAGATCATAACAGATCGAAAAGCGAAAAAACAATCCTTCCCGGCATCTCAGGCTTTTCGACACGTCACGTCATTGCGAGGCAGGAACACCAATCTTTTTTCTTCTTTTTCCTCTACCTGCAGTTTCATGTTTGTTTGTTTTTTTTAGAAGAAAAAAAAATGTCGCTGTTATTGCTATTCGGTTTTTGTTTTTTTTCTTCTTCTTCCGGGAACCGACGACGTTCTCTTGCTCTTGCTTGCTCCGATGTGCCCACTGTCTAGCCACCTCTGCTCGCAACTGTTGGCTCCAGTGCGTGTATACGACCTTTTTATAGGGATTCAGAAAGACGTGATTGTGTTTCATCACAGCTGATAATAATGGATCACCGTGTTTCTCTTACAGACATTTATGAGCAAATCAGAGAACAAGAGTGAAAATAAGGTTAAACCACACCTAGAAGTCCGCAGCCGCTTTTGCAAGGTTGGAATCGCCTCCTCCGACAAAGTGTTTGGAAAATAATTGGCAGGGAAACAAGGGAGGATACACGGGCACGGACGCAGCAGACCAGGAAGGTTTTCTTCGGTTGTTCTCGGCATCTTGTTTCAAACGGAAACGGTTCCAGAAGCGCATGCCACTGGGGTCGCCCGGAAATCGAGCTCTTTACGATAGGGAGCCCGGAAAAGGGCACGGGGAGAAGAAGGACAAAGCGAAAGCAAAAACCAAAGGAGAGAAAAGGAAAAAAAAACGGGAGAAACAACAACTTCACAAATTCAGGATGCGAACCTGGCAACTCGTCGCTTGGAAAGCAGCGTTGCTAACAGCAGCTTAGAGGAAGAGCTTCACCCTTAGACGATGAGAAGGCTAACAATGGATAGGTGAGCCACGACGGCAAAATCCCATTTTTTATTTTTATTCCCCCCTCCCCCGGCATTGCAGTTCTTGTTTCCGGGAGGAAAACAACAACAACACATATACATACACAAAAAAAGAAAGAAAGAAAAAACCGCCGAGATGGTGAGTACGCAGAGCCCACTGAAAGGGAAAAGGAATCCCCCCCTCCCCTCCCCCCCCCCCCAAAAAAAAGGGAAAAGGATTTGCTGCCGTGTGTCTTCGTAAACGAACAATTCCCGCCCACCCACTCAGCCCCCGTTCATGCTGAATCACCTTGGGTGATTTATCATCGATCCTTATTGAGTGATTTCTGACCGGGAATGTCAAATTAAAACCATTCGCTGATTAATATGGTATTGACTTTCACATTATGAAAGAACAGGAACTTTCGGCTTTCTGGCAAAATCGGAGAGCTGACACCCCTGCTCATTTCCCTCTCGCGGCGGCGGGCGTGGGCGAAGAGCGCCGCTGCCCGACGTCCGCGGCGTGCGCCGCGTTCTCCGGGCGGCCCAAAAGCTAACCAGCCGCACTTGCTCGGTGTTAATTACGAAATCACTGCTAATTTAGGAATTTCTTTCACTCAGGGAGCTGATACGGATTGCCCAGGGATCCGAGCACGCCTGCCTTTTCCTCCCATGCTGCAGGGCAGACAGCGCGGGATCGATTAATCGAACGGAATGTGGGGAATTGCAAGAAAAAAAGAAAAGACGCACACACATTTTGGGCTGGAAAAATGTGAAGCAACTTTTCCGCCTTGCGGTGCAAAAGACCGGGCAGCCCCCTAGCGGTAGGCAGCGACACCGACCAACCCACTTTTCAAGTGGGCGATCCGCCTCGCCGTAGTCGTCGGGGTAGAAATCGCGCGGGCGATGCCTGTCGCTGCTGCTGCTGTTTTTCCGTTCTTTCCGTTTTCGCCAAATATTCAAATCAGCCCGCGCACGGAATGATCTCTTTAGTCTTGACCTGCACGTGACGTCGCCACGACTTTTGGTAAAAACTCACACGTGATTGCAGAAAAATGACTTCGCGTTGACGGTTCTCATGGGGGGAGTAACGCGCGCGCGCGCGCACCCAGTTGCTGTTCCCTCCTGCCCCCCCCCCCCTATCCTTCCCCGTAGGGTTCACCGGTTTTGGTTTTCCCGGTTGCCTCCAAGTCGCGGTGTTTTTCCCCCTCGCGGGTAAGGGAGTTCTTTTCCGACTGCCGAAAAGGATTCGTGCAGACCTACGGAGAAGAGGAAGAGAGAAAGGGGTGGGAGGGAAGAGAAGGGAGCTGTTCACTTGCCCCTTGCCGCCGCGAACTTGCCCTTCTCACGTTCCTCCTCCCGGTGAACACTCCGCGGCGACACGGAGTGTGCACCGCGTGTCTTAACCGAACGGCGACACGCGCCATCCGGTTAAGACACGCGAGTGACGCTTTCGCACGAAAATCCCGGAATCGTGCAGGAACGCAGTCCTTGGATCGGTCTTGGAAGTGGCAGGGGGAGGCTCTCGGAAACTTTGGACGGTGGGCGCGCCTCTCCGCCCGAAAACTGCTCGAAGAGCGCAACCCGCCTCGACCTCGGTTCCGCTGGGGGTGGAGTCCCGTGGGGCCGTCGTTTCTGCACGCGCTGATGGGAAGGATGGAGGGGGGGGGGAAGGCAACGTGATCCTTCAGGCGCCACGGGACTCCGGAGCTTTGCGGAAGGTCGCCTGGACGTTTTCCCGTCGGTATCCAAGGCGACCGCTGAAGGTGCTGCTTTTCGTTCCGACGGAGGAAACTCCGTACTTCTGGGTCTCCTGCCCTCTTCAGAGAGACAGGAAGAAAAAGAAGAGAAGGGGAGGGAGGAGGGTGAGGGGAGCAAAATAGGAAAAGGAAGAAGAAAGAACCACGCATCCTTGGGACCAGCCGCAAAGAGCGGCCGCTCCTGCGCGTGGCAAACCCGGTGGCAGCGTTGCTGAGCTCCGTCGCCGATCGCTGGCCCCGTGGCTTTGCGAGGTCCGCAAGGGGAGGGAGGTCGTCGCCACACCTGTTGATCCCAAGTGCTCCTGCAGCCACTCGCAGCCTCCATTCTCCGTCCCCCCCCCCCCCACAGACGCTCGCGGGTGAGGGTAGAAAGCGAGGGCACCACGGGTCTCTCGGCCCCAGCGTTCCTCGGATCGCTTGCGATCCGAGAGTTCGCGCGGAGGCTGGTGGTCGCTTCCCGTAGGAGCGAGGGAGCTTGCGAAACGCGGCGCGCGCGCCTCCGGGAGCCGTCGACGCCGGTTCCGACGCTCCCGAGGAGTCGACGGCGCCCCCGTGGATCGGCACGCACGGGCCGTCCTTCTGCAGTCCACCCGACGTGAGCCTGGCGACAGTGAAGAACCAGTGGAGGAGCGCGCGCGCGCTGCGTGCCTCCGGGATGCCCGGAAAGAGAGACCGAGCTGAAGGATCGGGGGAAAATTCCCCCGGGATGCAGCGGTCATCGCAGCCTTTCCCGGCCCGCAGCGGCCTGGATGCTTCTCCGCGTTCCCCTCTCCCCCCTTCGGCACGCCTAAACAAGTAGCGAAAGGCAAGAAAAAAGCCTTGGCACACGAAATCCTTAAGGAGTTTCCTTCTGTCGCCGGTAGTGGGGGGGAGACGGGCGGAAGGGTGCCGGGAATGATTGCCGTTTTCGACGCAGCGTCCGAGGAGCCTGTTGTAGTCCGGAAGTGGCTCAGCGGCGCGGCTCCTGGCAGGAGCTGAGCACTGGCGCCCACAGCGCCGTCGCAACACACGGCGAGCGCGCGAGCGCGTCGTCTCGCGGACGACGTGCCGGTCTCTGCACGCACATCCCGCCATCCCCTTTTTTCCTCTTGGCTGCGCGCTCAAGGAAACGGGCTCAGCCGGAAGGAGCGGGTTGGCAGGGAGGGTCGGGGAATGGTAAAGCACCCGGGGAAGGGAAAGAGCCAGGCGGGAGACAAGCACCTTTCCTACACGATGGGTGGTGGCGCGTAAGGGTGTCGTTCAGGGGATGGCGACTCGCACTTTCGAAGGGAGAGGGTGGGAGTGGAGTGGGTGGGATGGCGACGCGGACGTAGCCATGGCAGTTGCCGCGGCGTTCGGTGGAGATCCTGGAGCGGTGAGCGAGTTCTCCTTCCTTTCTCTGGTCGCAGTTGCGGCAGCTCACTCCATCCTGGCCAGAGAGCAAATTCGAGGGCGTCCCCTTCCGGTCTCTAGGAAACCCGGAAGAGTGGGACGCGTGTCGAAATGCCCACTGGCGGTCTTTAACGTGGGGACGCCGCTGGGCGCCGACAAACGTGTTCGACTCGGCGGTCGCGGCTGCTGGCGCGGAGGGGCTCTCGGGAGGGAATCATGTCTCGCCCCCTTTGGCCCCTCGCGCATGGCCGGCCGCGCGGGATGCGAACCGGCGTGCACCGGGGGCGGTCCCTTTGCCCCTGGGCCGACCCCGCCATCGCTCGCGAGCGCGAGAGATGGCGGGTCCCCTCTCCGCTCCCCTCCGCGGTCCGGAAGACGGACGGTGCCTGCGCGCAGGGTCAATGGCAGCAGCCAGGGAGGAGAGAGGAGAACGGGGGCAAGAGCCGGGAAGCATCGCCGAGACGGCGAGCAAGTGGCGGCGGCGCCCGCGCACGTTCGGAAGGCGCGCCGGCGGGGGGAGAACGGGCGCTGACGCTCGCGGGCGCGCGGGTTCGAATGCTTCCCTGCGTGGACGCCTCGGGCGCGTACGCTGCCCCCGTCGCCGACTTCGACTCTCGGGGGGTGGATAGAAGAGTTCGCGGAGCGAACACGGGAGCTGCGCCTGGACGCGGCATGCGCGAACCGGCAGCGGCTTCGCGCACGCCTGCGGGGTGCCGCAGCTCGCCGGGCATCCGTTGGATGCCGCCGCCAACCGCCGCGAGCGCACTCAAGATGGCGGGATCCGGATCTTTCCCGGACCTGTCGAGACAGCGGATGGCTCCCGGGGAACGGGAGCGCGACTTCCTGCTCGTCCTTCGGGGGGCGTCAGGACATCCGTCACACCTCGCGTGCCTTCCGGCGGCGTCTCTTGCCCGTGGGCGCCTCGTTTCCCTGGCTCGGGAGCGGTCCCCGGGAGAGGTGGGATGCCTGAGGCAGGGTGGGAACTGCGAGCGTGGGGGAAGGGCTCCCCCTCGTTCCCCATCCCCGTCCCGCCACGCGTTCTTTCGGGAGTCGGGGGTGCCGGCCCAGTAGGGTCTCCCTGCGCCTTGGCACGGCCGCCGCCGCCGCACATGGCAACGCTATTCCCTCCTCCCCCCGACAACGTTTCCGGGCGGGACGGTCCATAGAAACGAAACTGCGAGTGACCGCGCGAGCGAGTTTCCCGGGGGTGTTTTGCGTTTCCGGAGAAACGTAAAACGCGTCGTCGGCTCCCGACTCCCCGCCTGCGCCGCGGATGGCCTGGAAGCGGAGATTCCCGATACTGCGGGTATGTCGGCGGCCATGATGACCTCCGAAGTACACTCGCAGGGAGCGCAGCAGATTTTTCCCTCCCCCCCTCCCCTTCCTCCTCTCCCGATCCCCCGTTCCCCCCCTTCTTCGGCACAGAGGTCGGCGAGGTCCCTGGCGGATCACTCGGTTGCGCCTGGGGCGGTTCCTTCCTACTCTCAGGGAAGAAGGGGAGAGCGCACGACCGAGGAACGCACTCTGTCCCCTCGGCGGGCGACCGGCGGCTCGGCGCCGACCGGGCAAGCGCTCCCAAGTCCCCGGGAGGCTTTCGCTGGGGAGGGGACGCCGGGACGGGTGCCTCCTCCGAGGGGAAGGAGGGGTTGAGGAAGACGCTGGAAGGGGGGAGGGGGAGGAGGAGGAACTTCGACTTCCCGACTGCACTCTCTGCAGCCTCCGGCGGGAACCGCGCGGCGCCGCAGCGGAAGCGGCGGCGGGGCGCCACTTGCCGGAACCGCGGGCCGCGTCCCCCCGAGGATGTTTCTGCTGCATCGCGATCATCGGGCTGTTCCTCTTCTTCGAAAGTGGCGTCCCGAGACGGCCGACGGAGTCTGGTCAGAGCGGGGAAGGGGGATTGCGGGAACTGCGTTAGCTGCGTGGCGGGCGGCGGGAGCAAGGGGGAGGAGGAGGCGAACAGGTCCGCTTCGCGCGCGCGCCACCCTCGCGTCAATCTGGCACAAGGGGTCAAAACCGTCCGGGCTGGACCCAGAGCTGGCCGTGCAGCGTTTTGAAACTCGGCTGGCTGGCACGAACTCGGAAAGCTCTCGGGCGGGTGTGACGTCACGGTTGCGACACCGATCGGATCGTTTGCGCAAAAAAAAAGAAAAGCTGCAACGCCGACTTCGATTTCCCCAGCCTTTTTCAAGGTCAAAACGATCAATGGGTCGGCCAGTGGGCGGCGCTGAGGACAACGGTGAACTTGGGATAGCGCATGATTACGCGTCCCGGCCCAGCTGCTCTTTCCACCTTTTTTTCCCCCACCCCCGCCAGCCTGTTCCCCCCGGCCTGCTCCTCAAGACCTGTGCCGGCTCCCGGCTCCGCGCGGCGGCCATGCGCACTTTCGCGAAGAGCCTTCAATCCCGTTCCCTTCCCGCGACGTGCCCGGTGGGGGGTAGGGGGGGCGCTTGGGCAGCTTTGCGACGAGAGCGCAGGTGGTGCCGCCCCGGGATGAACACGCGCGGCGGTGGCTGACCGTTGTGGTCGCCTCGGAGGGACTTTCGGAAGAAGCAGGGAGTCGCCATGCCAACCGTCCGTCGCGATGAGGGAATCTACTCCGTGCAGGACTAACCACCTCCAGCCACACTTTCTCCCCGGACGAAATCCAAGATTATGTTTACCGACACTTCCATCCACAGCTAAAATTGGTACCACTGACCACACAGCCCCTCTGCTTTCCCTGCTTTCCTTCCAGCTTTCTTTTTTTTTCTCTTTGGGTCCGCAAAGCAACCGTTGGCTACCTTGCGGGAGGCTCACGCGGCTCTTCAGCGCTGTCCACGCCACCCGAGGGCGTGTGTGGCAAGTCTTCCAGTTGGGGGGCAACCCCGCAGGGACTGCCCTGTGGATCCGGGAAGGGCAGGAGTCCGCTCCTCTCACCCCTGGGGAGCGACTCCCGAAGGGAAATCTCCCCCACCTCGCTCTCCTCCCGGAAGGGTCCCCCGGTTTGTTCGGACCGCTTCGCCTTTCTCAGGAGGGAACCCCCGACAGGGAACCGCTCCTGATTTCTCCCTCCTCTGAAGAGAACCACGGAGGGAGCAGCGCGCTTCTCGCACTCTGGAGAGGTGACCCTCTCTCCGAGGAGATGCATCAACCAGCTCCATGGTGGAGCGAGGGAGGGTCACCCTCTGAAACAGATCCACTTTCACAACCAAAGGGGGAACCCCGAAGGGCTCCGTCGTTCCCAAAAGGGACCCAGAGGGACAGATTTCGATCCCGGCCATTCCACATGGACATCCGGTTTCCGGCCGCTTCCGCCAATGGCCGCAGCCGAAGACAACCGAGGGACCAGCCAGCGCCACCTTGCGGAGAAGGGACACTCGAAACCCACGACGCACCAACCCACCCCTTACTTCTCGGCGTCCACCCTTCGCCGGATCCTTCTGCCATGCCTGGTTCCACTCGCGGGGACCGCAGCCAGACGGGCCGTTGAGTTCCTCCTAAGGTCACCACCTTGACAGATCGATCCCCCGGCTGCTGGCCACTCGAGGACCATCCACTACAGCAAGAGCCAAAGGCAAGCCCGGAGCCTCTTGGATGATGATCGTACGATTCTCCTAACCCTCCGCAGGCGCAGAGCCAAAAGAAACAGACCAGATGGGAACCGCAGGGCGATTCGTCTCCATGGGAGAGGCACAACGGCGACCCAGCTCTCGGAAAGATGGCTCTGAACGCTTGGTATACAGCCTGTGCCTTCCCGGATGCACTTTGCAGGGGAGAATCCCTCACGACACCGGGTAAGCAGCCTCTGCTCCTGTGGTTCGAGTTCCTCTTCACTTACAGACACGGGAGGGATGCGAAGACCCCACCGATCGGTGGCTTCTCTACATCCTTCCCGACATCCCTGGTCATGTCCTGACGGAGAGCGGACAGCGTACCCAGCTTCCCGTGAAACGCAGAAAGCGTCCCGGCTGTACCCGCGGCGGGGCGCTGACGCTCCTCAAGGCGAGTGGAGACATCTTGGCCAAGTCCAGGAGGCGCCCGTCCGGTTGAGGCAGTCGGGGAGCAGGCTCGAAAGCAATCCCACCGTCTCCATGGCAGAGGTCCTTGTGCTTTCCTGAAGAGTAGGATGCTGGCCCCTAGGGGAAACGGATGCGGCGTCCCTGCGCGCGTTTCCTCCCGCTCGAGACAGACCCTCCGGCGGCAAAAGGTCAAAGGCAGGACATCGGGAGGAAAGTAGCGGTCCCAGGGGGAAGAACGGAACGTCGATCGAGGAGGGATACCGGCACCTGAGGTGAGGGAAAGGGCGATTGCGGACCCCCCAAGCGGAACGACGGCCACTCCGAACGAGTCCACGAGGACCACCCCGCAGCGAGACGAGGGCGACAATGAGCAGACAACGGAAAGGACTCGTTCCTCCGTGATGCTGTGGAGGCACCGGCTGCAAACCGAGGCTCATCGAAGACACACAGCGGCAGGGACTTCCTCGCTGCTCGATTAAAAATCGGGACATCTTCGTTCTCAGAGAGATCCTTGGCCAGGAACCGTCCCGGAGAAGTCCGAAGAAGGATGCCCAGCTAGGGGTGGAACAAGCCTTCTCCAGCCTTTGACCACTGCGGTTCTTCGTTAATCGTGAACCGTCCAGGGTGGACGCTTCCTTTCTCGCTGCCGAGTATGTCGTACGTCCACGTGCTCTTTAATCTCCCGCCGGTGAAGACGGATCGGACAGCCGCAGGATCCATCGGAATCTTCCTTCACGGAAGGATGAAAGCTCGTTTCCAAAGAAACTCATGGATGCGTAACAGTGATGGATGGCAAATCCTCACCCAGGGTCCGCAACGAGACGGTTGGTGATCCACTTGAATAAACACTTCGAACACGTCGCGCTGCGATGCGTGGGTTGCCCAATCGGGTCATCCGGCCGGATTCGGACTGCATGAGAGAGGCTCCTGGAAGACCCGAGACGGTCGCAGATGGAACGTTCGAACGGAGATCCCGCACGAGCCTACGTTCGGTGCCAGGTCACGTCGGGGCTGCTCGAAGTGCCACCGAACGCCTCCAAAGCCCAGCGGCTGGACAACGAGCATAAGGGCATCTGAGTAAGGATTGTTGTGTGTTCTGTATGGGACTGGAAGTGCTCCCTCAGATGCGATCAAGGCTGAAGTAATACGAGGCGCATCTCAAAAGTAAGGGTGGATCGGATGTAAAGAAAAAACGAATAAGAGAAACAAAAGTAATGCATTGCTGGCTCAAAACACAAACATTCCCATGCCATTTTTCCAGGAAGTCGCCATTTTTTTCAACACTTTCGATCCCGTGGAACGGGTTTTTTGAACCCCTCCCTGCACCCAATTCCTGGGAGTTCAGCCATTGCAGTTTTCCACCCCTCACTCTCCCCCTCGGATCGTTGAGCCACTTCTGGAGGTGCAGGAAGATGTGGTAGTCAGTGGGTGCGAGGTCAGGACTGGGTGATCAAAAAATTCCCATTCGAATGTCTGAATTGTCTGGAACGTGCGCACAGCGGCAGTGCGACCAAAAGGACGTGCGTTTGGTGGACTGTTTGGAGTCTGGAACGACCATCACTTAGCAAGTCTCCTTCGAAACACTTTCGAAACGGCGGCGTGCCACTCAGAACCGACGAAGAGGAATGCTGAGGTCAGATGTGGTTGTTCTCCTTCACGACAACGCGCGCCTTGGCAACGCATGCTGTCCGCACATTCCAGACAATTCGGAAACTCAAATGAGGACTTTTTGATCACCCGCCTCGCAGTCCCGCCCAATGGCCACCACGTCTTCCTTCCTGCACCTCCAGAACTGGCTCGGCAACTCGAGAGGGAAAGTGGGGAGTGGGAAGCTGCAGTGGCTGAACTCCCAGGAATTGGATGCAGGGAGGGGTTCAAAAAGCCCGTTCCACGGGATCGAAAGTGTTCTTGAAAAAAAAAGGCGGCTGCGTAGAAGAGTGCCACGAGGATGCATGCGTTTCGAACCACCAATTCGAAGCACTTTTGTTTCTCTTATTCGTCCTTTCTTCACATCCGATCCGCCCTTGCTTTTGAGATGCGCCTCGTAGAAATGGTCGTGAAAACTAGCGAAAAAAGAAAAAAAGGGAAGCAAAAGAGGAAGACTAAAGGCGGATGTTCTTGCTGGAAATCTAAAAAAAAGGTTGAACCCCCACAGAAAGAAAAAGACATGCTAGAAGGGAAGTTTTCGAAAAGTTTCGTTCCCCCCTAAGGGGGGGGGGAAACCACACTGCACCTTGAAGTGTGGCAAAGGCAACCTCTCGGGAGAATTCGGACTGACATGGAAAAGGAGTTCCAAATGCAGCACTACAGGAAAAATTTCAAGAAGACCCCAGATGTAGAATTTTGTTGCCATTCCAGTGCACTGATCCTGCTGCTGTCCCTTTCATCTTTTGGGTACCCGCAGTTTACGCTTGCTAATTAAGGCTAAATGACGTGCATTTGTGACAGAAGACTGAATTATTACTAAATGACAAGAAATTTACACAACCAAATAAACAGCACGGGTGAGGACAGCAAAGTGTTGATGAAGGACAAGAAAGAAACGCGGAACTCCCTTGCAACAGCTCAGTGCATGCCTGTGCTGGTTCGTGCCACTGTCTACGTTCTGGGCACGTACTCGATATTCGTCTCCATGCATTTGAAGTGTTTCACGATTAAATAGGTGCACACTTGTTTAAAATGCATGGGTACATTCATGAACAGACTGCAAACAAATACGCATCAGCCACCCCCTTGCAAATTGGGCTTTAACTATCAAAGCAGAGGAACCTACCTCAGCACTACTCTCAAGGAATAAAATCCTCTTTTCAAGGGCTGCAGATTAACGGGTGGACGACGGAAAGGAGAGAGAGAGACAGAGAGAGAGAGAGAGCACACTTAGAGCAAGAGATGAAATCTCGCAGGACGCTGTCTCCAGGCCCGTTGGTACTCTGGAGTCTTCGTTACCGATGCAAAAAACTTGCATACGGCCCATTTCTCTGAGTGGCTGTACCGGTGGCACGCAAGAACGGCGAGCAGAGACCCAGGAAACCGAGTCGGCGAGGGATCGGCGAAAACGAGCATCAGACTTTTCAGCGGATAAGGAATTTCAGAAACAAATGCAAATTACTGTACGTGTTTGAAAGAGAGACACAATTCATGCATCAAGGCCAATAGATGTTTTCTTTGAACGCATGCCGAAATCCCCAATGACCTTATTCACAGGGGTTCGCTAACATTGCCTGTCCACACTTCCAAAGTGGCTACGATTACCTCGGTGTACAAACCTGGCTCACGAAAGAATGTACTTTAGTCACGACAGTGACAAAGAGGAAGTGATTTATAATTTCCCGTTTGATGGTTCCACTTGTTATTTGCCTATGCTTTAGGTTATATCGTGCCACTCTACCCAAAAATGTTGAGAAAAATTCGATTCTTTTCAAGTTGCACCTTGGAGATTCTTAATTCAAGTCCGAAGTGCTCCGTCACTCTCACTTTTCCAGTTGCCAACGTTTTGTTGGCTGCCCGTGAAATATGTGGGGGAGGGGAGGGGGAAACGGTCTGTGTGGACCTTTACATGCTTAATATTTGGATCTCATAGAAATGTATGCTTTCTTTCCATCTTTTTTTCACGTTCCCTACATGTGGTTCATCTGCTGTATTCCACCGCGTTCGCCCGCAGTTGCTGCTTTTCCAACTGCCCGGAAAAACCGCAGTCACCTATTCCGTTGCCCACGGAGATGTTCGCGCCCCTCTTCATTCGCGTGCGACATCCGTAAGCCGCACGGTCTCCGTGAGGAGCTCGGAGGCTGCACGGCAGTTGCAGCCGCTGCGGGCGTGGGGCGTACCCTCATCAACCCTTTGGCCGGCCACGCACTTACGGCGGCGACGACGCCTCTGTGTGCTTCTGCAGTGTCGGAGAAAGCTCAGGAACGGAACCGCGAGGTTCGTGGCCATGACAAGTGGGTGCGAACACCGAACACTTGCCGTCGCTTCTGGTCAGAATGCTGTCGGCGACCTCTCAGCTGGAACGCGTCGTGAGAGCCGCAGCCCGCAAGTTCACCGGTCCCACTTATGCTGGAGTGACTCACGAAGCCCTCCCGCTGATGTTTTTCTTTTTTTCTTCCCCCCTTTTACGTGTTTCACAGGCCGGTCTTGATTTTCCCAACTTCTGTTCGCTGCCTGTTTTGACACGCACCTGCATCGTGGGATCGGTTCGTATCGCCGGTGCCCGGCATGCTCAGGTGCTCACTATGACGTGAAACCTGGACCCTCCATCCCTTTCTCGCTCGTATCCGAGCAGCAACGCTCCACAAGTGATCCGTTATCTCCCGACAGGAAACAAGATCCCAAATTTGGAAACCAGATTCTCGGAAAATTAAAAGGCTGTGCCAGTGGTCTGATTTTTTATTAAATGACTTTACTACTTCAGTAACCTTCACTGGGTTCAGCGAAGAACAACCATTTTTTGGCATTCATAATAATAAAGAAAAGTAGATATGATTAATATTGAACTTGTGACCCTAAAATTGGTGGAAACGAATCAAAGCTGAACCTAGCAAAATATGTGATTATTTGCTATTCACGACGCCGCACGACCGGCAAGTTTTACAGGATAAGTCAGTCTGGTGCAATCACCAAAGGAAAAATAACCAGTGGTTGAAATGGGCTGGCGTATGTGGAACACTTTTATTGATTGCATGTATTTCTCAAGGTCAGTATTTCTGCAAACTAATCCTTGGAAATTTTTCCCACCGAAGAACATGTTCACAATTATTCAAAAATGACAGTTGATGATAAAATCAAGTATATTTCATAATGAAATGATATCATCACGTGAAAACAACTTATGTTCTTGCTGGTTTGAGGCTGAATAAGAAATGGCATTCAACCACGTACTCACTCACCAAAAACTTTTCGGTCACTTTCTTGTCTACTTGGAAGTGCTTTTATAATACTACCCTTGCTAAAGACTTTAAAGATTGAAGATTTTCCCAGATTGGATGTGTGTGAGCTTAAAAATAATGGGCAAAATGACGCAACTTACGAAAGAGTTAAAACAGCCAGAAAAATGGGTAAACTAAAACAGGGCAAACATTGAGAATCACCTTACTGCTTCTCAGTCTTTGACATGTATGAAACCTTGAATTGAAAACTGTAACATAAGGAACTCCCAATTCCTTGCATCAATTTATAGGGAAATTCTCGACAAACATGTTTCCTTCTTTCCCAACAGTTTTCAGTTTATTTTATTTAATTCATGGATGGTAGCTATGCAAATGTAGAGATCAAATATTTGACAAAATGATCCTTGCTGAAAAAGTTCATCAACTGAAATCTCCACACACTTGTAGTTGCAGTTTTGCTCACACAAAAGCAACACAAACATAACCAGACATTTTCTGATTACTTGAGGTTGTTTGAAACTTGAGAAATCCAAACGACAAATCTCAACCCAAACAATACATCATCCAGGCACAAAACAAAACATCAAGGGGTTTACCTTAAATGAATGTCTTTGAAAAACGTGTGAGAAAAATGCACATCTAATATTGCAAGCACATTAATTGGAATCATTCAATCTTTCTAGAACGCATTTAAAATCTTCAAGTACCAGCATTCATCAGCAAATTTCTATCCCTAGATTTTGAGTGAAATTTCAATAAGAATGTGCAACCATTACTACTATTTTGCATTGCTCTTACTACTGCACCTTGGTTCTAAAATTGTACATGTGGTGATCACTTATTTTACAAGTGTTATCACTTTAATAGTTTGTCTCAATAAAAAATGTCCAAGGGAGTGCAAACCTTTCTCTGTGAAATCTAAAAAGCCACAGACTGTACACTATTAACCATCATGGATAGCAATTGTAAAACTATAAATTACTTCCTTCCTACTGAAAGGCATTGATTTCCAATTCTCGTCACAAGAAAGTCTGTGCATCACATGCCAAGTAATAGGTTTCCGTGAAATCAGATTTTGTACAGAAACAAAGATCGAGATGAGGAGGTAAGCAGTTAAATAAAAAAAAAAATTATTATTCACCCTGATATCTTTAACATGTATGTTCTTATCTTAACATTCAACATACACTGTGTGATAAACATTAACATTTTGACATGTAACACTTTTCCAGATAACGTATGAATTAAAAACAAAACATGATCAAATAAACTGTTAATGACAAGGAATCACTATGAATACTGTTTATTAATACCATTTTATTGAAATACTTAATACATATCATCCTGTCCAACATCAAATGAATAGCATAAGCCCCTTTGTTTAAGAATCTTCTGTCTAATTTTCTCTTGTTCTTGCTTTGTTTCTTGTTCTACTTTTTGTGCTTTGAGGATATCATTAAATGATACTTTTTGCAAACATGAAGGATTTTCATTTGAAGCATCCTGAATCAATTTTGCTTGATAATACAGTAAAAGCATAACGCACAAAAGAAAAAATATGTTTGCACAAATTTAAAATAAGCCTACTAATTTAATCTAAACACTGTATTTAACGTCACGAAAAAAATAACGTATCTACCTAGTCACTGCTTTCTTACACAGTGATGTACACATGAATGAATTACAAAATAATTAAAAGCTTACAATTTCACCTAGCAAGACTACATTTTCTCCCCTTATGATGAAAATTCCACGCTCAATTTCTCCATAACACTGACCAACGTAGATTCTTTCAACAGTCTGATGAAGAACAAGGTTGGCAAACTGATCAACGCTTCTTAAATAACCAATCAAGGTTCTTCCATCTCTTAAGGCAACCATAAGTTTTTCTAGCAAAGAAACTTTAATCGAATACATTTCTTTAATAAAGCTTTTTAATAAACTAACATGTTTTCTATACAGTACTGCTTGTACAGTGAGCAAATATGTTTGCAAAAAATTCTCGATTGAACGAAAGCCTTATAAGCTGTTTTCTCTTTTAATCTGCAAATTTCAAATATTCAAACTCATCTTACTGTCCAGTTCCCCAAGAAGATTAGCAGTTCCGTACAAACTGAGTTTTAAAGAATTAATATCCATGCTAACAGCCTAGCAAACATAGGTGGCATTTTAGCATTGCATTACCTCAATTGCTTGAAGTACAGGGATGCCAAGAATTTCGGATCACCATGTCACTTTTCTTAGCCATTGCAGTGCTTTAGAAGATTATTAATGGAAAAACAAAACGAAAAGACAAAAGTCTCAGAGTGGATAACGAGAAAAAAATAGAAAACATTTCAAGAAATTAAGGTTTTCACACATATTTCTCAGAATTGCTAACTAAAAAGATGATCTCATTTCCAAC
Source organism: Raillietiella orientalis (assembly GCA_036172245.1). Lineage (NCBI taxonomy): Eukaryota > Metazoa > Arthropoda > Ichthyostraca > Raillietiellida > Raillietiellidae > Raillietiella > Raillietiella orientalis. Next base: position 55,837 of record JAYWIR010000086.1, on the reverse strand, counting down.
GAAAGTGAACTTCTGCACGAAAATACTCATAAACAAATTAAAGTTTCCTTGAATAAATGGATAAACAATAAACTTTCTTCTCATAAAACCATTACATATTTTTTTTATAGGAAACAACGCATACAAGTCTGTTGTAATGAGGAATACAAGTTTCATAACTGATTTCATTCAAGATTCTTAATGTCAGTTTCTGAAAAAGAACATAGAAACAGAAATCACTATGCTCACTCAGTTACTGAATAAATTCACTCACTTCAGCACAGTAGCTCCTATGAAGCCTTTATTTGCATGAAATGAATATTCTTCACGTAAGCAATGATTATTCCATTAGTATTTCCGAAATGCATGTTTGTTTAGTTTCATTTCAGATTGTAACACAATCAACTGTCGTTATCATTCTTTATTAAGACTTTTTAGCTTATTGGCTTCTCGGAGTCTCACTGGACTGAATGCTGTATTCGACTGCTTCGCTTCTTCCATTTTATCCTAAAAAATCCGCTGTTTTATTCTCAATGTTGATATTAAACACTATACTTTTCGTTGACCTTTCTATCTATTTCGAGCACGACTCTTCTGAATAGTGTGATGGCGCTTTTAGTTTGTTTGTGATGCTTGTCATGCTCGGTATAGCAATCGGTAACTGTAATTCTTAAGTAACCTGCGGTTTTCTTACGGAAACAATTTCATATCATGATGAATTTTTAAGGCCGATGTGTATTCAAGGTTTTCAATAACCAGTTCTCTAAGAACAGGACACTGAAAAGAACTGAGGTTCCCCCCTCTCTCCCCCTGAAGAACCTATTCGTTTCTACTTTCATATTAGGCATATGGTTCCAAGGAGAGAGAGAGAGAGGAAGGGCAGAAGGGAATAAAGCAATTTCCTCTGATGCATCATCTTTTCTCCTCTGGAGAACGAAATGAAGAGAGACCGACGGTGAATCACCATCGAATGCTGATAATTCACCTTTCGGAACAGCTGCCTATCAACGTAAAAAGGAAGCTGGGATCGCAGGTGAGGAATCAGTTTTGGCGAAACAGATCCGAGGAAATGGAGGATATTTCCATGCTCTCGGATAAATCATCTCTCCATTTTTACCCTTTTCATCTCTACTCAGAATTAAAGGGACTCTCCTGTGATTTGCGCTATCCTGTTGTCCTGGCCAAGTTGAACTCCTTCGTCCTGGAAAGGAAAGGGAATGAAAGACGTCACTCGAAGCTTCAGAGAGAGACTGCACCGGAACCTCGCCTGATGCGAGGATGAGTGGAGTAGACCACGGGAGGGAGATTGCAGGAGAAACTCGCCGGGGAAAGGTCTCTTGCCAGAGGCACACAGAACCCTGAAGGATTCTTTGCATAAGCTTGATGGATGCAATGCACAAGCTCATTTGAAGTCACAATTTAAGAATCCTGCCTGAGCTGTGTTGAGACCTGCTTCGCCCACTTTAGCTCCAGGAGTCTGTCACCGGACCTACCCTATCCCCGAGTGAGATCAAGGACGCTGCCAACACGCTGGAGTGCCAGTGGATTCCAGAGCGATTCCGCGCTTTGCTTGGCTTCTGTGTGGATTCCGGCGGAGACAACCAAGGGAGGAGACATCTGGAAGCTTCCTTTCGCCTCGTATCGAAGGGCCGACACGCTCAATTGGTCATGGTTCTTCTCGAGGGCGAGGGTCCTTCGTGTTCGGAACGTAGAGAACCCTAAGCTCTAGAAGAACCGTGGCACAGGAAGTCGCGAAGCCTCACGGGGTACCAGCAAGAGTCTAGCTCACCAGCCCACCGCATCGGTCAGCACGGAAGCATCGGACAGTGGAAGAAGAGAGACTGTGGGCTGGAAGAGTTCACGGATTCTACACTTTGATCTTAGCCAAAAGGCCGAGAAGAGTTCACGGATTGCACCCTTGTGACTGCAGGGTGCCTTCTATTTTCCTTTCCGCAGCTCCTCATCGCGAGCGCCCCTTCGCTGCTGGAAGGGTTCCATGGATACGCAGGGGATCTGCTTCACTGGTGGAGGAGACGAGGAATCGTGAAGACCACCCCATATTTTATGTGGTCCAATCTTGAGAAGGGGGTGCAAAAGACCGAAGAAGAGGAAAGAAGGAGAATGATGAGAGGACGAGAAGAAGAAGAGAAAGAAGGAAGGACTCAAGGAGAAGAGATCCGCCCTTGGACATATGTGGTGTCCTTGACCATTCATTTGCATATGCAGAGATCCTCCGTGGCAGCTTTGTAGGAGGAGAAGACTTGGTTTCCAGGGAGTGGAGCTCAGCTTCTGTCCTTTCACTTGACCGAAGATTTCGAAATGCCAGTCCTTGTGGGGTAGGCCACGCCACCGTCGGCCCGACTGACTCCTGGACGGACCGGACCTGAGGTGATTAGGAGCGGAAAGGCTCCTGAGAGATGTCCAGTCTGGGCTGCTGGTCAGCAGAAGCACTGTTTCCGTCGGGAAGATGGAAGGTCATCTCGAAAAAAGGTGATCCAAACCGAAAGTTGTCTCAGTCCAGGAAAAATTCTCAGGAGGACGGGACGGATGAGAAGGGCTGAAGCAGGAGGGGCATCCCTCCGGAGCGGCGACTAGAGTGCGAAAAGAGTAGGAAGGAGCGGGTGGAGGGGTGATTCAGGCGGAAGACGGAGGGGTAGGGAAGAGCAGAGAAAACCGACAGTTGTCCTCGCGAGTCCCCTCTTCCCCTATTTTCCAAAGTCTCCGGCAGGGCCCACCGCTCTAAAAGGAGCGGCTGTGAGTGGAGCTATCGTCTGAACCGATGACCACGACGAAGAGAAAGGCAGCGCCAGGCACTCCGGGAAGGCGCCACTGGGACGATAGCGGATCGCCTGCAGGGAAGCCACATACCGAGAGGTTAGGCTGTGCACCGAAGGCGAGGGAAGGAGGGGGATAGGGGAGGAAGGTAGAGCAAGGAGTCAGCCTCAGCCTGAAATCTCCTCCGCGAGAGGCAGACTGCAGCCGCAGGGAACCTTCGAGGCGGAGAAGCCAACGGGAGACTCCGCGCCTCGAGAGGGGAAGCGAAAGCGAGTTAGAGCTGTTAGGTCTCCGCATTTTGGCGAAGATCCGCGGAGGCAGCGGAAGGTCCGAAGACGGGAGTACTCGGTTCGCCCTGTCCCACCGCTCCTTCCTCTTCCCCCTTCCCTTCCCACCAACCGCACCACCCGGCGCCTCCGGCCTGCGCGGAGATCCAGGGAAACCGGCTCCTCGAAACGCGCTTGTGCTCTCCTCCCCCTCCCCCCGCGATCCCCGGGCGGTTCTCCTGTCCCTTCCCTCCGCCAAAGGCGTCCCACTCGCGTGGATCCCTGCTTCGAGGAGGCTGCAGAGATCGCATCCCTGAGAGAGAGAGCAGCGGGCGGGTCTGGGCGCACCCGTCTTCCCGATTCGCTCCGCCGCTCGTTTCTCCGGCGTTCCCAGGAGGTCCCCGAGCCCCCCTGGACGGCGAAGGGAGGTCCGTCGAAGGAAGCGCTTTCGAGCTCCAAGCGCCCTGCGTGGTCGAACTGTCGTCTGCCGTTTCCGTCCTGTTCCCGGAGCTCTCCCCCCGCACAGGAAGGAGGGATGCTCGGAATGGCGCCGACCACGGGCAGCTCGTCGCCCGCTCCCGAGCGCTCGTAGTCGCGAATCCTCCCGGCAGGTTTCCTTCGGGAGATTGCCCCCCCCTTTTCCTTCAAGCGCTCTCCGGGGAGGGAGCAGGAGGAGCCGGTCGCCTCCCGGAGCTCCCGAGAAGCTTTCGGAGCACGCGAGAGAGCGACGCGCGGGGATCCCACGTGTGCGCGCGGCCGCGCGGGTCTTCCCGAACGAGCGTCGTGGGCAGTGTGGGACACGCGGGATGCGGCGACTGGGTCGGATCCCGGGCGGGTATCGATTGTCGCGCCTGGCGGCTGGGGTACGCCGGGGGGAAACGTCGGCCTTCCCAGGGAGCCACACGAAGGAAGAGACGCGCGACGCGGAGTCACTCGTGACGCTGCTGCTTCTGCTGCTGCCGCCGCCGACACTGAGCATCCTCCTTCGCTCCGGACGGACGCTACCGTTTCTCGGGAAACGCGCTCCCTCCCTCCTCGCGGTGCCCGAAGGTCGCCGAAGACTTCACGTCCCTCTCCGCACGAGTCAAGAAGGTAGGACCTGCCCTTTCTTCCCTTGTTCCTCCCGTTCCCGCTCTAGGGCTTGTGGGGGCGGCAGTCCCAACCGCGTGGAGCGCGGCCAATAGTCGGCCGAGCTCGACGGGGGAGTCCCGCAGGGAGGGGACTTTCCTGCTGCACGTAGAGCGTGCGAGGGGGTCCGAATTCCCCGTGTCTCGGGAGGTCGGATCTCTCGTTCTGGGAGGAGGAGCGAAAGCGCCCAGCTTCCAAACAACGGACGGGGGTGCAGCCACTCCGCGCCAAGTGTGCAGAGGACCTCCCTCCAGGCTGACGCTGCCGGAGAAGGGCACTGCGCTAGCTCTGTGGGAGGCGGAGGGGATGCTGGGCGTGGAGCGCACCCGGGGAGCCGGGCAGCGGTCGTAGCTGCCGCGACCTCCAGCCCCTTCGCCGTAGCCGTGGCTGCATCTCCTCGACCCCTCCTCCCGGGAGGAAGTCAGCCGAGAGCCGGAGGACCCCAAGGAAGAGAATCGGAAGGTGGCGGGAGGACTGCGACCTCCTGGCGTGCTTCCAGGTCGATGGGTGCGCGCGTGTCCACGGGGCGCTGTGACATCCGGCTGCCACGAAGATGGGAATAAGGAGGAGCGTCTCCTGTCGCGCGGCAGCCTCTTCCAGGGAGCGATTTCCTACTCCCCTAGAGCCCAGGCCGTTCGCTGGAGCGAGTGCCGAGGTCCCCGCCGATCCTCAGAAACAAAAAGGCGCGCGCGATCCTCCGCCGTGATTCCCCCCTATGCACTCGCGTGAGGCTTCAGGCGTCCCCTTCCACGCATTCGGTCCGTCCCCTGGGGAAGGGAGAGGCCTTTCTTAGAAATCGGATCAGCCCTCGCGGTAGCCCCTGACTGGGCCGGGCGTCCTCCTGGAGCGCCGCCGTCGAACTGTGCGCCACCACTGCTCGGCTTCCCAGAAAAACTGCTGTTTCCACGTTTCCTCTTGGAGGGAAAGGCCTAGTTGGCCTCTTCTTTCCTTCCTCCTCCTTTCCCTTCTCTTTTCCCTCTTTCCTTCCTACTCTTCATCCTCTTTCCCTTCTTTCCTTCCGCCCCACCCTCCACTTTTCTTCCTCCTCCTCCTCTTTTCCCTCTTCGTCTTTGCTTCCTCTCCCACTTTGGCTACCTCGCAGTTTCGCTACTGTTTGTTGCCCCTGTTTCCCCTGCTCCCCCCCTCGTTCCTTTCCTCTGGCGTGCCAACGGCGCATGGGGAACCTTTCCGGTGGAGGAAGCTTCTAGAGAAAAACTCCGCGAAGAGTACGGCTGTTTGCGTGCTGCTGCTTCTCCCACGTTGATCCAAGGTAATCCGATTAATGGGGACGATGAGGAGGAACAGGAAGAAGGAACTGGGATGGCTTCCCTATGCTGGATATCTTGTGCTGGACATCCATCTGCACGTTACCTTGAAAATCTGGTCCACTCGATCGATCGGCAGCTGCCTCTCCTGCTCGGGAACGCTTTGATCTGGGGGGTTTCGAGCTGCTGCGAGCGGCTGGACGCGCGGCGCTGAAAGGGCGGAGCACGGGTGGTCACTTCCCGAGACGGACATTCGCGGAACGACCCCTGGGTCTCTGCGTGATGAGAAGGGAGCGTTCTTTTCCGCTCCCGGGGGCAAACTCTCCTCACCTGGGTGGCTCAGCTTCCACCAGCAGGCGCAGAACGGCCTCAGGAGAAAGGAGGGGGGGATATTGGAAGGAGGAGCTGAAACTGCGCCACTGGAGCCAGAGGGCGCACTCGTACCCGGGCGATCCGCCCGAGGTTCGCCTCCCTGCTCTTCCTCCTCCTGAAGCAGCGCCCACCGGGAGAGTCTGGTGGTCCGTTTCCAGGCGCGGGATGCATCCTGCATTCCTCCTCCAGCGCGCCGCGTGGAGGCCCAGCTTCGATGACGGAGCACGGATTCGGACGCCGAGAGGTCCTGGAGGCTGTGTGGTCTGCCTGCTCTCCGGACTGGGATTCAGGAAGTCTCTGGTAAACCTTTCCTTCAGGAAGGGTCACCGGCACGAAAGACTCGGAGCAGAGCAGAGCAGGAGATCCGGGGAGTTCCTCCAGAGATGCAGGGGGAGGAGAGGATGTTGGGGCGGCTTCCCGACTCTCCATTCTCTTCCTTCGCGGGTATTTCTGGAGGCCACAGCCTCCCTCCGACACACTCGAGACTGCCTCCGGGGAGAAGCCGCGCATCCCTCGGTTAGGTGGGGGCGAGGAAGGGGAGTGATCCAGAAAATCAGGAGGTGCCCACGTGTCGAGCAGGCGGTCCTCGCTGGAAGCAGCATCGACGATAGGCGGTCAGTCCGATCCCGCCGTCTCCATGGTGCGCTGTCTGAAATTTTCCCTATCCCAATTTCCCTTGAGCGTTGAGGCGAGGGAGAGGGAGATCAGGAGTCGGAGGGTGACGGACGGCGTCCCGGCCAGTTTTTTTTGCGGCCTCCCTCGGCAGTACGAGGCCTCTTGGCTACCGTTCTCACGGCCGAGCGTGCGGAGGTTACGAGGGCATCCGACAGTAGCTACAGCGTGGCGACGACGCCACGAGAGGGTCGTCGCCAGGGAGGAGGACCGAAGCAGCAGGACGGCTATGCGCGGGTGCGTTTCATCTTCTCTCGCAACAGGAGCGCCACCAGGAAGCAGCGACGGACCTCCAAGCAGGCCAGAAGGCCACAGAGCACGGCGCGTCGCCCTCTCGGGGAGGTGGAGTTGCCAGGTTTCCCGTTCGACTCTGACTCCGCCATCCCCGGGGCGAGGAGGGGGACAACGCCGGCGCCTCGAATGAGGACACTAAGCATCCTCCATCCTCCTGTGCCCCCTCCCCCTCGCCCTCTGGATCTTCCTCCTCCCCGGAGGAAACTTCGCTCGGGACTAATCGGCGCTCTTAAGGCGTCCAGCGCTACTACCCCACTGCCACTGCACCTCCATAATGCAGGAGGCCTCCATACCCGGAGTACGTGGGCGTGCTCTCTTTCAGGGAAGATGGAGGGGATGGGAGCAGAGGTAGCGTTGTTTACAGACACGGAACCGGTTATCCTCCCATTTTCCCGAATTTTGTATTCCAGAAGTGGGGTGCACTCAGACATGCAGGAACCTCCCCTGCCGTAGTGTCGCCGCTCGAAAAAGATGACCACAGGAGGCGGCAGGAGCGCGCGGTTCCCATGCCGACGGCGGAGCTCGGAGGCGACGAGCATCACATTGCACCCTTCGCGCACATCGCACCCTTCGTCGTCCCTGCGCGGCAGCGGTGGCGGCGGAGAAGGAGAAAGAGGAGGGAGGAGGGAGGTGGAGGGACTGACCATGTTGACTGTGCCCGCATCCAGACCGAGGATCGCCACCGGGGAGGTAAAAGTGGAAGGGAAGAGGAAGAAGAGGAATGGAGGGAAGGAAAGGAAGAGGAAGGGAGGAGGAGGAAGGGAGGAGGAGGAAGGGAGGAGGAGGAAGAGAGGAAGGCTTCTTCAAATCCGAAAGGGGGCTGAAGCGAGACGTGCGCCCACGCTCGCGATGGTCCCGGAATCTCAAGCCGGGGTTCCCAGCCGCCGGGATCGCAGCGTAAGACTCAGGAGCAGGAGGGTGCCGCTCCTATGGTTTCCTGATGTTTCCACACGGCATCTTCCTTCCCGAGTGAACCTGCATGCGGGGACTCGTCCCCCTCCCCTTTCCGACTTCCCTCTTCGAGAGGTGGCCGATCTTCCCTCTGAGGTCTTCTACGCGGGGTGCCAAGAGTCCCTTTGGGAGGATGCGAGGGAGGACGGCGGTCGGAAGATGGCTCCCTGCCTCCGCATCATTCGAGAAGGAGGAGTTCCCGAGATGGCGGAGCCTTCCCGATGGAAACGCCGGCTTCCGACTCGGAGTCCCGGAAGCTGGTTGCTGTAGAAACGGGCGGGCTTGGGACGCCCGCGCGGAGCCGCTCTCACACTCTGGAGCTCCGTGGGTGCGTGCGGGGCACACTGGTCTCTGGCGACGCGCAAAGCTCCCACGGGGGATGGCACAGCTAGAGAGGGTCTTGCGAACAGGATGACCTCAGCCTGTCCTCCGATCTTTCATCTCGTGTATGAAATCTCCCCCTCGGTGTCCGCGTCGGCAGTGTCGAGCCGAAAGCTGCTGTTTCGAGGGAAGGGGACGGGGAGAAGGGTGATGCCTTCCTGAAGATGTTGCCGGGAGTGGTGGCAGTGACACATTTCTCTCTGATGACCTCCTGATGATAACTCCAGCAGACGAAGAGCGCACCACTGACCACCAAGTCCAGGTCCACGTCTCCTCGGCGTCGCGACCTTTTGAAGTCTGCACTCTCCCGCGAAGTCCCCTGCAACCGACTCGTCCTCCCATCTCGGGAGAGAAGACCAGGTAGTCGGGGGTCGTTTTCCCTCCCCTATTCCTCTGAGTGCTTCCCTTCTCCGGAGTGCCTCCTGCCTTCACCTTCTGGGGACGCGAGCGACTGACTCATCTCTCCCCTCCTCCCTAATCGCCCTCCGGGCCCTCCTGTCACGGAGACAGCGGGCGACTCGAGGGTGAAGTCGCCGAGCAGCCCCCTCCTCTCTCGAGGCTCCTTCGCTTCCAGGAACAGAGAGAGAGTCACGTGGAGTGTAGGCAAGAGGTCAAGGCGATGGACACCTCGTGGCGTCTCTTGGAAGCTTTAGGGGACCGGGAACGATCGAGCTCCCTGACTATCCCGGCGGAGCTGCCGCACCCCTGCGTATCCCCTGAGGACGAAATCACCCCGAGGCAGCCCTGACTCCTCGCCGAGCAAAAGGTTGCGAGATATGCTTCCGTCCCGCGACCTCCAGCTTTCCTTGTCCAGCTGTCCTTGCCGAGCGGTTACCTGCAGCACGAAGGATGTAGGAGGGGGGGGACGGAGGCGAGGGCAGCTGACCGCCTCCGGAGACGGAGACGTCGAGAGGGAAAAAAGCACAGAACGCGGGATCTTTCCAGTCGGGAGTATTGAGCACTCGCAGAACGCATCCCCGGGTCATCTTTCCCTATCTCCCAGGCCGCCTCGCTACCCCAGAAGTGCAGCGGAAAAGGGGAAAAAAGAAAAAAGCCCTGAGGCCGACTCGGATGTCTCCAGAGGACGTCGATCCCGAGGAGGAAGAGGGGGAAGGGAGAGAGAGAAAGGGGGGTAGGAAAGTTCACATTCCGCAGGGGCAGGCCGAGTCCAGTGAATCTCCTCGGGTGCCAATTTCCCCCTTCCTCGTCGGAGGACTTGCGAGGTCCCAGCCACCTGTTTTCCCGAAGGTCTCCCGCTCTCCCGCTCGATCTCGGGTGTTCCTGCTTCCAGCCGCCGCCACTGACTTGGACCGCTGCCGGTGCCAAGTCGACTTCCCTGATGCCGCGCTCCACGCCGAAGGACGCCGAAGACGACCAGCCGCCTTCCATAAAGAGCTCCAAGGAGACGACCTTCTGGGAGTCGCCGGCGCTGTCGCGTGAGTTTCATGCGCTCCCGTTCCCGAGAGCGGCGGGGACGGTTTGACCCCTGCTTTTCCGAGAAGAGCGGTCTGGCCTGACTGCCGTTGTTGCAGTGCGGCAGTTCTGGAACCTCTGCTTCAACTGGGAGAACTCAAGCACCGCCAGGAGGATGCAGCTGTACCAGATGATCTGCCTGCCTCTGATCCCCATCGTCATCCTGATGGGGAAGAGCTGCTACACCGTGGTCATGGCCGCGCTCACGGAGCAGGAGATGTACGAGGTGTCCCAACGGGTGAGGCACCTACACGCGCGCTCCCCATCTCCTCCTCTTCCTCTTCTTCTCCCCCAGATAGAGTCCGCCGTGCAGTACGGCATCCTCCTGACCAACCTACAGCGCGAGCGCTCCGACATCGCGTACACCCTCTGGGCCCGGGGCAACGGGACTTTAAAGCAGGTTCCTCTCTCCCCTCCTCGACTCCTCCTTCTCTCTCCCCCTTCTTCCCTCCCTCAGACTGGACCTGGAGGAGCGCTTCCAGGACACGGACGAGGCAATCGAGGACCTGCAGACATGGCCCAGCTGGTCCACGAGCAGGCTGGCTGGGAACAGCTTCGCCAGGAGCTTCCTGGAGTCCAAGCTGCGCTTCCGGATCAAGATCGAGGACTTCAGGTGCGCTTCCGGGTCGTCCTTCCCCTCGCTCCTCCCGGGGAAGATCCGCACTCCTCCGATGGGTCGGCGGAGGACCCCCTGCTGATGCCGAAAGCCTCAGTAGGTCCTCGAGACCCTCCGAGGGGTCCCTGGTTCTCTCCCCGGGTGCGCGCGGAAGGGCGCTCGGGGTCAAGGTTGGCCCTCCTCCCTGGTCGGTCCCTCCCTCAGGGCGATGCTGTCCGGCTTCAAGAGGACGGGCAATATCGAGAAGGACGACGAGACAGTGTTCGCCAAGATCGAGATGTACATCCTAGTCAATTCGTTCCTCATGGAGGAACTGAACGTGCAGATCACCGGGAACAGCAACGTCAAGATCATCAGGTGAGAGTACCGCCGTCCCTCCCTCCCCTCCCTCACTCCACAACCCTTCCAGACTGCTGGACGTACACAAAACACTCATCCGAGGCATCGAGAACATCGGCATCTCCCTGGTGTACGGGCTCAGCTTTCTGGGCAGGGGCACCATCCGCCACAAGGTGCTGACCACCTTCGCCCACTACGAGGCCATCGCGGAGACGTACATCAACGACTCCTTCCACATCATCCCAGAGTCTAAGGAGAAGATCCAGGAGATCCTCAGCCAGTCCCAGATCACCGCCAGGAAGCTCAGGTCGGGGTCAGCCACCCACGCCTGTGGGAGGAAAGGGGGAAAAAAGCAGGGGGGTCACCACCCGTCTGCCTCTCCCGCCTCGGAGGAAGAGCAAAGCGCTCTGAGAGATAGCGGACCACTCGCGTAGTCTGCGGCGGGTGGATCACGCGGGTGAGCGGCGACCCCGGAGGCGACGCGATCTCCGGGAAACCTTCCAGGGCGTGACGCTTGGTCCAACGGCTGCGCTCGTCGAACGGCAGCCCTGAGCCACGGGGCTCCTCCTGCGTAGCAGCTCATGACCCGGGATAGCGCGCGCAAGGAGGAGGTTTTTCCTCCGAAAGGGGAGGACTCTGGAGGAAGGATGCTGAAGCGAGATGGAAGGAGACTGGAGAGTCACCGGGCTGTGAAGACCCGCCGTCGGGCAGGGGTCAAGTTCGGTGAAGGCAGCGGACGGACAGAGTTCTTCGACCTCGCTCCCCCGGTCGCCTCAAATCAGATCGCAGGGGGCGCGGTCCAGGACCCTCAAGCAGATGCAGGCTATCCGGGAAGAGCTTTGGGATACAGTCGAGGTTCTTTCAAGGGACGTCTGGTGGAGAAGAATGGACCAACTTCCAAAAAAAGCAAGACCAGGGGAGAGGGATCGGCCTCTGGGTCGATCAGCAGTCAAAAAACACGGTTGCCGCGGTTGGCGGAGGCCAAGCAGCCGCACTTCTGCGCGCAGCAAACGCGGCTGCGTCTCTGCCTCTTCACCTCCGGATGAACACCTAGAGGAAGGAGCAAAAAAAAGGCTGAGCGAGGGAAGAAGGAAGGAGGAAAAGGGAAGGAAGAAAGGAAGGAGGAGGAAGAAGAGAAGGAGGAAAAGAAGGAGAAGAGGTGGAGGAAGAAAGAAGAGAAGGAAGAAGAAGGAAAGGAGGAAAAAGGAAAGAAGGAGGAGAAAAGAAGGAAGGGAGAAAGAAAGAAGGAGGAAGAAGGAAAACAAAGAAGGAGAGGAGGAGGAGGAATACGAAGGAGGGGAGACAAAGGGAAGAAAAGGAGGAGGAAGTGAGGGAGAAAAGGAGCAAGGAGAAGGAAGGGAGAAGGAAAAAGATAAGGGGAGGAGAGCGCTGCAACTGTGGGCACTCAACTCTGCTCGGCTTATTTTGGAGTGACAAAAGGCATGGCGAAAGGGAGGAGAGGAAAGGAAGCATCCCTTCCTTCCACCAGGATACATTCCCTGTTCTTCCCGCGCCTGAAGGCCCTTTCTTCCAGGTTCCTGGAGGCGATGTATAGCGACTACGGGCAAAAGGACAAGCAGATCAACATCACGGAGTACTACATGCTGAAGACGGAGTACAAGCAGCAGCTGAGAGACGCTCTGGAGGTCGTGTACGGGGAGATCAGGTCGGTAGGCGGTGAGGGCGTCTCCTGGGCAACCCCCTCCCTCTCCTCCTTCCCTCTCTGTCCTCTCGGTGGCTCCGCCGGAGCTGACTGTGTGTCCTTTCTTTCCTCCTGGTGGTCTTTCCCCCCAGAAGGTTCCCATGCGTTCCCTCGGCTGCCGGCTGAAGGGCCGCGGACGAAACCGGGAGAGGAGGAGACGGAAGCCGGAGGTCTCTTGTCCACCTCTCCCTCTCCGGAGCCTCCGCCCCTTCCCTCAGAGGAGGATATAGGAGAGGGTGGATAGAGGGAGTGGTAGTCCCTCGCCCTGCAGGATCTCCATCCCTCCTGCCCCCATCCCTTCCAAAGATAGCAGAGGGGGACCCTCCCCCACCTGTTCCGTCTTGCAGAAACGAGCTGGACGCCATCATCGACAAGGCGTTCGTCAACAAGCTGAACTCCATCCTCCTCATCCTCGCCGTCCTCGGCCTCTCAAGCATTATCATCTTCCTGTCGCACAAGATGACCGTCACGGTCCAGGTGAGCACGTCCTTCCCGTCCCTAGCGGGACTCCGTCTTCGGGAAGGGTCATGACTGGCGGAAGGGCAAGGACGGCGTGCCTCTTCCACGGAGTCTCTTCTGGGAGCCACGTCGAGAAGGATGGGGGGAGAGGGAGGACGTTCCCTTCTCCGTTCTGCTACGATCGGCTCGTCAGAGGGCTCATGTGACCCTCCATGTGACCGCCTTTGCCCTCTCTTCTGTCCGTCCGAGACACCGTGTCTTCCTTCCTCCTCCTCTTCTGCCAGCCGCATCCTTCCTCAGGAGGGAGTGCGTGCGCACTTTGGTTTCCCCGGGGAAGAGCGTCCCCTGTCGGGCCTCTAGGGGGAGGAAGGAGGGATGACCGACAGAAAGTTCGCCGAGCACCCCAAGACCCTCCGCGCGCCCGGAGGCTCACCCAGATCTTCAGCGCTATCCATACCACCCTCGGGTGCGTGCAGTCACCCTTCAAGTTATAGGAGGTGCCTCGGGACGGGGGATGCCCCATGAATCCAGCAAAGGGCTCTGGAGAAGGGAGGAAGGGGCCCGCTCTTCTCTTGCCCTTGGAAGGGATCCCGAAAGAGAACCGCTTATTCCTTGCTCTCTCCTGAGGAATCCCTAGGTTTATAAAAGCCAATCCCTGCTTTTTCCTTCTCCAAAGAGAACTCCCCGAAAGGACGCTCCCCGATTTCCCCTAAAGGTTTCCCGAAGGGAGCAGCGCGCTTCTTGGACACTGGCGGGGCAGTCCTCGTGGGAGGTAGCAACCAGATCTATGGTGCGCGATGGAGGGCTGTCCCCCGAGGGGTAGGGGGAACGACCATTGTCATGACCGGAGGGAAACTCCGAAGGGAACCGGTGCTCCTTGGTTTCCGGAAGGACCCCTTTCCAATCCCAGAGGTCGGTCAGTGGGGGATTTGGGGCTTCCAGTAGTGCCGCCGCCGAAAAGGCCGACCAGCGTCGTCATCTTGAGGGGAGGGAACCCAAACCCATGGCGCGCGCAAAGCCACGTTCTCTCGGCGACGACCCCTTCCCACTCCCTCAGACGGTATTCGAGCCCGCGATGCCCGGTGCGGACGCTATCGCAGCCGCGCGGCTGCCGACACGGGCAGGAGGGGGGGGGGGGCGGAGGTCATGGTTTGCCCGACCGAAAGAGGGACGGTGGAGCGGCCTTCCGGGAGAAAGGAGATCCTTCCCATCCTGCCGGTCCCCTGGTGCGGGAGGGGTGCAAGGAGGAGAAAGAGGTCGCGGCTTCCACCCTGCCCCCTGGAGATGTCCGTTCGAAGTTTGCCTCCCGCGGCTTTCCCCTCTCTTCCTCCTTCTTCCCCTCCGCGGTAGCTGGCGAGAGCCAGATCGCTTCCCGACTCCCGGTTCATTTTCTTTTCCGGAGATGTTCTCGACGCGCATCCAGATGAAGACTATCGAGCTGAGGAAGGAGAAGCAGCGGGCGGACAACCTCCTGCACCAGATCCTGCCAGAGAAGATCGCGCACCAGCTGAAGCAGCAGAAGCAGGTGAGCGGCGCTTAGTCCTCCCCCTTCCCAAGGGACGACCACGAAGAGGAGGCGGTGGGGAAAAGTTCTGTGGCGAGAGACCAGGAAGAGCGCCACGCCGCCCGCAGCCGTCTCGCGGCGGGGGATGGCTGCGGGCGGGTCATCGAGGACCAAGAGTTTTAACCGCACGGCTCGCGGGCGACTTTCTCGGGAAGGTCGCTGGGGTCGCGGTTGCCGAGCTCGGCCCTGCTTCCGGCGTGCCTGAACGTTGCTTTCGGTCCACCTGCCGTGAGGGCAGGACGGGTCTCCCTTCCTCCAGGGTGGGAGACCCAAGCGACCGGGGCGTTCAACAGCCCCTCTCCCCTTCCCTGCGCTTGGGCGATGCCGGAGGAGAGCAAGTCCGATTCCCTGGAAGGAAAGCTGCAGGGTGCGAGGGAGGTCAGCGAGGCGCGTGCCTGGGCAACAGCGACCGGCGGAGGGGGGACAGAAGAGAGGAGTAAGGCCGATGGCGCTTCCACCGCGCCCCTGTTCGTCACACCAGAATCGGCAGCGAGGCACTGCACTGAAGTGTGCAGGGACCCTCCTCTGCCACTGGCGTTCGTTGCTGACGGTCTCCCTCCGCTAGCGCTCTGTGGAGCAGACGGAGGGGGACCATACGGAGCGCGGCGTCCCCTCTCTCCCGGTGGCCGTGCTGGGAACGTGATGAGCCCTCCGTAGCACCGCCCCTTCTGGTCAGGATCGGTCTCCTCCCCCTTCTTCTCTTTCTCCTCACTTTCCTCCTTCTTGTCTCGTCGCCGTCGCTGACCCGAAGGTGCCCGCGGAGAGCTTCGAGGAGGCCACCGTCTTCTTCAGCGACATCGTCATGTTCACGCACCTGTGCGCGTCGAGCACGCCGATGCAGGTGAGAGGGGAAAGCGGGAGTGGGAAAGGGGGAGGAGGGAAAGACGAAGGATCCACGCCCTTCCTTGTCCCCGGAACCGCCTCGCAGGGGCGAGGACAGAATTCTGGAGGGACGTTCACCCTTCCATCGTGCTCCTCCTCCCTTCTTCCTCCCGACTCACTCCGAAAGGGAAGGGGAGGGGCTCTAAGCAGGGTCTCCCTCTGCCAGGTAGTCTCTCTGCTGAACTCCCTCTACCGGCTATTCGATTCCAAGATCGAGAAGTACGACGTGTACAAGGTGGAGACGATCGGGGACGCGTACATGGTGGTGTCAGGCATCCCGGAAAGAAACGGTACAGATCCCTTACCTCCTCCTCCTCCCCTTCCTCCCTCCCTCCCAGAGGGAGAAGAGAAGAAGGGGGGGAGAAGGGAAAGAACTCCTTTCTCCCCCCCCCCCCCCACCGCGCGCGCGCGCTTCTCCCGTGCGGAAGGAGAGCGTCTCTGCCCCTGCACGCTGGCGCTCCCGCAGGGAAGCAGCACGCCAAGGAGATCGCCAACATGTCCCTGGAGTTCCTGGCCGTCATCGAGAACTTCAAGATCCCCTTCCGCCCCAATGAGAAGCTGCAGATCCGCGTGGGGCTGCATACGGGCCCATGCGTGGCCGGCGTGGTCGGTACCAAGATGCCGCGCTACTGCCTCTTCGGCGACACGGTCAACATGGCCTCCCGGCTCGAGAGTTCCGGAGAACGTGAGTATCCTACGACCGGCCCTTCTCTCTTCTCTTCTCTTCTCCTTCCTCCCTTGCCCTTTCGCAATCACGCTTGCCCTCCTCTAGCGATGAAGATCCACATCAGCAAGGAGACCAAGGACGCGCTGACCTCCCTCGGTGGATTTCTGATCAAGGAGAGGGGAATCTGTGACCTGAAGGTAGGATGAGACCGGGAGGTCAAGAGGGACGAGCAGATCTTCCACCCGCCAGCTCTCAACCCCTTCACCCTACGCATTGCCGCCAATCCAACCTCCTCCTCCGGATCTGCAGGTCACGGTTTTCCGGTGTGCCATTTTCCCTGGAGAAGTACTTGCCGGGGAGGAGGAGGAGGTGCGGATGCCCAGAACTTCTGCTCTCCACCTCTCAGTTGCACCCACCAGCAGTCGGCAGGCGACCCCCCTGGCTGCAGGAGGGGGCTGATCCCTTCCAACCTCATTCTGGACCCTAACCAAGGAGTAAGATCCATAGGAAGAAGAGCTCAGAGACGCTCCTGGAAGCTCCTCCCTAAGGGCCATAAGGTGGGATGGAGACCCGGCGCGGTGGTGGCAAGATGTTCCTTTTCATGAGGCCAATCCCTCGTCCTGGAAAAGGAGTGGGGTATCCCAGTCCTCTTCCCTCAGGACAGTCCATCCGGTGGTCCCGCAGGGGCGAGGCCAGAGGATGCAGAGGCTCCACTGGAGCTCGTCCCGTTCCACATGACTCCCCGGCAGTAGGCTCACGCAACCACCAGAACGTCGATGCTGGATGCAACCCACCTGCGGGTCCTTGACACATAGTGGAGGAACCTGCGAGCGCAAGAGCTCCGGCATAGCGATCGCGCTCTGGAATGGAGGCGTTGTACATCCGCGCCAGCGGCCAGCCGTATCCACATCCCCGCGAGCGCGCGTAGGTGCATCCTTGTCAAGGAGATTGGCACGCTAAGTAAACCCAGCGACGACGGCCAAAGGGAACAAGGCCTCGCGCAGGAGGCGGGCTGAGCCGCCTGCCGAGGGAAGAACGCGGGATGGCTAATGATGGAGGATCGGGCACCACAGGGGCTGTTGTCCCTGAACGCAGAAAGCGAGGAGCGCGAACCAGGAGAGCCCCGACGATGCCCTTTGACCAAAAACACGTGTTTCTGTTGATGGTGCGGCGTCGCTCCCCTTCCTTCCCTCCTCCTCCCTAACCATCCCGTCCCTCCTTCGAGCCGTCCTCCCTCTGTCCCTCACGAGAGAGACCGGTGATCCCGTAAGACCTTCTCTCGATCTTCTGCCTTCCACCTCTCCGCCTTGCCAGCCGTCTCCCTGGAGACCTTGGTTCTTTCCACGAACCCCCTGAAAGTCCCTCGCCTCCCCACCTCACCAGCCCCCCCCCCCTGCCACGAACCGAGTCGGTGCCTTTCCTGCTGCTTTCAGAGTCTCCTGGGACTCTGGACAAAGGGATGGACAAACCCCGCCTCTTCTTTCCTCGCTCCACCCGCGGCGTCGGGGACGGATGCGTGACCTCTAACTCTCTTCCAGGGGAAGGGGAGACATCTGACCTACTGGCTGGTGGGAAAGTGCGAGAGCGAGAAAGGCGACGGACCCTCTCCTCCAGGAAAGCAATAAAAAAGGAAGGATTGTTCACAGTGGACTTCCGCACTTCCTCGTCTCTTTCCTTCCCTTTCTCTCTCTCGGTGGATCACCTTCCCCCCTGCCTCCCTGACGGACGAGGAGGAATCACTCGGTGGCTTCCTTTCTTCGGGGAAGGAGGGAGTGATGGGAAGAGGACAAAAGGGGGAGGGAATTGAGGGGAGGAAAGGGGACCTCGGGTATACTCTCCAAGGCTTCTTTCGGTCTCTACCGCAGTGCTGCTGCTCTTCCCTCCAGTCTTGCCGGACTTTGTCCGCCACCAATCCCCGAACCGCTGCCATGCTAACTTCTGGTCCGCCGCCGCCGCAGGCAACCGTCACGTGAAAAGGGGGAGGCGCGAGATGAGGACTGGCTTTTTATTCTTCCCACGGGGCGACCTTGCCCGTGACGGTGGCCTCCGCGCGCGGCTGCGCGACGCCAAGCGTCGCGGGTTCGAATCCCACCCGGGGGGGGGGGGGGGTGAGGAGGGTGTACGCCGAGAACAGGGGTTGCGCCGCGGGTTTCGATTTCCCCTCCCCCCCTCAGGATGGCGCTGGTTAGCCTACTCGGGTGAGGCGACACTGGTGGAAGTTGGACGACCCCACTGACCAGCAGGGATTGGAAGTCAACTCCAGGATCCTTCCAGGACACCAAGGATCCCTTCAGGGTTCCCCCCTTCGGTCGCGAAAATGGAGCCGTCCTCTCCTCCCGAAGGGATCCCCATCGTCTCGTGCCACGGAACTTGTGGATTGATGGTGCCTCTCCGGAGCGCCAGAAGTGCACTGCTCCCTTCGGGGAAGTGTCCCTTCGGGGGATTCTCCTTCTCCGAGGAAACCAGGAGCGCCCCCTTCCGGATAGAATGCGGAAGAGGCGGTTCCCTTGGGAGTTCCCTCCCAAGAACAAGAGAGGAACGGACTCCTTCCTCCAAACCCTTCCTGTCTTCATAGGGTGGTTTCCCTTCCCGGTGCACTCCCTGACTCGAAGAGTCACACGCACTCCCAGGTAACGTGGACCGTGTGAAAGAAGAGCATCGTGGTACTAGGGAGGCGGACGGTTCTTCGGCATCCCATGAGAACCCAAAAAAAAAAGGGAAGACCCCACCTTCCAAAGTCGGAGCGGCTTCTCGCTCCCTTCCTCTGCGGCAGCGTCCTTCTCCCAATCCCGATTCCAATCCCCCGTCGACGCTGTCTCTCCTTCCTGCCTCCGCAGAACTTGTTCACCCGTGCCGACGCCTCCGGAGCGGGTCCATGGGAGCATGCGATAATCCGGGCGGAGTCGCATCCCGTTGCTTCGTCGCCGGGTTGCTGGGTTCCTACTCGGAAAAAAAAGAAAGGAACAAAAAAAGTCCGGAAGCAGGAAGGAGAGTGGCTCCCAACCGGGAACATCGCACTGGCGATCTGGAAAACTGATGGACCAGAGTCACCGCCTCGCGCTTCGCGCACGGGCGGTGCCACAGTTCATGACGTCATGACTGCCGGCTATAAAAAAATTCGTGCAAGGGATTCCTGTGGAGTCGCACGCGGATTCGTGATTCCATACGTCACGTGATTCCATCCAACACGTGGTGCCGCGCGATGCGAGTGGATTCGCAGACTCCACCACCATCATCGACCAAACACATCGGGTTTGACCACATGCACACGCGAGTGTGGAGCAGACGCTGATAGCCTGCGGCTCGCGGAGTCTTTCTTGCCCAGCCCGCGAGCTCCTGGGCAGTCGGACGCAACCCTTTCTCTGCCAGGCGCCGCGCCGGTCCCACTGCAAACTGCCTGAAGCACTCGTTGGTCAACAGCGGATTTCCGTCCAGGTTCGCCGGGCGTTCGTCTATCAAAAATAAACACACAGAGGTGGAACGGCCATCGGCCGCACCACGTCCAGACAATGAAGAACCTTCCGGGAAGTCGATGCGCGGACCGGGGAGGGTGGCAGACAAAATATGGATAAAGTGACTTGGCGAGGGGCACGGGATGGGATCACAGCCCGCTAAAAGGCCGTGCTCTGCATTCTCCCGAGGATGCTGGAAAGTTCCTTTTGCATCTTCTTTCCGGTGTGGGACAATCTCGCTGCCCTCCGCAACCAAGCGTAAGGCGAAGCGGATGGCGTTCCTGCCGCTTCCTCCTCTTCTGGAGTCGCTCCAAGACGCCGCCACTCCGCATAGGCGGCAAAGAGTTGCTGGGATGCGGCTGGGGGTCATGCGGTGCGCACGAAGAGGGGCTTCCGTGCAACACTGGGTCGAGACATGGGGTCTCAGCGTCTGTCGACTGACCCATGGTCCAACCATCTAGCGTCCTGCACCTGGAGGCGATTTCATAAAACAATTCCTGTTTCGCCAGTGGGTTGCTGCCAGTGTGTTCCCTCAAAGAGAGCAGCGCCGCGGCCAAGGGAAGTTCTTGCCGTCACTTTGGTGGGATGTACGATGATCACCTGAAGACAGCAGCTGTTGTGAAAGGCACAGCAACCGCCACCGAGACCCCGGGCTCGGCCCGTTGGTCTTCGCCCACGTGCGAGCCGTTTCCCGCAACCAGGCGCTACTATGCGCGGAGAGGCGGGAGATCCAGGTGCTCTCCCTGGTCAGAGTCTCGGTCAAGCTTTCCCTGGTCAGCTAGGAGCCGGAGTTAGAGCCCGCAAAGGGACACGTTGCGGCTCACAAGGAAAGAAAATCAGCAATGGATTGTCACCCGGATGCGCCGGGGAAGCTGCACAGCGAATAACTTCCGGCCATACGAAGGAGCTGCCGTTGAATAGGGAGCCTGGTTAGGGCGGGATGCGTCACTGCGAAGTGGTCAAGTGTAGGAAGTCACGTGCGGGAAGTGTGCACTTTGCCTGGTGAGCACTTTCCGTTCGGGGGAATTTTTTCTTCTTCTTAGTGTGGATATGGAAGATCTCGACATGAATTGTGCGCGAAAAGTTCCTTCCCATGCCTGTATAAGGGAAGAAAGGAAAGCGTGCCCTGATGACCTGCGGCTAATTCCGCCTGGACTCGCGAATGCGTCTTCTTAAGGCTGCATGCTTTATCTGCCGTGGATCTGTGGCAGCGTGAAAGCTTTACCACAAAGAACTGAGAAGTTAACTTCTGCTAAGATCCCACTCCCGGACAAGGTGGGGAAATCTCAGTTCGTCCAGAAGCAGTGCTTTCGAACTGACCAGAAGGAGACTAACATCATAAACTGAGCAGAGCAGACATTTCGTTTCTCTGGCACCACATGTACTTTTGTGACGCCTGGAGATTTGCGCTTACAACCATGTCGTAGGGAGGTACACTTCGATCCATGAACACCACGGTTGTACACAACGCTGACGATCAGACAGCACCTACGAATAGATGAAGGTCGATGGAAGGAAGGCTTTTGAAACGTTGCCGATAGTCAAGGGAAGAAGAGGGAACAGAGATGGTGGCTGTTAGATCCAACTGTTACACCAAACCGCGGTATCGGTGCGAATAACGGGAAAAGCAGATCCGCGGTGTCTCAAGGAAGTGTGGGTCTCCCGGAAGTACGGATCTGGCCGCAGACCGATTCCCTCAGAGGCAACACGGGCGCCAATGCACGTATCTTCCGATGTGAAGACGTCGGTGAACACCGTGGAAGAAAACACTTGCTCGTTGCTCCCGCATGGCACTGTTTGACGAAGGAACAGCCACCATGCATCCCGCGCGAGTTCGTGCAATGAGCAACGTTTCGCAAAGGATAGAACTGTTGTACGGAGAGTTTCTGCGGTGCCGAGTTCGAGCAGTGAGGCCGAGATCAAATCGATGGTGCAAGAAAATCGTTGATCATCCGAGTCGTCGCCATGCTGGAGATACATTCGGATCCGCTCTTCGGAAGATACACAAAGAACGAGCTTAGTGAGAAGGTTTCGTCCTTCGATCCTCTAACGGAAGAGTAAGGAAGGCAGAAACAAAATTGCCTTTCTTACAGTAAAACAAACAAACAGAAAAATTGGGCACATGGCATTTGGACGAACGTTCCTGGTTTCCTTCCACATTAATCTTCCGTGCTTGCATCCAAAATGGTAGTTTGCTACCTAGGTAATGAACAATTCTGACACTGAATGCATGTTTGTAAATGCACTCATCCAAACGTTATTGAGGGATACTTCGATCCGGCAATATACTCGTCTCAAACCCCTACGAGAAGTTATGGGATCAACCCCTCGACAAAGCCTACACCGTCGTTTCCTGTCTTTTTCCCGTGCACACGATGGATCCCCGCAATCCCCTCATCTTCGACTGCTGAATCCAGAAACAGAAACGGGAAATCACTGATTGCCTTTTGCGAGGAGAGTTCCTCTGCTTAATCCAAGGCGAATCATTTTTGCACCCTACGGCATTTTCCATCAAGCGAACTCGTTGGCAATGATGGCTCATCCTCGGGCACACTGAGCAAGCGCAAGAGCAGGTGTTGATGGGTTGAAAGTGGAGAAATTTGCCACCAACGCCAGTCTCGTACCATGCCGGCGTTGGTGGCAAATTCCTCCTGCAAGCTGATCATCCCACAGGCACCGAGATGTTGACGTCTCAAGAGTTCGTCTGCAGCCCCGTGTTCCCCCTGCGATTCGAAAGCTTTCCTTCCCGCAGGAGAGCACTCCCGAGCATGCGCGAAACGACTCCAACTGGGGACACTGGGGCGTACGTCTGAAAGGGGACAGCATGCCCGACTCCATGGAGGGCTCTCCCAGGCAGATCCAAAATTGATTCACCAGCAAACCAAGGCGACACAACGCCTTCACCGACGTTCCAAACTTATAATTCAGAGCACGCAGAGGTCAGTCCATCAGCAACGGGAGGTGAACGCCAGTGAGCAAACTCCGAACACCTCATGTCCCTTTCCAGAGTCCCTTTATCCCCTTGTGCGAAACTCCCACAGGGATGAGGGCACTCCCAAGAACCGACACATCCATCTTCAGTATTCATCATGAAACGGATAGTGCGGGTGTCCAGCAAGACTGCAAATTCAGTAAATAATCGTAAGACACAGCACTGTTGTCCTTACATGGCCAAATCAAGGTGTCGCTTGTTCCGATCCAGGCCGTTCAGCACTGCCTTATCCTCTGCATCGAGCTCAAAATCAAAGATTGCAAAGTTCTCCTCTATTCGGTGTTTTGTGGAAGACTTGGGGATGGCAGCGATACCTCTTTCCACCTGTGACAACAAAGCAGTGAAGTTTTTCATTGCAGTGTGGACTTGCCAGAAACCGAAGAAGAATCTGCGCTGGTGTTTTCTTGTGTTTCTGGGCAATCGAAGCAACCATTTCATTCCGAAGGACATGGTCTTGATCCTCCACATGATCTGGTTTTCCTGGATTTCCCAGTGGGGAGTAAGCTGTCAACAGAATATTCTTGGACTGGCAGTACTCCTGCAGCTTGAACTGTGCCAAGTATGGGTGACACTCCACCTACGACACATGGGTCCTCCTCACTTTGGATTGTATCTAGTTCTCACCTGATTCATGACAGGCTTCACAGTGCAAATGCTGAGGATGCGCTCTACTTGCCGCTTGTTGAAATTTGACACACCCAGTGAGCGTACCAATCCTTTCTGAGCACACTTTTCCAAGGCCTTCCATGTGTCTACGTAATCGACATCACTACAAAGCACTTGACCAGAACTGTCTTTAGGAATGAGGGCAGTTCCTTCCTAATCAACCTTCAAAGCAACATTGGTTTGTTAGCATACCTTGAAGCCTATAGGCCAGTGAATAAGATATAGATCAAGATAATCTACTTTCAGATTATGTAGAGACTTTTCCAGTGCTGGGAGTACCAACTCTGGACGATGGAATGTAGTCCACAATTTGCTGGTGATGAAAACATCCTTTCTCTCTATGGTGCCATCCTTTATTTTTTCCTGTATAGCATCTCCAATTTCAGCTTCATTTTCATAGAAATAGGCACAGTCAATATGCCTATAGCCAACAGAGATGGCATGCTTGACAGCATCTTTCACGTTGACAGTCTGAAATGGAAACCTTATTCAGGGCTTGCAATACCACATCAAGTACACTTGCTGCATGCATGGAATGAATCTGACATGCATCAGATTGGTCTGAATGGAACAGGTGACTTGGGTCAAAGCAGTGAAAAACAAGAAGTGATGATCGGTAGTTATAAAGAACAATTTCCTTCGGGATAAAAATACATGCTGACTGTTTCCATTCCAACAGAAAACAACAGTTTCCTGTTGATCTGAAAACTATCGCATTTTTGTGTGTCCATCAAGAAAGAAATCATGTGATTTCTACAATGGAAATCTTTCCTTGCACTGAATAATATTATTCCTACTAGCAAACTCTTTCCAAGCTTGTTGAAACTCGAACATTTATTGGCTACATCTTCAAATTAAGTGACAAGGTCATTGGTCTAAAGATGGCAAAATGTATCCCAAGAAATAAGCTCATTTACTGAAGAGTATTGTCAGCACCTTCACAGATCAATGGGATATGAAGTATGCCCTCAGTTGGATTCCATGTGCTTTCCATCTTGCTTTCCTGATTTGGAGATCACTGCAAAGTTAGCACTCCATTCACTATCTTGTAACAACTGTCTTTCCTTATCATGGTCTTACAAGTTTTTGACTTTGTCCTGTTTGAACACAGCATCCTTTCGATCTTGTGTTTGCTGATTTGTTCACTCTGTTTTTTCTTGCTGGTGTTTATGCAGTGAAGTGCTCCTTTCAGAACTTAAGCATTTTTTTTTTTTGAAATTTCCAGGTGTATTTCATTTTTGCAGACCAATCCCTGTATTGGTTTGGACTCACTTTAATGCATGCAAGCCTAGGATTTCCTTTCAAAACTAAAGTGATTTTGACCTGCACTATGAAGTTTTTTGTTTGCACATCTGTAAATACATAAACTATCACTCTGTTTCATGCCTCTGTGACTTGCTTGCAGTGGAAGTGGGATAAGTGGAGTTCTGAAAAATTTTTACAACCGAGGGCTCGGTTTCCTGGGGCTCTCACTGGCACGAAGGCAATCCAAGCAATACCAACAAACAGAAGACGCGCAAATCCAACAGCAAGAATCACACTTTCACATGCAATGGTGCTTCGAGTCGGTGACATGCAAACAGCAGCAGAATGCATCTGGTTCAGCACACGCCCAACCCGACATTGGTGCAAGTTACACTTCATGGTACAGCAATTCATAAGCCAAATTACCTTGGAGGTTCCGAGGCCGAGACTGGGGATGACATGCCCGTCACTTAGCTGCAGATGCGTGAGGTCCTTGGTCATGACTACTGGTGTTCCCAAAACTCTTCCGCAGATCCGAGTCAGCCCTCTACTGTGGTAGCAAAACACTCTGCTTAAGTTGACCTGAAAGGCTTTCATCAGAAGAATCCCAGCATTTTTTACTCATCCAGATTTCAAATTCAAAGCCGGTTCTCAAAAACGCGCAAGTTAGTGAAACCCTTTGCCGAAGATGGACGATCACAGCTGACCAAAGGCATGGCATTTAACAGCACGTTGCAAAAGCACCATGAGCTTCTTTGTGCCATCCAGAACCTCCGTGAAAAGACGAATTTCAACGGAAATTGGGCTTTCCCTCCTCTCCCTGAGAACTCCAGCCGAGTGCGACCTCGACATGACCTCCAGCACCTGGCAGTACCTCTGGCTGCAGGCGGTGGTCACGTTCCGCTTCCGTCTACGCGCCCACAAATCACTTCAGTTCGGATGCTGTGCATGAGTGAACGTCTTTGGGAGGGGGGATGAAACAGAAACAGAAAAACAGATAAGGTACTGATCTTGGTTTCAGAGTGCTGTACCGGTATAAGATGGGAGTAATATATTTGTACGTTGTTGGGAATAAGTTGAATTGTAATTCTTATTGAGTGTGATTACACAAACGAAATAAAATGAAGATTGCATAAAGAAAAGCAGAGGTCTCAGCATTCCTTGGAATGAACCAAAACTTCGTCCACCTTCAAATGCTCAACGGAAAATTAGGAATTGTTTTTGGATTCTTTTTTATGAAGAATCGGAAACGAGTAGGAACGTCTCGTTTACGACCGACGTTGCCAACGATTCCTGGATCGGCAGCATCCCCATGCAATCCCGGAAGTAGCTGGCGACGCGGACGCGCGCGGAAAGCTGTCCACTGCATTTCCTTCCGTCTGTACTGACATGCTGGACTCTATTTTACGGAAAAACACACACACAATTTTCCCACGAGAGCTGCACAGAAAGGTCATAACATGGACTCTTGTCTTGAACAGCAACCGTTGACACACAGTGGGCAAGCTTTCTCCGACGCATTCCTACGATGAAACGAACGGCAAGTCGAATGGTAAAAATTGAGACCGACGTGCGTGCAACTCTTCTCATGGCAATGGCGCTCCCCTCTCGACCTCAATGGGAGAGTGGAAAAGCACGCGGACCACCTCCACGCCACGTCCGACGCGTTTCTCGTGACGTGCGTTGGGAGACACCCGCAATCCGAGTGCCTGGGGAGCGTGGTCCAATTTCAGCGGCACGGGTTTGCTTCAAAATCCCGAACTCCATAACCCCTGAGTGTCGAAATCCCGAAAGAATATGAGAAATAAATATATGTTTTATCAAAGCAGATAAATGCATTCTATACACTAGTGTATTATGTATTATTAATATATACCAGTATAATTAATTCGAATACGTTTATATATAAATATGCATGTGAATATTAGTTATAATATACATTGATATATGTGTATTCTACAGATTATGAAAGGTTGCTAATTTGACTTGGACTAATTTGACTCTTATGTATCCTCGGGATTGTGCTGAGGTCTCACATTGCAGTTGGACGTACACGATCTCCACAAGACAAAGTTAAAAAGTCCTTTTGCATCCAGTTGACTAACAGAGCGTCGCTGATGTGTATCCTCGCAAACCGAGAAACTTATAATTTCAATAATAACAATTCCTGTTAAGATCATGGTTCTCTTGGACAAGGGGACCACAGATTAGATTCCGTTTCGCGAGATTTCTTCCGTTTTAAAGAGAGGCTCATTGCGACCTGTTTCTCCCATGTGGAACTTGCTTTATGCAGCTGTAACACAGGCAGCTGAAAAGTCACCAATATGTGGAGTTTGTCCAGCTGGAGTGAAGAAAGCTGAGTGGTGTGCAAGACAACTTGATTTCGATGCACCAACGTCACGTCTGAATAACACAGCTTTGCAACACCCCATAATGATTTAAACAGAGGGTGCATTAAAAATTAGATCCCCACCACAGGGAGGACCTCGCAGCCTTAAGAAGGAATCGAATTTGCATGGAATGACCACAAAAGCGAAAACCTCCAGAACTCTGCTAACCGTGGAAGTTAGAGCTTCAGATCGAGTTTTTGAAAAACGAGCATGCTTCCGTAGTGGTACTAAAAGATATCAATCCTACGCCCGGGATCTGATATGTTCGTGGGTGCCTACGGTGAATGGAGTTTACAGCTGCCTTGTTCTCGTTGTGGAAGCCAAAAGCCGGATGCTTCCCTGCGTACGAACAGGGAAAAATAGTGTTGTGCAAAGGATAAAGGCTTTCTCATATTGCACGGGGACTTCCGAGGCGTTGGGTGGCCATCTCAGACGGCAGCATGGTATCGGGCGCGTGGAAATTCGACCACCCCGTGGGTGCAGCAACGGATGGTCATTTTGCCCAGCAGCAAGGAAGACATCGTTTGCGGGTCGTAGGTGTCCGTTGTGGGAACGTGGAGACTTGCAGTACCCGGATGGGATGCTGAGTGGTAGTTGTGTGCTGAGTTATTGGACTCATGAAAGCATCCAGGATCTGCTATTCTAAGGTAATGGAAACGAGGAATTCAAGCACCACCTTTCTTTTGCAGGAGACAGAGAAAAGACAGAGTGAACTGATGTGGTTGCTTTGAGATCGAAATTGAAGGTTTTCTTTCAAATATGTATTTTTGAAGCGGGAAAAACAGAAGCGAAACCTCACGAATCAGAAGAGGTTAAGTTTTCATCTTTTGGTAAGCATCAGGATTGCTCTTAGCTGAGGTGATGTGCACGTCTTTAGAAACCCATCTTTAGGTAGGGAGAACTGTGGAAGTTTACTCATCAAAATTTCCCCGTGTTGAGATCATTTCTGGAAACCTGGGCCTTTCATGTTTTATCACGACTGGCAAACCTGCTTTTCTGTTCTCCCGTTTGGTTTCAGAGACTTGCCGCCCTAGCCATCAGAGAGTGCATTTGTGAATGCCCAACTGCAGTTTTCATTCATTTTTTTTGCCATGGATTGCCATGTATTTTTTCCAACATATTGGGTCGTCGAACAACCATGGTTCTCAGTTCTCATATTCTGAATTTCTCTATCTTCATGTTGTGCTGCAGATTTTAATGTTCCTATCCTTCTCACTTCAAACAGTTGAAAGTAAGAACAGTTTGAAAATTCATGGAATACACCTGAAGAGCTGTCGCTTGGAAAGCATTCAAGGATAGTGTGCAAACATCGATGCTAATCTTCATCTGCATGAGATGCGCTTACTTTTATGGTACCTTCTGAATGCATTCGTGTGTAAAAGAAGTGGATTAATAAACAGAACTGGGCATCAGTCATTTTTTGTAAAGAGAGATTATGGAAATTCAAGGAAAAACGTTTGTGGCTGTAATGTAACATTTTTTAGGGGAATGATGTAATGGGGTTGCTAAAGCTTTCAGAAGCTTTTCATTTCAGCAAACAAAGAACCTTGCTTGATGATTCATATAACGGTTTTCCTTTCAGTTTCATTTTGCAGAAATCCTTACCTGTGATTCTCATGCACTTGTGTTTCTTCCTTGCTGGACTTTTGAAATACGGTCTGTAGTATATATGCACCATGTTCCAAATCTTTTCTGCATTCTCCAATGATATGCTATTTTAAAAAGAGGGCAAAGATTTTGTGTCACAGAATTCGCACTATGGGGACATACAGAATGATTTCAGATTCCATTTATTTCCTTACCATGGAATGTTGAAAGCCTAGGTTTGCTTTGGATCTATTGGTTCGTGTGCTTGTAAGCTGTATATTTCTATTGTGTTTTTTAGATTGTTGATCATGTGCTCAAGGTAACCTATTTTTCATGCATGTTATTTGGATTGGTGTTTTGATGGAATACTATGAATAACACTTTGTGGTAGTGTTCCTCTGATCAATTCGATGAAATCTCTGGTTTTTGTGAACCACTGTGGAAGCTTCCATTTCTGTTCAATGCCAAAAGTGCATCAAGGATTTCTCCAAGAGAAGAAACAAGGCTTCCTTATTGTCCAATGCAAGAGAAGTGGTCACCACCAAAGGTGCAAGAATTAAAACCTCCAAAAGAAATGAGCATCAATTAGTAAACATAAGGACACGAAATCCTGCATGTTTTTCTAGATGACGCTCCTCATTTCTTGAAAAAGGTGAAACTTGTGTAGGGGTGTTTTGGGTGTTGTTTTCGAGGTGGAAACGAAATCGTATCGCTAGAATGCGTCTTCGATGGCGTTAATTTGAAGCCTTTGATAGTCAAGATGCAAAAATATTTTGAATCTTTAAAAAAACAAAGCCATTGAAGTTTGTGGGGAAGTTCGTTATGAAGACGCCCAGTCGGTTGGGATTGAAGGTGTAACTGTTGTATCTTTTGTATTATTTTGCAATGCACGGTAGAGCGATAACACAACTTCGAGCTGAGGGAATGTGCGCTTTATGCAGTTTGCAAAACTTCAACATGATATGCCTTAAGTTTTCCCTCGTAAAAGTTCAGGTTCTCATTTTGAAGTGCCCTCCCTCTCCCCTCTTCACCAGCATGGAACAAGCATCTTTGATGAAACGCTCTAGTTTTGGATGCCATCTCCTGATTCGACTGCGCCGTGCAAAAAAAGTGTTGACACAAAAAATGTTGGATTCCGTCGTCATCGCAGTCGAAGATGTACAACGTGGTGCCTCCTGTGTGAATTGACCTTCGCGGGTTCCAGCATGGTTGCAGAACTCGAGGCTTTGCTATCGACTTCCCTTGAGTAAGATTCAGCCAGCTTCATTTGGACGCTCTCTGTCTTTCTACGGGTACAACGCAGGCAAAAGGCACATTGTGTGGGAAACTGCAATCTTTCTTCATTCCTGGTTTCGTTCGAGAGCGAAGGATCCCAGCTGCTTCGTATTCTTCAGTGGAAGGGAAGAGGGCGTCCGGCGACCGGACAAACGAAAAGGAAACGAAAGTCTCTGAAACGCTCCTCTGAGATTACGTAAATCTGAAACGGAGAGAGAAAGAAAACCACAACGGATTCGTTGCGATCAGCAATTTTTTTGCCTTTCTTCGCGTGCACAATAATTTTGCAACACTTCAAAGACGCGATTCGTTTGCAGCCATTCTTTGCCAACTTGTTTTCCGATTCGCAACGCAAGCAGCCCGCTGTCAAACCAATCGACAAGAACTCGCATTACCGACTCCACTATGAGTTTCCTTTCTTGAGTTTTCGACCGAGTAATTTCCATTGTCCATACATCTCCTGAAATGTATTCATAACAGCATGAGGAACGAAGAACCTGTTCAGCAGATTTGTTCTTCCGGACATTTCTAGAGAAATATTGCAATCGCTTTCTAGGCGTCCTACCGCAAGTCTTCGGACCTACGAGACGTGAACGACGAGATAGGGGCAAGTTAGGTTCAGGCAATGAGTGCAGGGAGCCTTCTAATACTATCATTAACTGTACAGCACTGTCCAGAGCAAGTTCAAGACCAGTTTAAACGGGTTTGACCTACTGGTCAAGGACAAAGCCACATCGTCGTGTTCGATTTTCCCCTGTGAATAAGCGATGGCGGTAGCCGGCTAGGTTGGGACACTTGTGCGGGCCCACTAGTTCGTCACCTACGGTAGCTTTCAACACTTCGAAAAGCCCACCGAGTTACCACCACGAACTAACCCATCTAGCCCACTCTCAAATAGGCTAGATTCAGTTTTGAAATTGAAGACGGTCTACTCAAATCCTGTGAGGAAAAGGACCATCTCGGCGAACCTAGCCCAGCGTCCTAATCTAGCAGTGGGGTTGCGCCTCCCCTATCTCCGCCTGATCGAACACTGTCACACATCCTAGGTGGTTGCGCCCTCCCAGTTTCGGATCCTCGATGCCGTCCAAGTCATGTAACTTTTCAAGCTATCTTCATGGACCACCACATCCGTTACCGTGCCCCTGTATCCGTTGCGCCCTGTTTCGCCCTCTTCCGATGATACCTCGACCCGTCTTGGGTACCCAACAGTGAGGGTTGTAATGATCATGTTTATTTCGGCCCAGTTGAGGTTATCTGACACCTGTTGCTCCAAGTAATTCGTTAGATCTTTTCGATTTAAAGAGTGTAACAGCGCCGTGTCTAAGAAGTCTCTACCTACCTGGTGGCTCTATCCTACAGTATAGCCTCACTCCTTATGGCCTTCCGCCAAGCTCAACGTCCAAAAAGGAGTTCAACTTTAGCACAGGCAGTGGTTCAATTGGGAGCAGGCGTCCGAGCAGAGTGCATGGCCGCTGGTTTCGAGCGTGGTGCCGTAGCCGTCGTCGCCGTTTCTTCTTTCCCAGTGTGAAGGAGGAGCCATCCTTTCGTGACAGCAGGTGCAGCATCGATTCCTGTGCTGCCCTCGCCACTCGACACTGACGAATGAACCCACCGGAGAGCACTACACTCAGCTCGACCTGACACGACCTTTCCGAAGGTTGCCATCCTGAAAAAGAGTTCGAAAGCGAGTTTTTCCCGGCGGATCCTTTCGGCGAACATCCAATGGGTGCACTGTGGACTACGCACTCGCCAGAATCGTGATCACCAGGCTCTTGGTTGTTCTTGGAGGCAACAAGGGTGGGTTCCTCCAAAAGACTGTGTGTCTCCGGGAAGCCCGTGCTCCACGGACTGCTTTTGTGAAGAAGAAGAAATTCGACGCCAGCAGCGTCATTTCCTATTGGCGCAACTCGCGTGCGCTGCGTCGCGGAATGCGTGCACTCTCGCGGATGGTGGTGCGGGGGTTCACGCGTGCACAGGTACGATGGTCATGCGCATCCTTCACGGAAAAGGAACACGCACGCCTTCGATGGTGCGTGTGACCACCTCCGTTAGCACCGTACATCATCGTACAAACGCGGATAGACGAAACCGTGAAGCAGCAAGCCAACCAAGGGGGTCAATTCTCTGCGAGAATCGGGAAAAAGGGAACGAGGCAAAGAGACTTTCGATGAAGGGCCCGGTTGGGTTCTTTCGCAGGTTTGTGTGCACCACTGTGCACACCACCAGGATGAACGTACAGCCGCCAAACGCGTTGCTCGTGTGCGTGCTCCGTCCGTCGTGTGACGGACACCTCTGCGCTCGGCAACCATTCTGGTGGCATAGCAAAGGAGATTTTCCCTGAAACGCGTGCTGATTGTGAATTCCGTTCTCGGATCGACTCGTGGATTTCGTGGAACAGATCGCGAATCGGAACTCCGCAGTGCTGCTGAAGCCATTCCTCGTCTACTTGGGCGTTGTTTGTGACTTCGGAACATCGTAGCAGATAGCGAATATCATCCAGATGGAATTCGGATCTCTGCGAATCGACCACCTCGGATTCGCTTTCTAAGCAAAGCGGAAAGCGATTCTCATCGCTCGCTACTTTGAAACACATCTCGTGTATTTTGCCCTAAGGGTATTCCCGAAGAAATTCCCTATTGTCGACTTGAGAACACGCTTACCTTGAGAAAGCAGGAAAGCGGATCGACAAGCAGAGCTGAGAATCGGTAAGATGAAGGCAATGTTCTTGAAACTGTGCAGTACTTGCGATGCAGATGGTGATTCAGGAATTGTGCATGACTTCCAGGTCGTGTACGTCCTGTTTGAAAATTGCGCTCAGCTTGCATTATTATGTCGTCCAGGATAATGTCCCTGTGGTTGGGCAGAGAAAGCGAGGACACTCTGTCTTTTGAGGAAACTCCCCCGAAGCCCCGCAAAAGCACGTGGCTGTTCAAGAAAAAGCTCAGTGCGTCAGAGGAGGAGAGCCTAAGATTGAAAAAGAGGGATGAAGAATCCATCCGATGTGGAAGGGGGGATAAAAGGAAGATGAATGCTAAGCTGAAGAAGCAGAAAAAGGAGGAAGAAAAACAGATTGCGAAACGTAGAAAGGAGGTGGACAAGGAGGTCCAGAAGCAACGCAAGCAGGATAGCGTGGAAAAGCCAAAAGTTGAGGTCGAGCAGAACACGGAAGAAGAGAGAGCTGTGAACAGCGAGATGGTTCCGAGTGAACAGGAAGGAGCTGCAGGAACCATCACCAGTGCTTTGAGGAAAGGGCATCAAGATGGTGCACACTGCAAGGCCCTGAACAAGAAAGTCCGATCACGGAAAAGCACGGCTTGCTTTTTAGTCTGCAAGCACAAGATAAGGTTGGAAGAGGTGGAATTGCCCTCCTAGGGAAGTACCCGACAAACGAACCCTGAGGCTTCGTCCAGAATGCAAAAAGGGAAGTCAACCAGGAACGTAAATTGGGAGAAGGAATTTCTCGATCTTGCTCAGATCTACGGGTTGGGATTTCAGGAAAGCGCGGCGAACGACCCCGATATTTGGAGTGTAGCAGTCGATTCACCGGAAATCACACCCTGTCGAGGAAATGGAGACATCGGCAGAGGAGACGTTTTCGAACCCCTAAGAGAAAGACCGTCTGCAGATGCATTCTTCATCAGTCGAGGCGTGCAGTGCAGTGCAGTGCGGAATCGTTCCATCAGTCCGCAGAAGGTTGGTCAAATCGGTTCGGGTTTGCCTTTCTCCAGGGCATTTTTCACGGATGCGGAAATTCCATGTCCCGCGTGTCGCTCATTCGAACCCGTTGACCCATGGAAGGTGTTGTTTCTTTCCATTGCACAGAAAAAGTGGAAAACGTATTTCAAGGCATTGGAATCCATCGTGGGACGATTTGAAAATGCAGCTATGAAGCTGGAGGCTGCTTCAAGAACGGCTGCTCAGCCTGGAGAGAAAGAGTCCCAGAGCTTCGGTGATTTCCTCTGAGTGCTTGCCTTCTACTTCCAGAAAAGTGAGAACGTGTACATCCGTCCTCCTAGAAGTTGCCCAACCCACGCATTCGCATAAACGTTTCGATCAGTGGGGTTCGAGGACAAGTTCGTGTTGTTGCGGAGTTGTTCGCCCCAGCATTCGTTGGCTTCCTTCCGTCACCAGCAAGTGCGAGGCATGTGGGTAGCAGCTCGGGTTTCCGGAATGGGAAACTGTGTTTGAAATTTTTGCAATTTTGATTCATCGTATCTCTTTTTAGAGAAGGACGCGGATTGGCTGCTGGACTTTGACCAAATTCGTTGGGGTCTTTGGCAGTGTTCCACATCCGGTCGAGGAGCATCTCGGAGTAAGTTCGGCTGCAGGCGCTGCTGGTGGTGAAAGCATTCGGTAAGAGCTCGGTATTTTGTAAGAACCATCGTTCGGCGTTGACTTCTGGGAGTTCCCAAAAAGGTTAGAACAAGTGCTTAGGAGCAATTTTCTTCTCCTTTCCAGAATCCAGCTAGAATTTCTCCATGTGGTTGCAAGAAACCTGACCACCGTACGGTGCTCACACTACCGGAGCCCCTCTCGGAATATCTTCGACAGATCGAGGCATTCAAAGAGTGCAACACTGCATGTGCGACCTACGCTCATCTTTGCGTCGTCAGCGAGAGCGTTGCGGACCTCGCCTTGCTGACGAGGGTGAGTTGAAGGGCGCGGAAGTGGAAAGTATCCTTTGCCTGGAGCGCGGATCCTGCAACAACTGGCAAGCATACGATGGACGTGGCGCAGTTGCTTGCTGTTCGCGTCCTCGAGGAATCCAAAGCAGAGTAACTGTTTGGGACAGAAGGGAAACGAAAATGCTGCTTGTTGTTCTCAGGGATGTGGCGTGGGTCGATTCGTGGATGAGATCTTATCGGACCAGCACGCATTTGTGCGAACACATCACCCAACAGGTGTGAGCTGGAACGCTGAGGGCGGTAGAGTTCACGAGCACCTGACGGCACCCCCACTGGGACCCATGACGAACTGTTCCTACCCTTCCAGAGTCATATCAGCTTCCAAGCCGCATTCCATTCCGATTGCAATCCGAGCAAAGCAGTAGGAAGAGGTGGGATTTTCGCTGCTTCTCGAGTTCTTTTACTGTGGCTCCCTAGGCTTCGGGCATGTGACGGATAAGAGAGAAGCAGTGAACTCAGCAGTATCACCTGAAGAAGCAGGATACAAAGTGCATGGGGCGATAACATGACACGAGCAATCCTTTTCCTTAATGCCACTTTTGCCTTTTGTTTTCCGTTCTGTCGCGAAGTTTCCATTTCGCACGCACGAACGTTTACACCCCCCGTTGAGTGCCCATCCTCGCGGCAAATCCGATGGACTCGCAATGATTCCTGTGCTTTTCTTTCCCGTTGATCCGATCAAGAAATCTTTCTTGCACTCCAGTGCCCGGAGAGTGCATACACACACCAAACGTCGACCGTTTCCTCGAGAAGAGAGTACGACAATTTCGCCGTTATTTGAGCTTTCTATCTTGAGGGGAATTGCTTTCTCATTCTCTCTCAGCAGCAACAAAAAATGAAGAAGCATTCGAAGGGAAATCCACAGAGCCAGCAAAAGGTGGTGCCTCCGAATTGCAGAGGTGGTGCAAGCATTACCGTTTGCACTTTTGCAAAATGCATTGCAAGGCTAAAAACACCAACACTTTATCGATCCCGCTGAAAGGGAGAACGAGGAAAGTTGGTCGCTGGTGCCTACTACACACGGTGTGTACAAGATAAAGCCCCGGCAAAGGGCGGTCCCACCGAAACACAAAAAAGGCACATCGCGAGCTCCGTACTGACGTCATCTCATCCTTCAGCATCGCACTTCCCTCACACTCCCGTGGGGATTTCGAGACTTTGTCATCCCGAGTCTATCACCTCTGAAAGAGGGCTGGATGGCGGACGCGCTCCGAGTTTCCAGTTCTGCCCGCGTCAGCGAGCCACCTTCCGCACTGGAACACCCTTCACGCGAAGTGTTGACGCTGACGTCACTCTCACTTCAGTCTGTGGTCAACGTGTCGAAAAGGCATGGTCTCGTCTGTCAGGGTGTTTTCCGCCTTTCGTTCGCTTCCCGTCCTCGTGACCTCCGAATTCCCATTGCCACACTCTCCACGCGGACAACGTCCTTCGTGGCTATTGCGAATGTCAGCACTCAGAGTGACACCGCCATCCGCAAACGTGGGACTTTATCCGAATGTCCCTTTGCACGATTGGAGTCACCAATTTGGGAAGAATTCAGATAATTCTTTGCTATCATGTTGGCATAATTCGCAGAAATGGAACTTTCTGGTTTTGCCTCCACAATCGTGTTAGGAAACGATTCAGAGTACCTGAAATGAGAGTACCATTGAGGTGACCTTGCACTTTGCAAGTAGGTGGTTCGATAGGTACTGAGCTGAATCGGCAAACATTCCGTAGAAAGGAAGCAAGCAGTTCGTGCACTCTTCTTCCAGGTGTGCACGGACACGTTGTCCTGACAGCTTCAAGAACACAGTTCACCCATGGAAAACCTGCTCCAAACTGGAGCGTCAGATTTCGTTTTGCATGAATTTGCCTTGCAGCAATTGCAGATGTTTTCCATGGGGCGGCCGCAGAATGTTTTACTGAGGGAGGCGTGTACGTCGCCCCAGAGCCGATGGAAGTGGAGGCAACCTCACCCACAGAATCGTCCTTCGCGGCCCGGTGGGCATGATTTCCGTGGCTGCGGCGCAGGAGCCTGCGGTCGCAGCTGAAATGAAGTCCCACCTGGTAGCGGGGTACAACCCACCCCTGTTATACACGGTAGGCAATCTCCATTTTCTTGACAGGTTTTTCGAAAGCGCTGAGCTCTATGAACGTCTCGCAGGAGAAGCAGGTCGCGATGACCATCAGGCGCGGCGGACAGTACGTGGAGGTCATTTTCAGGGGAGCAAGTCTCGTACAGCGTCTGCTCCGCACCCATGATCCCATGGGCAATCGTCGGTTCCTCCCTATCACGGAGGACTATGCGGCTTACTGCACTGGGGCTGCACGCGCTTCTGGTGAGCTCCCGTGAGCAAAGCCATGGAAGAAGTTTTACTGTGTGGAAGGACGGCTGTTGGAGGTCAGAAATGCCTGAAAACGCCGCAATATCTGCGAAAAGAGACCTGCAAGACACGTCTCTCCAGCCTTTGGAGGTGGGGACATGCTCAATTACAAAATCGACCCTTGTCGCCCGGCGAGGGCATGGGATAAGGTGGCTGAGACCGCTACGCAGAAATACAATGCTACATTAGGGAGGACTACAAACTGGCCATCCTGTATGAGGTAGGAAATTTATACTCTCCTCTTGCAACGAAGAAGTTTGGCAATGCCATCCGAAGGATGGGCCTTAAAGATGAGATTGTGCGGATGAGCGGCGTGCAGTATGCAGAGCTCATCTGCAGAGATGCAGTGCTCACGCACAAGCTGCTCTGCACGCCCGTTCCATTTGAGGACTCAATCTTCTTCCGAGAGCGGTGGATCGCTCTATAGTGATCCACCTAAAAGGCACAACGGTGCGGATGGCCGACGATACCACCCGGGTACGCCGGGACGTTTATTCAAACTTTTCCAAAGGTCAGTACAATACGTGGTACAAGGCCCCACTAACGGGCAACATTTCGCCGGACCTGCCGGGACGCCGGGACGCTGACCAGCGTGATTCTCCTCGGCAGTGGAAGGGGAAGAGGGAAAAAACAAAAAGAAAAAGGAAACACTAACCGAAAAGATGGCCGACGAGGACATCCGTGCTGAACTATGCAAACACGAGGAAATTAACGCGATGTATCGTAAGCCTTTGGTATCCGAGGCGCATTTAGTAGGCGAGTCGCCGCACGCGGGAGATTGCGTGAAAACATAGAACTTCTCCACAAAATCATTGTGAACGACGAATATGTTGACGTTTGGCCTTTGTGGGGAAGCAGAAGTTCTGCGGGCACTGTAAGACTTTCGGGCATCTACGAAAGAGATGTCCAGAGGCAACCTGCCCTACGGGCGGCGAAAAGGGCCACACTAGGGTCGTGTGCCCAAAGAACGTAGCTCCACCGCCCGAAATACCGGTGGAAAATAAGGGAGAGAAGGCGGCAGCAATAAAAAACAAAGGGTCAACTGGCAGCTAAGAAAGCAGTCGTTCATCGAATATGGAATCGGAAAAAGTGATTCCTCAAAAGGCAGTCGAAGAGGAATGCTGGCAGTTGGCGTCACACAAGAAAAAAACTCCCCAAATTAAAGTAAATCATAACGCGAAAATCCCTCAAAATTCCGCGAACGGTAAAAAGAAAATTCCGCCGCGCGAAGTAATTAAGGAATGTCGCGTTACGATCGAGCGCGTGCCGTCGATGGCAACGCGAGTTACGGTCGACGGTTCGACGAGGCGTAAGGCAGGGTGACAGCCTCAGCCCGCTGCCATTTAGCATCTACTTCGAGTTGGTGCTGAGGGCATGCAGGGAGACTCTGGCAACCCTGCCGAGCTCGTGTGCCAGCACGCCTGCCGCGTCGGCCTATGCCGACGACCCTCTGCTCCTTCTCCCAGGGTCCACCCGGCATCGGCGCTCGAAGACTTCTTTGAGCCACCGCGCCGAGGGACGGGCCTGGAGGTAAACAGGGAGAAATCGTCATTACTTCAAACGAACACAACGTGGGGCGGACGGCCGGACTGGATCTGCTTGGGGATCCCCACGGACGGGTACTTCAAGTACCTTGGCGTTTCATTGGGGAACTTCTGCGCTGCAGAAGCCTGGTCAGACCTCTCCAAAGGGTGGAGTTGGCGATCGGCCCGTTCCGGGACGGCAAGTTTTACCTGCAGGAACGGGCCGCGCTTTGGAACGCTTTCGCTGCCCCACTCCTTCGCCCCCTGCTTTTTGTGTGCCCACCTCCTCCCCAAATCAGGACACGGACAAGGGGCCTCATCAGGAAAGCCCTTTGGGGCAACCGGAGGCCCCGCGTCCGACTCAAAGAATTGTGCGCTCCACGCAGGGACTGTGGACTTGGTCTCCTGACGTTGGAGCTCGTGGAGCTACAGCTCGAAATCCACAAACTCACTCTGGTGGCGAGATATTGGACTGCGCCATGGCGTGCACCCACACGACTCCTTGCCCTTAGGGCAACCGCCTACTACGGATTGTATTCGGTCCTGGTGGCTAACGACCGCAGTCTGAACCAAGGTGGGTTTCAGCTGCGGGACTTGGTTTTCCTGCTGAGAAAAAATCCGTGGATCTCCTGCGTCCTCGCGGACTGGACTACGTGGCTCCAGAAGTCCGTTTCCTCGTGGGCTAAAATCAACGGCTCCAGCGATGTGGAATTCTCCTGCCTCCGTCAAGGCAGGAACGCTGGCAAGCCCCTGTGGGAGATCGCTATCAACCTGCAGAAACTTCTGTGGGCTTCTTTCAGCCCCCTTGCCGTCGTGCTGCCCTCCCTGGGTGACGCTAAGGACAGCAAAGAGGAGGCAATGTGGGAAGGGTCCTGCCTCATCGGAGGCAGGCAAAAACTATTGAAGGCGTGGACATCTCGGGAATTAGCGGACGCTGCAACGCCGAGTGTCTCGCCGAATGGAACTGTGCACTGGGGCGAGCTGCTCGACATGCGTCCGGAGAAGGTGAAGTAGCCCCCAGCGTCTTGGAACAACGGCACCCTTCCCCTGTAGTGACAGCAGACGGCATTTCTTCTGCTCCATTCGGGACTATTCAGCAGAGCACGCCTGTCTCACTGGACATCGGGGAGTGCGGATGCCCACTGTGCAGAGTGCGGGGAAAGGGAAACCTTCTCCCACTTAATCATCGAGTGTGTTGCCCTCCGTCAGATGTGGAATCGACTCTCGTCGATCCAGAACATTCCGGGGGGCGACCCCAAGAACATGTTTCGACGACTCCTGATGCAGGACGCCATGCCAGCCTCCGGGTGTATAGCAGTGCTCTGTTGCATACGCGGAATCCTGGATAAGTGTACCGCGTCAAGGAGAGTCCGCAGGAGTCGGAATGCCACCCACTGGGCAGTCATCTCTATCGAGAAGGCTGGCCCTTGGCGCCGACTGAGTAACACTCTACCGGCACCTGTTCGCATCCAAAACCGCATGCAGAGGCCTCTTACCCTGCAGGCTGGTTGCTGTCATGGCTTGCCCTGAGGGCAGACACGCACGAGGAAGCAGACGCAATGACGCGAAGAGAAATTCGAGAGGACCACGCGTGTTCCGCCTGCGAGCGCGCTGACCGTCTGTTTGTCCGCGATGCGGCGCTCCAGTGCAGGCATCTCCACACCGTTGGAGCCTCCCTACGACTGTTGAGACGAGGAAAGAGATGCTGAACATCCAAGACTAAAAGCAGCAGCTGCTCGTCTCTATTGTTTTCTTCCTCTTCCTGCGTTTCCCACTTCGCAGCCGAGACAAGTTCAACAGAAAGAGTTTTTTCTCGCAGTTGGTCTCTCTTTTCGGAACACAAAGGACGTCCGCAGGAGTCCTTGGTCTTCTGTACAGACGGAAACCACAGCTCCTGGGAGGCGTGTCTGAGAATCCTTCAGCGTGCTGAGGAAAAAGGCATCCGTTTCCCTTCGCCTCATTGGTCATGCAATTGTCTGCTCTTCGAAGGGCTAGGGCGCTCTCTGGCGAGTAAGGGTGATTACGGAAGGTTACTGGGGTGAAGCGCCGAAACCTGGTTTTGCCTGAGGGTTCACTGACGTTTCCACCCGGTCAAGCCGTGGCTTTTATTTAAAAACTTTCGGTCAGTACGGAACGTGGTACAGGGCCGCACTAACGGCCACGCGACACCGGAGCTTCCGGGACGCCGGGACGCAGCCCGGCGTGGCACTCCTCGGCAGAGCACGGGGATGGGGCAGAAAACAAAAGTAAAAATAAAGTTGAGAGAGACAAACAAACAAAAAGAGCTTGGAGGACCGGGAAGGGATCACATTCCACTACGGGGAGGGCCCGTCCGTCGAAGGATGCCCTCGAGGTCCTTCTTCATTCCACCCAACCGGGGCCCTCCGGTAGCTCCATGCAGGAAGTGAGCAGCATACGGGATGACGTCCGTCACGATAGAGTCTCCATCTTCGGCTTCACTCCAGGCCGCCGCAATACCTCGAACCCAGCACAGTGCTGCCAAGGCCGCGGCTGGCTGCAGGGCGTCCCGCATGAAGAGGAGCCTGAAAACGTCACTGGGCGCGCTGCCCATAGGGAGGCCGAGAGTCGTCCGGTACCGTTCCCAAACGGGTTGGAGGGCAGCGCAATAAACGATGAGGTGGGGGAGCCATTCCCGCTACCCACAACTGGCACACGCAGGATCCAGAGCACCCCTTGTACAGTGGAAGCGGCCTGCGCTGCAGGGTGAACCCCAGTGCAAAAGTAGCAACGCCGATTCTTGCCAATTAAGGGGCAGCATCCTGGATACAATCATTTCTGGGGGCCACCACACCTCATCCAACGGAATGACGAGCAGGTCGCCCCATCTCGGAAGTCCACTCGGCTGGACGGTCGGGGTGGTGGCGTCCGCCAGTTCTCCCATGGTCCAGCCGTTGATGATCTTCTCCCTGCCTGCGATCCGGCAGGAGACTTGCCACCACGGCGTTTGGCTGCCGTGAAGCGCCCACCACAGGAAGGGCATCACCGTGGAAAGGAGGGTCGCCTCCGCCCAGTTGCAACTCGTAGGAAACTGCAGTATTTCCCGCAGAGTGCGGCGGGCGTGTGTGCCAGTACCAAGACAGTTCCGCGCTTCGTAACTCCTCGGGTTGAGCTTTGCCCAGGTGCCAGCAGTCTCCCCCAACCAGGCGGAGGAGTTGTGGAGTGAGAGCACTCATCGGACAGGGTCGTCGCCCGAGCATTGCTTTCGATGCTTAAAGTGGAGGCGAGGCGGAAGAGGGAAGCCAAGCAGACCACCGAGCTCTCATGCTCGAACGTCGCCAACCCGGACGCCCCACTGGCACAATAGCACGACGGCTCCTTTATGTCAGCAAGTGGAAAGGCACAAAAGAAGAATGGTGATACCTGAAAACCATCGCGAAAAGAGACCTGAAGAAGAGGCGGAAGGCGAACGACAGTTATGGGATCCACATGCGCAAAGAGCTGAGGCACGTGCACTCGATCACGAGTTTCTCTGGCAGCGCTGTGTCCACTATGAGCAGCTTCGTGAACGATGTCTTCGATCGCATCGCTGTACAAGCGCCCCGCTTGTCCCAATACACGCGACCATCACCAGCCAGGATGTGTAGAGAGCAGTGCGCCTACTGCTACCGGGCGAGTGGGCCAAGCGGTCCGTTTCGGAAGACACGAAAGCCGTGACACCAGCTCCAAATGAACACCTTGCGATGGCCGTCGCCCGATGAGCTTGCTCTGAGAAAACAACAACCTGCCTTTTGGAATGGGAAAGATTTTATTTCCATCTTCCCCGGGGACACCTCCCCCTTGGTGCCCCAGGGGGTACACAGACAGCGGCTATTGCAGCACGCCTATCGCCGAGTATTCCCTGACAAGAGCCAGAGGACGCTTCGCATCCGCGTTCCAATAAAAGAACCAAATTTGTCAGTGTATGTCTCGAGGAATATTAATCGATCCATTTTGCGTTGGAATGTTTTGATGCGCATTGATAGTTTGCAATGGCAGCAGCAAATTCTGGTGTTCCGCAAGTGGTGAGAGTACCAAAATATTTCATAACCTACGGATATCTGGGGACACGATTCAAATTTCGTTCCGATTTTCGTATTTCAAATCTATGGCTGCTTCAGAGGTTCCGGAAGAGCTTTAGGTAGGAATACAGTGGAGAACTACACTATTCAAGCATTCTTGGAAGAAGGTCTGAAACTGCTAAACTACTCTTCACACCCTAATGTTTATCCGCGCTCCAGGATGAGAAATGATTTTTACAGTTGATTTCAAGCATGATTTAGGACAGATGCAGGAGTCCACGCTCTTTATTCCTCAGCCCACACGTGGCTCCATCATCCGAATTGGCCCCATGCTTCCTACTGTCTTTACCTTGTTTTCAGAAGGATCGACAACTTTTTCCAGGAAGAAGATGTACCCTTCAGGTGTGCAAAGTGGCTGTTCAACAAATTGTGATTTGGAAAACGGATCTGCAAGGTGAGAACAGTTCTAAGTGCTGCAGAAGAGTTCAGCTGCCAAAAGAGTATCCACTCCAAAACCTACCTGTACCATCCTGTTGTTTCTTCAGAATGTTAAGATCCAGTTTCCAGATACCCAAATCGAACATCAATTCTACTCATTACCGAAGCTAATACATGAGGTTGCATAGGGTGAGCAGGAGGAATGGAAACAAGAACATGATATTGCTCATCCAGCCTTTCAGCGTTGAGCTAGCCATGAAGGCTCTTACTCTCCTGCAGGGATTAAATGACTTTCCATCTTCGAGGAAGACTTCCAACGGGGATATAGAAATGAATACCACGGGAAACATGGATGCTATCTGGATAACACCTGCAAGGGGGATGTTAGATGAACGATGTGATCCCTTGTATAGTACACTTGTACGTTTTCATCACTTTTGCCTCAAATCAAGAGGTATTCTACCATGCCAGGTAAAAATCCCTTGTTGAGTGGTTATTGTATTTTGCAAATAGATCAGAGGAATGATGGCAGCCATAATAGCAGTGGGCCAAAGGAGAATCACACTTCAGGATTTGCATGAACTTTTGCATGAACCTAGCCCACAAACTTGGAACAAGTGCGCACTTGAACATGCTCCATCTGAGGGACTGCATCTTGTCTCACAGGACTACGGTTCCTCCATTCCTTGCTCGCTGTCATCCTGTGATGATGCAGCAAAAATAAAGTCTCCTTGCACCTCTCGCTTGCACCTACTCAAGAAGCAACATCGCTCCAAAAGGAACCAGGCTCCTTCTTGAAAGGTCTATTTCAATGGAATGGAAAAAATCAAAGTGGGTTTGTTCGTGCTTGTACCCTACCTGCTTTTCTTCAGCCTAGCAGGAAATGAAATCAAAGGAGAAAGCAGGCGATTGTGATTGTGTTGTGATTGTATCCTCCACTGGATTGAGTTGCCAAACGAGGAACGAGAATTCGCACACACACGTACCCTTGCAACAGAAGAAGAAACGCATTTCCATTGGCAGCAATCGGTTTTTTTTTTCTTTTTTCTTTTCAGGTATCTTTCTATTTTGTCAGTTTCTTTCGATTGTTCTTTGATGCTCGACCAAGAACGAGTCCATGATTCTGCTTTTCAGCCTGTTTCCCATCTGCTATAGAATTACTGTCACTCATCACCATCCTACTTTTAAAATCAGCATCTCCATCGCACATCCACCCCAAAAAAATTTCCTCCTTTTCAGCTCACCATTTTTCAGCATTGCCATTCAGGATTCCTCTTCATTGTGCAAATGGAATCCAAATATTTCACACTTGCATCCTTCATTACAGATTCCACGTTCGAATTTCGAAAACTTGCCCTTGCGTCCAAGCTGTGCGACACCTTGGTACACTCCCGTACGAATGCTCGCCCAGTACACAAGCGGTTG
Organism: Raillietiella orientalis; assembly: GCA_036172245.1. Taxonomy (NCBI): domain Eukaryota; kingdom Metazoa; phylum Arthropoda; class Ichthyostraca; order Raillietiellida; family Raillietiellidae; genus Raillietiella; species Raillietiella orientalis. Next base: position 11,989 of record JAYWIR010000086.1, on the reverse strand, counting down.
CAACTTCGGTCATCGCGACCGACGTTTGGCTGCCAACTTCGTCCAAGGGTTTCCTTCATTCAACGATATGGCTGCATGTCCACCTTCCCCGAAAACGGAACAAGCTGTCTGCAAGAGTTCCTTTTCGAGTACAACAAAATCGACGTCACGAGCGAGTACAGAACACATCTGCCTACGAAACAGCACATGCAGCTGTACGCCGCTGACGGAAAGCGTGAAGAAGACCAGGAATGTGCACTGGACAACGTCCAAACCTCTTGGTCCGTTGCTGCCCACCCTGAGATGAACAATGAACAGGCAACTTGCAGGGGTGTGGGAAGCCACGTGTACAACACAAAATCAAAACAAACAGATGGACCACGCGTTCCTCGACGAACGGCGGCTTTCCCGAATGGATGAGAAGGATGGCGTGCCGTCCATGTTCACCGACCAAACAGGGCTGGAATGGGAGCTTCTTCCGTAAGGCAAGGAATCTCGATTGCAAGTCCGAAGGATGCAGGCCGACAGATCAAGCCCTCGGGTGGCCGCAAAACGCCTTCGCCAGCACCTCCGGGGCTTCGTCCTTCATGAGCTTGCGAACTGAGACCATCCGAAAAGAGCGGTCTGCGAGTTTGCTGCCCGTTCTTCTTGCACCTGCTGCCGCGGCTTCCGGGGAGGTGTGGCCAACCGCAGAGCGCTTCTGCAGACTCGCACCCCTTTTTCCACAGTCCCGGATGACTGGCACCTCACGGAGTATGAGGCGAGGGCCGAGCGTTCGGTCTGGCAGTCTGCAGCAGCTGGTCTGTTGGACGATGAGGACCAGGGACGCTCGACCGCCACCGATGTTTCTCAACCGGATTTCCCGGTGCACGTCTCATGAAAAAATCTCGTACTCCATTCCTCATAACATCGGTTCCTCATCAAACACTTGATTCGGGAGACCGGTACTTGGCAGTCGGCCAAGCGCGTCGTTTCCGAACACACGAATGCGGTGACCAAGTGCACGGGCTCGAAACGAACACAGTGCAATGGCGGCCGCCCCTTCCAATTGCCCGGAAAAAACAAGAACCAACCTTTTCGGAAGAGAAATTTTTTATTTACACCTTCCCCTGGGACACCTCCCCCTTGGTGCCCCAGGGGGTCCCCAGACAGCGGCTATAGCAGCACGCCTATCGCCTCACCGGGCCTCGTCTCCTGGAAAAGAACAGACTTTGTGAAAAAAGCGGTGGCGTCGGAGACTCACGTGACCGGTCGAGAGGCATGCGCTCCCGACTCCAGCCGTCCTCTGCCCCCCGACAGAGCACGGCGGGCAGCCTCTTCCTTCCTGCTGCCCTCGTTCTTATCAGTCGGTGCTGCGCAGGCTCTCTTGACTGCGCTCCAGATCTGAAAATAAAACGGCATCATTACAGGGAAGGGGGAGCAAGAAAAGCCGCCAAGGGGGGTGCGAAAGAGCACACCCGAAGGTGGGCTGCTGCCCTGCGCTAGGCAGTCGGAAGGCGCCCGCAACCAACTGCCAGGGCGAAGGCGGCCGCGCACCGGCTCCACTCACCTCTTCCCGGTAAATCCAGGCTGCAGCCGCCGCTGCGCCCAGACCCCACATCAAAATCTTCCGTCCGTTCATTGCGCCCGTTTCTTCTTGCTGATAGGCGAAAGGCGCGCTTGCTGTCCGGCGTGTGCTTGGTTTCTGCTTTGAATATCGTAACTGAGGAAACCATCGATGAAGAAATTCTGCAGTGTAACCGAGGAGACCATTCATGAAGAAATTCAGCTGTGCCTTCGGTGCCGCGTCGAAGGGCATCTTCTTCTCCCTTACAGAACAATCAGTAGCTCATGGAGCACTTCGGATCGCTGCGAAAAGAGTCAGCAACGACCGCCACCTGTGGCCACTCCCTGCCAGTAACTGGAAACACGCCCTCGTTTCTCCGACTCACGTGACCGGTCGAGAGGCATGCGCTCCCGACTCCAGCCGTCCTCTGCCCCTCGACAGAGCACGGCGGGCAGCCTCTTCCTTTCTGCTGCCCTCGTTCTTAGCAGTCCCTGCTGCGCATGCTCGCTTGACAGCGCTCCAGATCTGCAAATAAAACGGCATCAGCACAGGGGCAGCAAGAAAAACCGCCAAGGGGGGTGCGAAAGAGCACACCCGAAGGTGGACTGCACCCCTGCGGTATGCAGTCGGAAGGCACCCGCAACCAACTGCCAGGGCGAAGGCGGCCGCGCACCGGCTCCACACACCTCTTCACGGTAGGTCCAGGCTGCAGCCGCCGCTGCTCCCAGACCCCACATCAATATCTTGCTGGTTCTTCCTTCTTTGCGAAAGGCGCGCCTGCAGTCCAGACTGTGTTTGCTTTCTCCTTTGAATATCGTAACTGAGCAAACGAATCCCGAGTGTTCCCTGACAACCACCAGAGGACGCTTCGCATCCGGGTTGCAATAAAAAATGAAATCGTTGGCTAGAAAATGCCAGCTACATACGAAATATGGCCATCAATACTGAGAGGTCGCGCCCTTGACCTTTTCCATTTGACCTTCTTCTGACTCGAGAAGAAAGATCGATCACACGGTAGTGGGATGGTGCAGTAGTCGGACTGAAGGACGCGAAAAGACCAGACCTAGGACTACCACCTGTGGGGCGGAGGCTCCCCATCCGCGTCCTCACGAATTGGGAATTCTGGACGGAAGTTCTGCAGTCCCAAGGGGATTGTGTCTTCCGGGGAATGGGAACCCTACTGAAAGAAAGCTACGGCGACCATGGCTGGGCAGGAATGCTCGCTTGACACTCTTCATCGCCCGAGCCGATCAATGCGGAGGGCGTTGCCGCCGAATTGGGAAGGTGCATGCCACCCGGACCCGAAGCGCCAGCCGCAGGATCACCTTCCCAGCACCTTCCCATACACTCGCCACCTACAATCAACTTGTCGTTGCTATATGAAACGTCGACGGGCCTGGCGACGTCCGCAAGAGACGACACACCATTCCCTCCCTGCTAGCCGTCGACCTGGTGCTCTTCAAGGAGAACCACCAGTGCTTGGCCCAACATACGAAAGTTATCGAAAGCCTGGAGAACGGTCAGCAGTTTACCATTTGGTCGCGAAGAAGGGATCATTCTGGAAAAGAAAAGAAACAAAGTTCACGGGCGAAAGGACGTTGGATTGGAAACATGCCGACGCGCAAGTGGGAAACATCGAAACTTCCGAACGAGAGAGAAGGGACCACTGATGACTTTCTAAGAGATATGGGAAGCGATAGAAGACAAGAGACCGTGGTTTCTGAAGTTTCATCTTAGCAGACTGCCGGAAACGTTTGAGTTTGCTGGTATGCGACTAACAACGCTTGCCCTTGGGGCAGGCAGCGTTGCGGCAAAGGGCGAGTGCACTTGTCCTGGTTCTCAAACATCGCACACCATGGCAACAAAGTTCGAAGAGCTACCACTCCTCCTCATTGATCGCTCGCGCTTCCTACTACCACCCGTTGTACTTTGTTTGATGTCAGTGTATGCAGGACTGAGCTTCCGGAAGCGAGGCGAGCTCCCTCGGCGGGGAAAGTGCTTGCGTGCGGCAGCAACGGACGCTGTCCTTTGCTTGCGCATGGACATCGTCCGTTGCTGGTGCAGCGCCGCAAGAGCAAAGCGCGGGAGCACAGCACGCAATCGTCCATAACTCGACACAAAGCCCCACAATCCGGAAGTCCAGTTGCGTCCCGATCATGGCCTGCGTCCAGGCATTCCGATCTCTGTCGGGCTTGCAGTTGGTCAGCGAAAGCGAACCAAACGTCCACTCGGAACGCGAGCCGTCCGTGCGGCTTGGCAGTCCACCCACGAAGCAGGCGACAGCTGATGGAAAGTTTCCTCATCGGCTGGTTGTCCCCCCGCGGCATTGCAGGCCAATCTCCTGGACGAGCGCGCTGGTGGACGGCACGCCCGGACGTTCACTATAAAAAAGAACAAACAACGTTGCCAAACGCCCGAAAGCTGGCCAGTGAGCGGCACGCAGGCAGGCCAGGTTCGCCTCGCCAGCGGAGGGGCAAACCAAAAGAAAAAGCGAGAAAAAAAGCAAAGATGTGGGAAGGGATCGCTGTCCGCTGCAGGGCGTCCTCTGCATGCTTCCCAGGCTTCCGGCAAGTTCCACCCGAGTGTGTCCCACGTCGTTCCGTCATCTTGGTTCCGTCTGCAGGAAGAGCAGAGCGAAGGGCAGATGGACGTCCCCGGCGCGCCGCCCCAATACTTTCAAACCCCATCCTTTCTATCCCCGAAGAGTGCGACTCGCACTTGGAGATTTCATCGCCACTCCAGCAAATCAGCAAACCGTTCATGTAAGTTTGGGCAGCCCCCACGATTCAAGAACTGCAGAAAAACGCACTCCACCTTCCCGTTCAGGAGGCAGGCAGCATCCAGGAATCGAATTCCAAATTGAGGTTTTTGCTTTTCTTTCAAGGCTCATCAAGAACGTCATCTTGCCTGCTGACACGTTTTTCCCGCATACTTTTGCTTGGTGGGCATTAGCGCCGACTTTTCCACGCACGCGGAAGCCGTGCTGTGAGGGAAAAGGCATGAAACGAAGGCGTGAAATACAGAATGCGGCAAGACGAGGCCCAAACAGCCTCGCAGCGAAGTTCCATAAAGAAAGTGCTATTCGAAATCCCTGCAGCATGCAGTAGCCCTTTTTGTTTTCTTTGGAATTCGAGGTGTGTGCAGCTTGCCCGTTGCACACGTCATTTCTTGAATAGCGCTCTCTCCTGCACGCTTGCGCACTTTGTGCATTCGTACTCTTTTCGTTTGCAAGTAGAGCCCTTCCGGGAACGGGTGAGAGTTGTGGGCTGCGGTTTTGAGCCCTTTCGGGAACGTCGGAACATGGCAAAGGCGAGTTGCTTGTTGCCACCCGGTCACGCCGGGGCGTTTATTCGAAATTCTCTATAATTCGTGGTACGAGGCCCCGCTACGGCCAACTCAACAGGACCTGCCGGGTTGCCGGTACGCAGACCGGTGCGACTCTGCTCGGCAGCGTTAGGGGATGGGGGAAAAAACAAAAAGGAAAATAAAACGTAAACACAGAAAAAAAAAATTTCGGAGGGATGGGAAGCGATCAGTGACCACTGGGAGGAGGGTCCATCCTTTGCAGGATGCCCTCCAGGTCCGTCCGCATAATTCGCAGGTGGGGCCATCTGGTCGCAATCCGCAGGTAGCGGACTGCAAGTACGACGGCATCCCTGTCGTGGCTCGGTCTTCCGACGTCGCTCCAGCACGTCACAACTCCTCGGACGCTGCAGAGTGCTGCCAGGGCTGCGGCTGGTCGCAGGGCATCCTGCACGAACAGAAGCCGAGAAACGTCTCTGGGCTGGCTGCCCTCCTGGATCCGTAGGGAGGCACGAAGACGTTCCCGCAGGGGTCGGAGGGCAGCACAATCAACAAGGAGGTGGGGGAGGGTTTGCCGCTCCCCACACCTGATGCAGGCAGGATCCACTCGACCCCTGGTCCAGTGGTGGCGGCGTGCGTCGCAGGGTAGACCCCAATGCAACAACAGAAGCGCCGACTCCTGCCACTTCAGGGGGAGGATCCTGGAACCAATCGATACCGGGGGCCACTTCAGGTCATCCGGCTGGATGCCGAGCAGCTCGCCCCATCTCGTAAGTCCTCTCGGCTGGACACTAGGGGTAGTGGCGTCCGCCAGTTCCCCCATGGACCAGCCGCTCATCAACTTCTCCTTGCCTGCGATGCGGCAGGACACTTGGCACCTAGGCTTGCGGCTGCTGGAGAACGCCGTAGCTAGGGGCGTGGTCTCGGCCCACGTGCTTCTCGCGGGACACTGGAGTATCTTCCGCAGAGTGCAGCGGGAATAGGCGCCGCGTCGCAGTCAGTTCCACATCTCTTCATTCTTTTCATTAATCTTCGCCCACGTGCCAGCTGTCTCCTCCAGCCATGCGGAGGAGTTGGCGGGGCTGCATACCATCCAGCCGTTTTCCTTAGCCAGAGTTGCCATGCGTCCCAGGAGAAGTCCGCATCTCTTGATCTTCGAGCCACGGCACAGAAGATGAGACGCGAGACCCTCCGTCCCGGATACACGGCTGGCAAGCAGTCGGGCCGGAACGCACCAAGGGGTGCTCCATAACTTCGCTGCGATGGCGAGAGTTCGCCATCGCAGCTGAATCTCTACTCGCTCCATCGCCAAGAGGCCGGGACCGCCATGCCGACGTGGAGCACACAAGTCCTTCAACGGGACTCGGGGCCTCCCTCTTCCCCAAAGGGCAATTCTAAGCAGGTCCTTCGTCCGTTTCTTCAAAGGCGAGTTGCTTGCCTAATCAGGAAAGGGCTGCTTGGCCACGTGCGCAGGAAGAATGGCGCAGTCTGCCTGGCAGGAGGAGGGATTCAGGAAATCGGAAACGCGTGAACGGGAAGGGTCTCGTAGCTGCCATACGGGATGCTGAAGGAGTTCGGTCGTGAACAAATGGAGAAGCTGCTGTTTCACGAAATCGAGTGCCCGGAAATCAGAGAAAGCTGCGTAATGGACGAAAACCCTGAATTGTGCATTGAGCTTCGGTTTCGAGCCCATGTCGGACGAGCACTGCGAATGACTCTTCTGCCAACTGCTGGACGTTTCTCGTGCATTCGTAAATGCAAAGGAATGAACGGAAAATGGGGAAGAGCAGGAAAAAGGTGCTGCAAATCACGGCCGCGAGACGAACTCGGGCGAGCGAATGCATTCGGCGAGCTGAATTGCGAGCAGGCAGAGGGGGGGGCGTGTGTTGCGCTGCTGCTTGGTGGTACGTGCACGTGGTCGGGTGACGGTGACACGCGAAAGTGCCTTTGCTGGTTGTCTGGGAGTCGCGGGCCACGTGATGCTGCAAGCCGGCCGAAAGCTTGCTCTTTCCAACAGCTTGACGATCCCGGTCGTGGGTTTGGGAACGTGGAAGGTAATTCGGGGACGCAATCCTAATTTACTTTTCGTTTCGACTGGCGGCTGCGCGTGCGTGGGAAGGGGGGCTGTGGTGACCCCTTCCGAAGAGAGCATTCCTTGCCAGTCGTGCTGCTGGCGGTGCTTGTTGGATTTTTGTTGGATTTCTTTGAAGATTGAGTTGGAAGTGGAGGGAAGCCTTGGAGGGCTTGCGACCGGTCGTGCGAGGCGTAGGGCGGCACCCACACGCAACGGAAGGTCGGTGGTACTTGGGCAAAAGACGGCCCCGGAGGCTGCTGGAGGAAAGCGGCGGGGAGCAGGGCTGGTGCCTGGAGGAAGATGTGCAAAGCATGTTTCTCGGTTCGGGAAGGTGTGTGGATAAAGGACGTTGCTGTGCATTGGTGCAGTTTTCGAGGCCCATGCCTCAGTGGGAATGCGAGTGCGTGCATTTATTTGCACAGAAATGCTGCCCATAGCTGAAGAAGCCTTTTCTGTTGAGGAGCTTTGGCAAATGGGGATGTGGGCCAGGATGCGGAGAAGTGGTGAGCGCTTTGCTTTCTTGTGATTACTGAAATTCGAATGTCAAGCAGTTAGGAAATAAGTAAAGGGTAGGCAAGAAGAATGAAAGTATTTTCTCCATTCGTGTGGGTATTTTGATTTTGCACGTGCGTTTGGAGTAAGTTGTTGTTTTGCTTGCTTGAAAGGAATTCCTGTATGCATGTGAGTGTGTGAAAGCAAAAGGAAACTGCGGAGAATGCGTTGATTGGGATGGCAGAAAATGAAAGACCGCCGAATGAACAGAGCAAATAAGTGGGAGGAGAAAAGGAAAAGGAAGAGTATTCGATTGCATTCGTTGCTACTTGGGCATGGTTTGCATGTTTGCAAACGCCTATGCGGAGCACTGAACGCAGAGTGCTGAAAAAGAGGAGTGTGTCCGGTTGGGATCAAGGAAGACTTGAAGATGGCAAGTGAAGGGGAAATAAGTAAAGTTTTTGAAGTGAATAGCAGCATTTGTGGCTTGCGTAAGTAAGATGGTTAAGAATGCTTTCACTGCACGTCGATGCCAGACAATGATTTTTGCTACTGTAGAAGGGTCAGCGGTATGGCTGAGTTGAAGAAAATCAATGAAGTGTCCAAAGGAGATCCACTCGGTTAACACGGTAGAGAGAATGCAATTGGTTTGCTTGATTACACTTGCTGAGTCTGCTGGCAAAACTTGATTGCTGCTGAAAATGGTTCTCCATGTTAGGAAGAAAGGAACAACTCATTGGAGAAGTGAAAAGATACTTTGATAAGAAGAAGAAGTGCATGAATTGCATGAATGCTTTGCAATAATGTCTGCATTTGTTTGCAAGTGAGTGCTACAAGGGAGGTAGGTTTGTTTCTGCCCAGAGATGCATGAAATGCATTATTTGGAAGTCCCCTGGCATGGTGATCATGGAATTCTGTGAAATAGTGACTATGAGTATGTGCATGATTTGAATTCATAAACTGTGTTTTGGGAACAGTTTGGTTATGTAGAATGAAATTCAAGAAGAGGGTAAGTGGGAAGAAGAGCTTAATAGTAGAGCAGTAAGAGAAATTCTAAAGAGCCGTTTATTCAAGAAGAACATTGCAAGACTGAAGACTAATGTTTGGACTTTGTGTTTTTGGAATGTTGAGAGTTTGGATATGTTTAGCATGAGATTTCCAGGAATTGAATGCACTGGTTTAAGGTTTTGAAACCTGGAAACTAAGAACATTCAAGGCAACATTGAAGTTTTTTGGGAGTGGAAGCATGAGGGAAGTGGCCTTGAAAGATGCTCCTAATTTACTTTTCTCTTCTGAAGAAGAGTTGCAATGCATTCGGGTCGTGACTGTGTGGATTCAATATACCAGTGTTCACATAGGATTTTGATGAATAAAATCTGTTTGTGCCGAGATTTGTTTGTTTTTTGGTTCTTTGTTACTTGACTGCAAACTAAGTTGATTGCTAATCCGAATTTCTTGCATAAAAGATTGTACTGATTTGAGTGATTTGAAGCAATTTTGACAGTGGTGTGCATCATGTTAGAGGGCTCATGATGGTCTTAATGAAAACGAAAAGTATTTCGTTTCATGTTTGTTGGAATCTTCCACCCTAACATGCAATGCTCTGAACAGAGAAGGATCGTTCTCTTAAAAGAAGTGGATGAAGCAGAAAGATATAGGTTGTACCAATTGCTTCTTGCTTATTTTGAGAATCTTGGGCGTGAAAAGAATTCCTTGTGTTACCTAACATGTAGTGGTGTTCATGTGTGTAATTTCGACCCTGAAACCGAGTTGGTAACGCTTGTTATTTTTTTCTACCGGTTCTGGGTAAGAATGGAAGTACATGAACTGCAACCTAATTTTGATCACTGGTAGATATTTCAAACAACGTAACAGTTCACTTTCTCCTGGCCACGTTGATGTAACAGATTTCAGGTCTTCCAATAATGGACAGCAGTCTGTTTGGCAGAAATGAGTGTGTGTATGCTTTGTTGTTCTGAAATAGTACACTTCACTGCTAGTGGTGCTTACGTTGCAATCGTAATCAGGAAACGTTTCGAATTACTAACATGGTGAAAACTGGAATGGACGCAGATCAGTCTGAAGTGAAACTGAAGAAGGATGGGTAAAGTCATTGGACAAAAGTTTTATTGAAAACACTTGAAACATGTATTTGTTGCCAATTTTTTTTTTCTGATTAGCAATCCTTGTGTTAGTCGAAACCTACAGAAGTATATGAAGCAGTGAAGCATGCACTATCCGTGGGCTACCGCCACATCGACTGTGCATTCGTCTATCAAAATGAAGCGGAAGTGGGAAGCGCCATTGCGGAGAAAATCCAGGATGGCACGATGAGCAGGGATGAAATTTTTGTAACCAGCAAATTGTGGTCTACTGTCCATCGTCCTGCTCTGGTGTTACCTGCACTGGAGAGAAGTCTAAAAGATCTGCAGTTGGATTACGTGGATCTGTATCTGATGCATTGGCCCATGGCTTTCAAGGAATGTTAAGGAAATGGCGAACACCAAGCTGATTTCCAGTTTGTTCCTTAGGAAGGAGACGAGCTGTTCCCCAAAGACGCTTCTGGCAAACTCTTATACGGTGACGTTGATTATGTGGATACGTGGACTGCCATGGAAGAGTGTGTTGGCAAAGGATTGGTGCGCTCTCTTGGAGTGTCGAATTTTAACAGCCAGCAGATGAAGCGAATTCTGGATGTGTGCACTATTCGACCTGTGGTGAATCAGGTGTGCTGCAGGACGTCGTAGTGTGAGATGGAACTCGTGTGTTTCAGGTGGAATGTCATCCATACCTGAACCAGAGCGAATTGCATGAATATTGCGAATCTGAAAACATTGTGTTGACGGCCTACAGTCCACTGGGATCAAGAGATCGACCTTGGTCTTCGGATGATGATGCTAGTCTTTTTGACGATGAGTGCATTCGGTCCATTGCACAGAAACATAAGAAAACGGTCGCGCAGATCCTGATACGATTTCAGGTAAATGGAAGAACGTGGTTGGAAAGCCCGTTGCGGATGCAATGTAGATCGAGCGTGGCATTGCGGTCATCCCCAAGTCTGCGAACAAAGGTCGTATCGAGGAAAACATTGACGTTTTTGATTTTGAGCTGGACAATGAAGACATGAGCCGACTTCTCGCCTTAAATAAACAGAAGCGATACATTTCTTTGGCATGGTAGGGAATGACGTGACGTGTAAAGATGCTTGCAAGTTGATCCTGCAGGACTGTGGATCATCCGTATTATCCGTTTGCTGCCGAATATTAAAGGAAAACGAAAATAAAGATGCTTCCTTTGTTTCGATCGTTCCCATAATAAATTGCTGCCGAATTTCATCAGCAGGGTGCAGTTTTTGTATTTCTTACGTCATGTTGAATGCGGTATTTCACCGAGGCATTTCGTTCTTCCTTCTTGATTTCGTTGACTGACTGACTAACTTGCTGGAAAGGTGTTGGGAACACCGCAGCAGTGGAAAATCTTCTGACGGCCCGAATTGAATCACGAAAATATGGATTGTGTTTTACCAAACTTCCGTTTCGTATGTTCGAGGGAAAGTGCCTTTTGAAGGGTAGATCAGCAGCCCGTTTGCGAGCACACGTGAAAGTGAATCGGCCGAAGAACGAATGTGAGGGCGTACCCTGCAATGGAAACGGAATTTTATTGAAGAGCGACACGAAAGTACTCGTGGAGGCAATTCTTCCGTTTGGTGGAAATGTATTTGCGCGTGATTCGTACACTCATCGTGTGTTTTTTCGTTGGTTTCATCGGTAGGCCATGCATGCGATTGAGCACACGTGCGTGGCACGGTTGCGTGCTGCAATCGAGGGGGCAGGCTGTACGATTTCTTTTTGTGGTGGCTCGTGTGGTTTGGCACTTGATGTGATGGTGGCTAGGGGTTAGTTGGTGTGGAACAGCCGTCCACGACAGGGCATGTGTGGAAGTAAGCAGGGAGCTTCTCGAGGGGAAGCTCTAGCTCTCAAGGCTTCAAGTTTGACGAGGAGGAAGTCGGTTGAGGACCGGTGAGGTTGTGCACATTCTCTGCCTTCTCCACGTGCATAAAGCAGCGTCGTTGCAGCAGCACTACTGGACGTGGATGGACATGCGGACAGAGGAGAAGTATGTATTGTAAGGTGCACTTGGCTACAAGGTATTTTCACCCAAATGTGGCAAGGACGTTTCTGTGCAAACAGATAAGCGCAGATGAAGGAAAACGAGCTGTTTGCTTCATCCACTGCAGCGGGACATTGTGCATCGCGCGATTCGATGCCTCGTAAGGAAGGGGAAATGCCATAAATGAGCATTGGGAAAGCATGGGAAGAACATGGGAATCTCGTGGTTGTGCATGACTGCTGCGATACCGGAGAAATGTTTTGCTTGTAGTTGCACGAGGTGACAAGCGTCCAGCTGTCCCGAAACTGGAAATGGCCATGAGGAGAATCGGCTGTGTATTCTGGCGGCCAGCACAGCCACTGCGATTCCGCGTCTTTGGCTGCACGGTTATGAATGCTGCGGCCATACGCTAATCGTTCACTCGGAAGAAAAGCTCGTCGACGGTTCTTCTACAGTGCAATGCGATAGAAAGCACGCAAATGTCC